>CM076575.1:1907348139-1907661432 GCA_034641835.2 Pinus albicaulis | reverse complement strand
TGTGCAGCCTTTCTCGACTTTAAAAAAACAATAATTGATTTTTACTATTATTGAATGATTAACAGAAAAAGTAGTGAAGATTAGGCTAATGATAACAATTAACTTATGATACAGGAGCATCTTGTTTGGGTTTTATTAAAATATTGTGTAATTAGGGGGTTGGTGATTTTTTAATTATTTTATAAATTATTATGCTCATTTTAATAAATTAAGAGAGAAAATTTTAAGTGAGGGTTATTGTAAATATTCTTTTAATAAATTAAGGATATGAGTGGAGTTGAATTAGGTAGATAATCTAGGGATTAGGAATTCCTTAAACGGGACTTAGTTGAGTCAAAAAAAAAGATAAATCTAATTAAGATTTTAGTTGAGATTTGTGTGGAGGAAATTATGGATTGGAATAAATTCATTATTATTGTTAGTGTTCTTGGTGTTCTGGTCATTACACTCTACCCAGGTGTCCCCTTTTACCCTGAGATGTGGCCGGATGTGGGAGTCTCAGCCACATCCCCCTCAACCCAATGCCTCCCCTCACAACCTCTAATGTGGCCACTACTCGATCGGTTGTGTTTACCAATCCTTTCCCCAGCAGGATTAGGTGGTACATATACGACGGACGGAGTAGTCACTCAGCCTTCCCCTTCGGTTCCTCCAGATGCTGCACCTCATGATGAACTCTGATCCATCTCCAACCGTCAACCTTAACCTTCAAACTCGGGCCCCTCAGTACCCCAAGCCTCCCGCTCTGTCTGTCCCCGAGTCACCTTCTTCAGGTTCTACTGAGCCTCTTTCGACATCCAATGGTCCCTTACATATCCCTCAACCCAAAGTTGAGGTTCATACCAAGATTCCTAAAGGACCATTACGTCGAAATGCTGCCCCTGGTCGAGCTGCTCATTCGTATAGCATAGTAGATGATTTGGCACAGTCTCCTGTTGCCATTTCCACATTGGAACTCCTCCAATTGTGCCCTTCCCAAAAGAAGGCTCTACTATCTACCATGGGCACTGTGGATCCTGCTGATGACCAAATGATTGTTTTCGACGCCCATCAATCAGAACATCCTCCCCTTCCTGCTTCCGTAGCCTTCCAAATCCCAGTCAAAATCTGGAACGCTAACATTTCTCGGTGTATAATTGATGAGGGGGCATCCACCTGTGTGATGTCCGCTTCGGTTTGGAAGCAACTTGGATCTCCTGAGTTGGCCCCTTCCACGATCACCCTTCGAGCGTGGGATGGCCACGCCTCCTAGCCCATTGGCCTCTTCCGTAATTTTCCTATCACTCTTGCAGGCAAGACTGTTTGCATTGACATCGAAGTCATTGACGCCCCTCTAGATTACAACATTCTCTTGGGGCAAAGCTACACCTATGCCATGTCTGCTATCCCATCCGCGGTTTTTCACAAGATGTCTTTTCCTCACAATAGAAAGATAGTCACCATCGACCAGTTGACTTATCATGAGCCAAAGTCTCAGCCCTCCCCTGAGACGACCATGTCTTCTATAGCCAATAAGAAAACTGTTGATTCCTTGACCAATGTCTCTCCTGGCATCTACAAAGACTCCTATTTTCTTGGAACTTTCCCTGGTCTCCCTCCTCCTCCTATCTCTGATCCCATCTTATCGAATGTTTGCATGATGCAATCGTCTCGGGCCACCCTTAAGCGGCCCGCTTCAGCTAGTCAGCAACCTCAGACTCAACCTTGCCCACCGCAACCCGCTCCTAGCCATTCATCTCAGCCAGCCAGACCTCCTCCTTTTGGCCCTTCTCCTACAGCTGGTATCCCTGAACCCCTCTATCCCCCTGGGTCGATTCCCCCAGGCCTAAACCACCTCGGAGCCGTCCCTCCTGGTCATTATCCCGCTGGTCAGATACCTTTCCTGGCTCCCCCTCCCGGAGTCTATATGGTCCCCATCATGGCTACCCTCTCTCTTCCTAACCTGTCCCTGGGCATACCCGTCTGGTACCTTGATCCTCCAGCCGCAACCCTGCCTGGTCAACCCAAAACTTATATTGCTTTGACCCCGGTTCAACCGGTCCCCATGACTTCTCCCGTTGCAACAGTGCCTCAGTCACCTCAACAGGAACACCTCCTGTTGCGACCGCTTCGGGTAAGAAGGGCAAAGCTCGCAAGGGGGCATCAAAGGACAAGGCTGCCCCGACAAACCCTGCCCCTCCTCAGCCTCCAAAGCATACCATCTAGTGTGCTTTGTGTGATGTTGTCGGTCACGCCACCCATACCTATCCTGAATTGCTTCATCTCAAGCCCATGGTTATTGTCGTGTTCCCTAAGTCCACGGTCCCGGAAGCCTCTATTCCTTCCTTGACCGTGACCAAGAACCCCAAGACTATTCACACTAACCACCATGTGCTTTGTGTGATCTCCATGGCCATTAAACCCATTTTTGCCCCTACCTCGAGGAATTCCGCACCTCTCTATCCGCGGTCCACCAATTCGAGGCCAAGCGCAATGAGTCCACCTCTCCCCTATTTGCACGTTTTTCTTCGGCAGAACTACCAGACATGACTGCTCCCATTGACATTCCCCCTCCTAATGTCGAGATGACGGAGCCTTCATCCACCATTTTCTACCTATCATCATCCATGAGACCCTCGGGGAACATTCCCTCTGAATCCCCCCCTATTGTTTCACTTGACCTTCCTTCAGCGATCACCCCAGGCTCAACATCGGTAGATCCTTTATTTGCTTACTTTTCCGTCACCCCTTGTGACGATGCGCATGTGAACCTCTCTTCTCATGATGATGAGTCAGGTAGCTTCACCGCGTCAGGTGGTCTTTCTTCCACCAGTCACCCCATCTTCTATCACGATGACGACATTATGGATGAAATCCCCACCCCTGACTTTATCTATTCCCCCTTACATCGAACCCATGCGTTCAAACCACATGCACCTTGTGGCCATTACATTGAAACCCAATATTTGGGTAAGGGGGCACCCATATTTGAGAGACCAGGAGAAGAAATTCTCCAAAACTCTCCTAGTGTATCTGGTCGTGTTGAATTTAGTACCATTATTCTTCCACATTTAGAAGAACCTCTAGAGTCCCATATCACTTCAGATCACTCTAGGGATGATACCCCTTATCGTTCCTTCATCTTCCATCAACAACCCAATCTCTTAGACATTGTTGTTGACCAACCTATGGGTTTTCTAGGAGAGCATCAATTCATTATCTCCAAATCCTCTCTTTGGGATAGTGACACCAGGTATGCCAACCCAAAAACTTAAAGTCCATTTTCTTCATATATGCAATCCTAAAAGATATTGTTAATCCTCCATTTCCTTTCTCAAACTGCATAACCATAACGAAAACAAATGGCACACCACATCATTAAAATGTGTTTAGATTCCCCTTTTTCTAAATACATTTTGGCATGACCACACCATGCTTGGGGGCACCTATGCCCCTCAACCATAATCCTCCTCAAAATCGAATTTCTTAACTTGCAACACTCATACTAGGGGCACCATTTGGCCTCCATACTTATCCATGCTCATGTTGATGTTCGTCGTGAGTTACCATCTTGTACTCATGTTTTTATGGTACCCCATTGGACCTTTACTGTGTGGCAGCACCATCAAGTCGCCCTTGTTGAGAGCATCCAAGTTGAGTCATCATCGCATTCATGGAGTCTATCCCGGGTCCCTTTGTACCCCGCTATAGTCCTCCATCCTTCATTGCTTGGTCCCTCTCTTGTGTCGCACATTATGGCCTTCAGTCCCACTGTCCCCTATCCCTCATGATATTGTGTCAGTCGTTGCCACGTCATTCCTGCCCTTTATGCTCTAACAAGGGAAGTCGTCCATTCGCTACTCAGTCCCCTCCATTTCATCATCATCATTGGTATTATTCTGTCAGTCGCTCTACTATTTTCTCTCGTGCCTTATTTGAGGATCCCTTATTGCCTCACCTATGGCGAACCTCCTTTTGTCGACATCAACTCCTTCATTCCAGAAGACAGGTCTATAGGGCGGTATACCTTGGTTCCAGCTTCCACTCTTGTTCGGTGCCTCGGATCAGGCAAAGGGATCTCTCATTTCCCTTTGACTTGATTGTTTCTCCACTTCAGCTCCTTTCAGCATGATCGAGATCCGTATGCTTGATGGTCCAGTGATGCAGCAGCAGCTCTTGGTGATGCCCGGGTGTGTGTGAGATGTCTCAGCCCTCATGAGGGGGTGGCCCTGCAGGTAGCCCCCCACATGCCCGGATGACCTCTTCATTGCAGCCTTCGATGCAGCTCCATATATTTGATGATGTTGGCCTTAGCCGCTTGCAGCGCCTCTTTGATTTTCATGTATCAGTCAGATTTTGTGAACCCTTCCCCGCTTGTAGGGGGCACTTAGGTTGTATTTGTATCTCATGTACTCAGATAGTATTGTATAAGTCCTGGCTATTATCCCAGGCATAGCATGTATATGGGATCCCTCATTGTATTTCTATCTGGCTCATGTTTATGCCGACTGTACTTTATGGTTCGGTCCCTTGTTTACTGGACACACTATTATTTTGTACTTTGTCTCGGTGGGCATAGGTATGCCTCCCCCACCGCCTTTAGCACAGGTACCCTCTCATAAAAAGAGACTTGTTGCACCTGTAAGTCTCGTCTCCTCAGGGTCTAGTTCTTCAGCACATTAGTCTACCTTACATCTCTATCTCCGACTTCCCTTTTGATGTCTGGTGATTGAGTTCTTACAACGTACTTCGGTCATACGATTTGCTCCTAACACTTGCACGCTGGGGGGCAATCTGTTACACCATTTTTTGGTCATCTAACCTACTATCATTATATGGACCCAAGTACACCATGTAAGACCAATTTTACCCTAAGTAAAATTGCTTTCACTATGTAAAATAACTTAATAAAACACATTTATTAGGTTGTTTATGGTCTAAACAGGAAACCCCAAAAGGAAATATTAAACAAACCTATATTTGTTTGATTTTCCTGGTCATGTTTAACCTAAAACAAAGAAATTAATTAGATAAATCTTTATTTATCTTATTATTTTCTAGGAATAATTATTTAAATCTTATTTAAATAATATTCCTTGTTAAATATGACTAAATCACCCATAAATAATTAAATAAATCATTATTTATTTGATTATCCTCCAACCACTTCCTCAAAATGATAAATAAATCATTTATTTATTTATTATTCACAAATAAAGGGTTTTGACCCAAGTCAAATACCTTTTCCCTCCAACAAATATAATAAAATATTCCATAAAAGGTGGATCTAGATTTGGTTAATGTTATTTTAATTATGCACCAAGATCTAGAATGACCCAATATTTTGTTATAAATAGGAGGGATTTTCCTATCATTCTTCACCTTCTGTTGCCTATTAGATCACTCTGGATCTATACACTTGGTCACATTCTTCATTATTTGCTGTGTGAGATCCCTTTGAATTCTATCTTTGTCTGGGTTTTCTACACCAACAAGAGAGAGAGATTCTAGATCTGAAGTGCTGAGGACTTCCAAGAACCCATCCCATTGAGGAGAATTGGATACACCTTCTTGTTTTCCTCCCAGGTGCCCTTAATAAAAAAATTCTTTCAAAAAACATTTTTCTTGTCTTGTCAATTGGATGTATGGAGCAAACTCTTGATTTTACTGCTTAATGTCTTTCTATGCATAGATCTGGTTTTTTGCAGCACTCGTCTTTATCAACTAACTGCAGATCTGAAGATATTGGCAGCCATATTTGATGTTAGGGCTATAAGTTATGCGTAGCTAAAGTGGTCTTTTTTCGTACACTTCGACAAAAAGATTCATACTAACAAGGTGAAAAGTTTGATGACCCTCTATTACATCTCATCAAATTTCATATACATGTATGGAGGTTGAAAGTTGAATGGCATGAAGACTGCCTAATGAAAATGTTCATGTTAACATTAGAAGAAAAAGCTAGGGATTGGTATGAATGCTTAAGATCTAGTAGTTTTTTTTCTTTAAGAGACCTTGAATATGTGTTCTATGAGAACTATAAAGAAAACACTACATCATTATCATTGGGTGCAATGTATTATGATCCATCACAAAACATCACCCAACACATTATAGATAATGAGGAAGCTTTGGAAGAGATGCATCCTAAAGATCTTTTAACAGCCATTCATGAGTTTAATATCCTATTGAAAATTTTTAAGAACATAGATGAATCATTTGAGGAAGAGATGATCCAAGAAATAATGGACATTCCTCAAGATATCCCTGAAAACTCAAATATTGGTTCATCATCCCTTATAGCCGAGGCTCAAGAAGACATCCAGCCTCAAAATCAGTCTTCGCAAGAGACAAAGAACTACTGTACTTCTGTTCAAAAGAACATGGAAACATATTCCCCTTTGACAGAGAAGGAAATAGATCAGACTATTTATAAACAGTCAGCCTCTGAAACTTTCTGCAAATCAAACACTCTGGCCCAATCACATAGAGAACTTTGTTGTACGGATTTAGAAAGTTCTTTTGTGGATCAGAATGAAGAAGGACCTACTAATATCCCAATATGTTTTACTGATGAAAATGTTTATTCTAATAAATTTTCAAACTTCAATCAGTCTTATGATGATGATGATTTCCAAGCAGAAAATAATCATGCAGGGCAACCGGCATTTGATTGGTGTTATGAGTTTCACCATCATCAGATTGAAAGCTGCAATCATCCTTTTCGATCCATCATAAAAATATTTCACTTAATTGGGAATCAGCAGCCTTTCAACTCAGATGGTGAAGAGAAGAGTAATGAAGAAATTTTTGAGCAAGAGGAAACCATTGAATACACCCCCACTCAAGAATATAATAATCTCTTCATAGAGTTCAGCCCACTAAATCCAAGCATACCAGGGCTACAAGAGGACAACACTACCAAATATGATGAGTCCTCCAGTTCAGATGATGATGAAGAAGAGGGAGAGAAACAAATACAAGACTATCCTGCTGTGGATATACCATCTTCCCAAGAAGAGTCTTCTCCCTTCATTAATGTCAAACTATCATCCAAAGAACCTGAATGTATATTAGAAGCAAGCATATGTTTAGAGAAAGAAAATATTTCACTGTTTGCTATTGTGCAGGTTAAAGATGACGATACTTCCAAGCTACATACTGAAGAGATAGTCCTCAAAGCTGATGTCTTTGAAGTAGATAATCTACCAATTGCGGAGGACCAAAAGGAAGAGAAACTCCATATTTTCTTTGTTGATCCTTTGGAAGAGTGTGTGGAGGTCCCGACTGGCTCAAATTATCAAGAATGGATCCTTTACAAGAGCCAGGGACATGAAAAGTTGTCGCCTTCTGTGGTAGCCTTGATATTGAAGGATAGTCTTCAATATGTTCTATGGATACCTCTGACAAGCAGCCAGAGTTTCTTCTTCTTCTTGACATTACTCAGCTGGCTGCATTGGAATTTTTGTATCTTATGATAGCTATGAATACTCCATGTTTAGAATAGGTTAGATAGGAATGTCAATAAAGCTCAGTTCTGAGCATGTAGATTAGTTGTTGTTTTCTGCTTTGAAGAAAAATCAAAGATTCAAAAATACAAAAACAAAGAAAATAAATAAAAGAGGGTAGATTGTCAAAACAAGAAAGGTATAGCCCCATACCAAAAAGAGAAACAAATCTGAAAGTGTGCAAGCTTAAATTCCACTCCTAAAAAACACACTTCTAGTTAGTCAAACAGCCTAATCTTGACTAATTAGTTTTAAATTTTCTGTTGATAGGATATTGAATTCAATTTGCCAAACTGTTTAATATTGGCTTATTAGTAGATAGTTTAGGATAGAAATTAAAGGTTCAAACATGTTCAAAATCTGAACCTAAGTTTCCAAAGAGAGATGAATCAAATCTGTTTTATTTTCTAAGTCAAAAAAGAAGTAAATCTAGTTCTAATTAGCTCAAAATATGAACCAGAATACAAGGAAGAGGCAGCTCAAACAAGAGCCAAAATAGAGCTATAAAAAGAGAAGGTCGGGATGAGAAACTTTCAGATCTTAAGCCTTCCATTTTGTTTTAAATTTTCTGCAAAATAAATGTCTATGTGCAGCTTTTTTTTATGCCATAGACCAGTATCAAGTTAGACTGTTCAATCCTGACTTGAATGCTTTTAAATTTATGTTGTAGAAATTAGAGAATAAAAATCTGTTGGATAGTTTAATCCCAATAGATAGTAGAATAGGTAGAGAAGCATATGAAAGCAACTGTTTAATCTGAGTTTAGGGAGAAATAAAGAGTAGAATCAGATTAGTTTTATACTTTTAAAATAATAAAATGTTGTGAAAAGAGTTTTCCAATCTAAGTGCACTCTAATGAAGAAAAAATGTTAGATCAGTAGGATTGGGTAGGTAGAAAGTTTGTATTGATGAAGGTCCATTGTTTTCATGGCTGCTAATATTTTTTCAGAGAAGACCATCCCAGCAAAGGAAGGGAAACCCAATGGATCAGGCACAAGTCAGCCTCCCAGAGAACATAATGGATGTGGCACAGGTCAGCCTCCCAGAGAATGCAAGTCTAAAGTTCTTGATGCCTTCAAGAAGGCATCATCCCCAAGTGGAGCCACTATTAGCCACCTATAAAATTTGTTATAGAAAAAGGTGGCTAAGAATTTTTGAGCCTTCAAGGAACAAATTTAATTTCTAAAAGGTGTTGGATCTTGAAGACTCTTGAAGGCCTCCTGCCTTTGTCCCAATCTTCACTACTGTGCCTTTTCCCCCTTTAGAAATCCTGTTGATTCCCAAGGAAGAATACTGCTGCAAACACCTTTTTCCCTTCCCCTTCTTCCAAAACTAACCTCAGTTTTTATCCCTCCATTTCCCATGAAAATCCCTCATTTTCATATTTTTCCCTTTTCCCCTTCTTCAGAATCCCTTTGACAAGGTTGAAAACTCCTTCTTTTCCTTATCGGAAACCCTCTAACCCTTTGAAAATCATTCAAAAACCATAAAAATCACATTTTTTATGGTATGGAATTAAGCTCCCTCAGGCTAAGTCTTAAGCCCCTTCCTCCATAAACCCTAGTCGTATTATCCTCCATACACCCAAAGGTCCCACAGTCGGGTGCCAAGCCGCTTAGTAAATAATATTTTAAACCTTGGTTTATATTAAAAAATTGTCGGTTTTGTTATTTTGTAAATTTTCTGCTAGTTCCAAATTTAATTCATTTCGCACCGTCGATCTGATCTGTAGATCGACGGTGCAGATTCTGTCTCCCTGGTGATCCCTGCATTCCACTCACCTGTCCAAAAACCACGCGGTATTCATCGCACCGCCTTTGGGCAGCGACGGTTTTTTCCCGATCAGCAGCGATTCCATACGCTGGCCGACACGTGTCCCGTGCACTATTTGAAAACCACCCCCCCATCGCGCATTAACTTTCAGCAGTAAACCCGGCGCGATATTGTTGTACACCATTCGATCTGAGGCCAACCATCCAATGGCTATCACTCACCGAAGATGCCCAACAGTTAACCAGGCCATGGCGCGGCATCCAACTAATCTCCGTTGTCGATCTGATTTGCAGATCGACGGTTCATATATCATCACCCACTTTCGTCGCCCAATCAACATTTCCTATTTTTGATTTTCCATTTTCCGCTCCTGGCCGTAGATCTCTGCGCGATCGATGGCCCTGATTCAAAATTTTCTTCTGCCTTCACTATGCCTTCTCCCGATAAATCCTGATCGTTGGATGATGCCATCCAATGGCCAAGCTTTCCCCACATGTCCTCTGCAGAAATAAACCTATATATGTAGGATTTTCTAATATTTTTTGTATTGTGCAGGGTTTTCTATGGTTTTTTCGCCATAACTAAGGAAATTTCAAAGGCGGAGGGTGACGATCCTCCCGCTCCCAATTCAACAAAGAAAATCCTTCGCAGGATCAAGATTCACGTTTCGTTAGTGTTTCTTTAGACATTGATGCCATATTTCCCCTGTGCATCCCTGTACATCAGAAAAAACCATGAATTAGACGCAGCTAGAGAGTATCAGTGACGAGGACCAAAATTTATCAGAGCAGAAGATTAAAGACAGATTTTGTGGGGATCGTGGCTAAGAACAATTATCAAAAGCATAATCCCCAAGTAAAACACAGTTTAAAGAAAATCTGAAGTGTTTTATCGACAGGAAAACCTCCACCGCCACAAATGAGGCAAATTGATCCATTTAGCTACCACGATGCCACCTGTGCCTCAAAGTATTCAATCAGAGGCCGAATTTATTGATCAGGATCAGATATTTGTCTCAAAACGCAGCCGAAGAGGAAAATCTACCAAGGAAATTAATGACAAACATCTGTAGAGTTACTTCGACACCACATAGAGCCTCCAAGGTCAACAAAAGTTCCCACCTAGCTTAAACTTTATGTAAAACCTTTAATACAGAGTGCACCCATGTAAGTTTCTTCATTGAGCCCCTCAAAGGCCAAGAAACCATTAACTATGTATTAATTGTAATTGGAGATATTTTATCAGATCTCACCTCCTCATTCTTCTATATATACTTCTGCAGAAGATGAGTGAGGGGTTGGTTGATCTCTAGTTGTAATATTGGAACTCTTTGAAATAATACATAATCTGTTGAAGTTGAAGAACAAATTGAAGTCTTGGAAGCCCTGATGATGTTGTTGCATGCTTGTGATTGAGAAGGCTCTATCATTGGATCCATGAGCTTGGCTGTTGGTGAAGTATTCTGAACTGTTTAATGTTTTTCCCCTGTTTTAATTATGTTCCATAAATTCTTACTACAGTAGGTTGAAAGTTTTAGGCTAAGAAATGACTCCTGGAAGCACCTTAGACCTGTTCATCCTTCACTGTTTTATGTTCTCTTCTGCTGAAGTATTTTATATTCTTTAATCTCTCTCTTTAG
Source organism: Pinus albicaulis (assembly GCA_034641835.2). Classification (NCBI taxonomy): domain Eukaryota; kingdom Viridiplantae; phylum Streptophyta; class Pinopsida; order Pinales; family Pinaceae; genus Pinus; species Pinus albicaulis. The sequence goes on along the minus strand of CM076575.1, from coordinate 1,907,650,533 downwards.
TCTTCATGCTCGTTCATTTCCTTAATAGTTCGAATAGTTGGTTTCATCATGATTTATGGTTTTCCCTGCTTTTCTGCTGCCACTTAAAAATTGTTATTGAAGTCTCCCTTTGAATTTTCTTGTTTATAGTGAATCAAGGAGGTCTGTTCCGATCTTGCCCTTTGTCCTTGCTTAAAAAAATGCCTTGAAGGTCTTTATAGTTGTAATCATAGATGTGTTAGGTGTTCCCTCTTCTATGACTGCAGTTATGAGTGAATATTTTATGTTTTCTAAATCATTTGAAATAAAATCTTTGAGGAAATAAGGTGTTCCCCGAATCTTAGATTTCATTTTAAAAGTTGTCTTGAAGTCATTATTTTCTTAAAGAATGTTTGTAGAATTTATGGTTAGCCCTGTCTATCAAATATTTCTTTATTGTTCAAATTATATTTTCAACTTCCCTTCGTTGAGAATTAAACTTCTCTTTCCAAATCATTGATGTCCATCTCATTCCAAAACTAAATGATCCTATGGCCAAGTTAGATTTTTCCTCTGATATCCCATATCCATTGATGAGTATGTTATGACCTCTTCTTGACTCCATTGCCCAATGAACCAGATGTTTCTCCATTCTATATATCTTTCCTAGACCTTTCATGTTCTGTTGTATCAATTCAACCAAAAAAACAAACAAACAAACACCTACACTTAATAACTAGTCTAAAATCCATATTCAAAGCATACAAGATAAACCTTTGCAAACAAATATTTGAGATGTTAGGGTCCCGTGATTTGGCCGATTGGTAAGCCAAATGACGATGTAACATCAAACCAAGCTTTGGAGCCCAAGGACCTAGCCTTCCTGGACTCAGAGAGGGCTCTCTCTATTTGTGTAAAGGATATCAATGTGTTTGCTTATGGTGTTCTGATATTAGGCTAGTTATGAAGTGAGTTTTTTGATTTTTGGTTTTTAGTTTGTGAGGGATAAAACTGATCAAAGATATAAAAATGGATAACAAGAAGTCAGATCAATTGGGCTATGGGGTCAAACAGGTCAAGGAAGCTATGAGATGATGATGTAAGGCTACTGTAGGGCCGATTTGATTCAAGGTAGAAAGGACCTTTGGGAAAAATGGAGTAAATAGACATCAAGTTTGTGAAAGACGAGGGATTTCAAGTGTAACTAGTTGATAGAAGACATAAACATGTTATAGCAAGCCATTAGTCATGCTAAATGTAACTATGAGCTAATTAATACATAGAAATCAAACATTCCAGCCATACATAGAAGTATAAGACCCTCTAACTTTGGGAAATGGCTATCAGACTTTGGGGAAAACACATAAGAAGGACTAACAACTCATAAATTATGCCGGAACGCCTAAACACAGTCTTTAAGTTATTGGGCACTTGGACAAACAAGCTTTCATAGTTTTAGGCAAAGGGCTAGATCGGGACTAGGCCTCCTTGGTTCAACAAGATGATAAGCTAATCAGTCAAAGAGATAGTTTTATGGACAGAACTATGGAAAATCATAGGTAGGCAGGGCACACCATACATCCTACTCAAGATACATAGAATTTATGAATAAAACTAGCAACAATACCTTAAGTTACTAAAGAGCAGTTAAGAATTCTTTAGTATAACTAAGGAAGAAGAAAACATAAAGCTATGAAGATTCAGGAATTTTGAGGTGCCTCCATGGGCATATCTCAAAATTAATCTCTACTGATCTATAGCAGCAAGAATCATGTATCATGAATGAAAACTAGAAGACAACAACAAAGCAAGAAACACTATACCATTCTACCATGTCATGGAATCCATCACCAATCCTTCATCATTCATCAAAAGCATCCAAGAGGCAGTCCAAAAATCATAACACAAGTATGTTCTTCAAAGCTCATATGACCAATATATTGATTCTTCTCTCAAGTTCAGCCTCTTTTTTACAATGAAGCCTTGTGGAATAAATAGGCTTAAGTGAGGAAAACCTCATGGAGCAACTAGCTATCCCATTGGCCAAGTCAAAATATCTAAACTTGTCCTTGAGGCTTTGCAAAGCCCAAGGCACAAAATATCCCATAAAATATCTAAGAAACTGCTAAAAACAGAAATTATATTGACTTTACATCATTTCCCAAGTGTAAAAATAGCTAAACGCACATTTGGGAAAAGCAGATTTTTGAGGTTCAAAAATTACAAAAATACTTCATATTTATATCTGAAAAAGGTCCCATGACTTGCTGGAGGCAATTGGCAGCCTTCCCGATGTAGAAACGAGGCTCATGATAGCTCGTTGGAAATATCTCTGTGTCTAATTTCTGGCACAACTGCAATCATCTCAATCTTATGCCTGGAAGTTTCCCAAAACTGTACCAATGTGCAAAAAATCAGGAAATAGCAGACTGCTGATATGGCAGGCAGAATGTGCAAAAAGCGAGCATTTTTCGCCAATTTGAGGGGGCCAATGATCTCCAAATGCTCTGAAAATTGCTGGGGACTTGCTCATAGAATTATGGCATCCATTGGTATCATCCTTCTCCTTTGACATATCTTCAAACTGAAATGGCGAATTTATGAGTTTTCGACCAAAAACCCAAAAAATGCCAAAAAACAAAAAGTTGTCGAAATGGGCCCAAAATTGGCACATATGACCCTTAGGGGTCCATATCAACATGCTCCGAAGCTGAGGCCAAAATATCAAGGGCTGATATGCTTTTCCCCTCTTTTCGTGCCGGGCGCTTCTTGAAACTGCTGTTTATCACTACTGAGTTACTGCTGTTCAACACTCTTCCCCTCTTTTTCCTGCTGCTGCTCATATTTATCACTGTCATGCTGCTCCTGTTGTCTTTCCTTGGAGGAATTTTGACCTAAATGTGCTTTGGAAAGGACAAACTGCCTCACTGTGTGTAAACTGCCCTGTTGGAGTCGAATTGTGTCAATGTACTGCTTTGACAGAGAAACAATGTGATTTGGATGGTTTGCAACAATTTTTTATACTACACAACCTCTGCTCTCTTTAGAAAATGACCTTCTACCTTGAATGTACCTCAGCTAGGCAGATTTCTCAATAGGACACCATATAGTAAAAAGGAGGTAGACTGCTGGGTAAATTTCCTGTGCATGGTGTTTAAGAAATCACTTTTTCTTGTGAATTTGTTAGAGGTCAATCAACACACTTATATCTGTGTCTTCAAGATAAAATTCCCAATCATTAAAAACCTGCTCTTTCAGAAATTGGCCTTTCACCTTGAAATTATCTCAGTCAACAACTTCTCAGTAAGAAATAATACAGTGAAAAAGAAAGGCAGACTGCTAGAAGGAGTTTGCTGTGAGAAGTGCTTTGATCACCCTGTTCTTGTGAGTTTTAAGATGTCACTCAATACCTCTTACTCCTTTCCCATGGTAGATTTTGTAATCATTAAAACTCTGCCTTGTATAAGTGTGCCAACATTGAACTAACTTGCATATGTGAAATCAACCCTTAGTGCTATTAAACAGTCACTGTCACAGTCCTGAGCAAAGATGACAGAGTTTGAAAGACTCCAAAGTTTTTAGGCAGAGGTTATGTGAGTTTTCTCCTTTCAAAACAATCAATGGCCCCTTATAAATGTAACCCTCTGGCTTTGGCAGAAAAATTCTTTTACTTTATAAGCACCTCCATTTATCAATCTGATGATAGTGTGAAATGCTTTCCTTTAGATATAAGCCCTGTCTCTCTATAACAAAACTTTCCTTTTACCTCTTTAGAGGTTTCTTTTGAGGTGACAGTTAAGATCTCTCAACCAACAGACTTCTTTTAATCAGAACACTGCCCTTATTTCCATCATATATTCTTTCCTGTAGGTGTTTTTAAATGGCACATCCAGCATTTTATTACAGCGTTACACCTTGAAAACCTACACAGCAAACAACACTATTTTTCTGGTATAGTGACAGTTTTTTAAAGTTCTGTATGGTATGTTATGAGGAGATTTGTAAAAGTCTAATACACTGTTTTCTCTGTAGGCACTCTTAGCAGTGTATCTATCATTTACACACAGCTTTCAACCCAAGGGTACTTCAAATCAAAAACTTTTGACAGATATGGTGATAAAAGAAACGAAGACAAGCCACTCTTCTGATGTTGACCCTCACCTTGCTAGGCAGCTTCTTAAAATATATGTCGATAATCAAACTAGGTCAAACTCCGCAATTTTGTTCCAATCCTTTCATTTCAACCATAGTTTGAAAACAAGGTTTTAAGACTTTTATGTTACTTTAGCAATTTTTTTCAAAACCGAGGGGAAAAACATGTGCAAATACCTCCAAACTTGATGGGAGTCTCTTGTGGAGAGCCGAAGATAGCTCTGGAAGCCTTCGGGCCTGCGTGGCACTCTTCAGGGAAAGAACGGCGCGCAACAACCGCTCGGGTGGCCTGTCGGGTCGGGCAGTCGGGTCGGGCGGGTGCCATGTACAGGCGCGTCGCGCCTACACTGACTGCTTGTTGAAAAAAACCGCCAGGCGCGTCGCGCGGGTTTCCAGGCGCGGCGCGCGGTCACAAACAGTGCAATCTTCTGCAATTTCGACCCGAACTTCCTTGTTTCGATGCTAGGGAGGCATGGAGCTTTGTTTGAACTTTGAAAATGAAACATTCACTCTCCTACTTCACTCTTGTGTCATTTCAAAAATCTTCAAAGGTCACTTTCATCATTTACTTGCAATGAAAAAAGAACTCACGGTTGGCCTTTTAACACAGCAAAGTCTCTTTTTCAAACAGTGGTATTTCCTTCCAATATTTTTTCTTTATTGAAAATGAAATAGCAGGGTGTTTCGAATTGTTTCATGGGGAAACTACCGTCTTTAGTAATATTGAACTTATCATTTCAATAACCTTTCGACCATCTTTGCCACTGTGTTTAATGGTGCTGGTGATATTTATGATGCAAAGCAACCCCTCTTTAAAACTGTCAAGAAAATACATGAAGACTGACTTGTTTCTGAAAGGACAGGTTTGTTTTGTCAACCTGTTTTGACAGTCTCAGTCTTTAACAGCTTCTTCAACCTTTTCTCTAATGCAGGTGTCAAACTTGTTGGTCTTCTTGGACTTGATCATGGTCCTCTGTTTTGAGAAAAGCGTCTCCTTTCAACATAATTCTTTGCTTATATCATTTATGAGATCTCTGTCCTTTTTTGAATAATGAGAAAGCTGCATTTGTTTCAAACTCCCAAACACTGACAATCTATCAAACCGCTTCTTTGTCTATTCATAAACTGGTATACTTATTTATAATGTCCCTTTGGGAACAAAACCTGAAATGCTTCCCATCATTTGTAATGTATATTCTGAAAGGGAAACTTATGAAGCAGGAAAAAACAAGACTTCTTTTAAACACAGTTATCAGTTCCTTTTAAGAGTGCAGTGATCTTTCTTTGTAATAGAACCATTCCAAAGCTCAAATCTGTCCACTGTTTTACATTTTAGGTGATATTTTAAAGAAAAATCACTCAAGATCTGTTGAAGAGCTTTGAAGGCTATTTTTTCATTCTTAAAAGGGAGGTGGTCTGTCTTTTCCCAACTGGGTTGACAGTCTCCGCTTCCAGGTGATCCATAAGTTTCTTCTTTGATTGTAAGTGCTCTGTTTTGGTTGCATCCAGTCATACCATAATTCTCTGTTTACTCAAAAAGGAGCTCTTTTAGACTTCTTGGCATGTGACAGTAAAGTGACTGTGTGGCCACTTCTCCTAAGGAAACTACCCTTTTTGTATCAATGACCTGCATATATTCAATATTGTCTCCTGTCCACTATAGGTATAGTTTGACAGACATTTCCATTTGAATGGGAAAACCAATACTTTTGAATCATAAACACTATCTTTTACCTGTGTAAAGACTTTTGCTTTCTTTCTTTGTCTCTTTCCACTGCATCTTTTGATCAATCAGTTTTAACAATATTCAATGCCTTGGCCATCTGCTCCACAAAATGGAGAGACCCTTCACTTGGCAAAGTATCTGAAGATTATTTGATAATACTGCATGACAATGGGTTTTATTTGGATTATGATGGTAAGAAACCAACATGAAAAACATCGATCACGCAGCACCTGCGCTGCAACCATCATCGTAGCTTGAGAAAAAACCTAGTAAAAGTGTCAACTATCACCTGCTTTGTACTTCTTTGAGAGGCCTTGAGATGTCATTATTTTGCTTTAGTCATCTCATGGCAGTTATTTGAAGAAAGTCTTTGTGAATATGTAGGTCAACGCTCTTTGAAAAAACAAAACACCCTTTCTTACTGTGTGATGACATGATTTTGCGAGCAAGTCTTCTAAATTTAGTCTTGTGGAAGCGAGTTCCTTATGGATCAAATGGGTTTTACCAATGATATGCCTCTCTAAAGTTTCATCATTTCACATGATTTGAAAACTTCTCATGACTTCCTTTACGAAGACCAAACTACTGTTTTCCTTTGAATTTGCATACTTCAAACTCTATCCTTGTTATGACCATTACTCATATTCGGAAAAACCTAGAGTTATCTTGTCACTGTATTCGATCAAAAGAAACACAGAGTTTACGCATTTCCTTTAAGTCAATGCGGGCGGCGCCCTCTGCTTGTAGATGAAGGACGCCTAAACCTTCTGCTTGTAAATGAAGGAGGTTAGAGGCCATGAAAAAATTACCGATTTTTCGCTGTGACGGTGGTGTCTTTCTCTTCTTGTGATTTTCATCTGCTGAAGAAGCTTTATAAGGTCTTGATGAGTGGCTCTTTGTTTTGCGAGATATATCTCGGGCTCATGTTACATTTAGAAAGCGAGTGTTCTTCTAGCTGTATATTCAATCATTTCCTCACGAGATGAAGTTATATTTTCACCGCCTCAGTAGAATCCATAAAACAACGTAGAAACACCTAATAGTCGGCTTGAGGCTGTGGTTTGTGCGATCTTGAGACCTAGAGGGTGTAAGTGGCGCGACTTAGAGTTTATTTGTCAATTTTTATTTGTAAAGTGGGAGGTCAGTCATGGTAGGTACGCGCGAGATGGAGGCGTTTTTGGCTTTTTGACGATTGCCAGAGGGTGAAATGTCTTAAAGCGCCACTTCCTAACATAGGGAGGCTTTTTGAAACGGGACTTGGACTTTTCCTTTTTCGTAGATAGAGCGGACCAGTAAGTGGAGACTGAGATAGGGATAGTGATAACTGAGGGTTTTGATTTTTGACATGGGTGGAGTGAAAGGTAGAAGAGGCGAAAAAAAGTTTTAGGAGGGTTTTCTAGAACGACATATTGACATAAGGGAAATCGGTTTCTCGAAAAACTCGTGTAGACTATAGTCATCACTAACATGTAAAAAAATGCGATGGCTAACGGTGGCTCCATTTGGGGAGGGCAGCTCCTCGTCAGGGAGGTGTCATCGAGGGTGAGATCTTTGGCTTATGAAGACGAGTGCCTTATCCATTGGCGCAAAATTTCACCCCTTCTTTGATGTTATTTACGAAAAAGTGTCGACATAGTTAACATCAATGATACTTCTACCTACCCCATTATCTTTCTCTATATTTTCTCTTCTCTTTGGCGCATTTGAACTACGTGACCTTTTAATGATATTATGTTTTCTTTTTTGCAAAAATGAACATATCTATTTCTACTCTTATATCTGCTAGAGTTCGAGTTTAAGCGATGAACTCCCTCATTCTCTACCTAATGCTAGATGTATTTGTCAAGATTAAGCATTTTAGCGGATTTTATTCTCTAATCTAAAATATGAGAATTTAAAATGATCAAATTCGAGGATTAGGCGGTCGTTGTCATGCATTTGCGGCATAAAAAGACAAGTACACACAAATGTTATTTTGCAACAAAGGGAAAGTAGACAAGCGGGGCTAAGATGTACAATATATTTTTCATCCCTTGCTTCTCTCTTTGGATTCATGTTTAGGGCATGTGGAACAGGAATCTCTCCCTAATCTAAGCTACTGTGATAAGTCAATCTTACACAATGTTGACTATCTTTGCACTCACTAACTTATCAGCAAATAAATTTAAACATGCTCGGCTATGATTAGGCTAGATAGATGAACAAGACATTGAAGTACTAGTAGCGGCATTTAGAACTTGCTCGCTTTCAGAAGGACTATTTTTTGGAACATGGGGCCTTTGTTCTATCTTCACTCGCCCTCTTTTAACTTTTTCTTGTTTTTGATTTTTCTTTATCCTTTTTCTTTGTTTTTTGACCTTTCTATTTTTTCAATATTTCAAACAATGGTATGTACAATGTGTGAGAAGTATTCTAAATTCAAAAATCTTGGAAATGATGGAATTTAAGCATCTTATCCTCGTAAGGATCTCCTCTCACCCTTGAGCCCATAACTCTTGAAAAAGAAAAAAATTTGGGAAATTCTCTCTCTCTAACATGACATAGGGATTCATACAAAGAATCTGCTGACAACGGCCAGTATCTTCCCTTTGTACCTCTCTGAATATCCGATTTCCTCCTTTCCTTCTTGTATGCTTTCCTCGAAGTGATGCATGTGTTCTTGGTCATTCTTAAAATAGATAATGACATCATCGAGGTATGCGAAAAATGCAGGAAATTTAAAAGCTAGAACATGACGCTTCATGAAGCAGTTACTGATATTAGGTGGTTTTGCAATTTTGAACTTGAAATCTGATCTACCTCCATGAAACTTGAAAAAATCTTTAAAGTTGTCTACTTTGCAAGGAATCTTATGATCATGACTTTGAAAACATCATCTTGCGAAAATACATCATTAAAAGCACTTTTATTTGGTAAATCATGGTCTTGGGTAGAAAGAAAAACATACTTTTGCATGTTATAGGGATATGCACTATTGCTTCTAAAATCAGCGAGACTCTATGGCCATGCATTTTTATCGACTAGATTATTTCATTTTGTTTCTGATTGTTTTGTTTTCTCTTGTCAGAAAAGCTGTTCTTTGAGGAAAGATCTTGACATGGTAGTTTCCCCTTGACTTTTTACGTAGAAATTGCGTTATGCTACATGAGATTTACGATTTTAGCATTTCTAAGTTCTTCATGAAAAGACAGAATATGAGCCAATTTCGGTAGTTCGAGGTATCTTTGGGATTACCATTGTCATCTTTTTCTCATGAGAAGTTTATACGGCATTTTCTCAAGATTTTGAGCCTCTCGGAGGTCATGAGTTGAAAGCTTTATTTGCGGTAGGGAGGATCGCATGATGGTAAATCTTTGAGATATGGTAGAAAACCCATTAACTCCCCTTGTTCAGGGGTTCCAAACGGGTTTATGATGTGTAAGTATTCTAAAGCTTTTATCAGGAAGAAATTTCCACAAGCTATTCTTTGGTGTTTGACTAAAACTAGAGCAATTTGCTTGATAGTACATAAGGGTTTTGTGCTTCTTGCTCTAATCCTACTTTAGAAAGGAAAAACTTCGTTCCTCGAGAACACGAGTTGTTCATGATCATGGTAGTTTTGAGTGTCTAGTTCATCACATAACGTACTAGGGACAGTCGATGTGGTGGATCTAAGCTTATATCGGTTTCCTGCGACTCTTCCTCCATGTTTTCATCAATATGCAAAAATGAAAGAGTTTACGAGGTCGGAACGTGGGGGACACATTGAATGTTATCGGCCTATCTTGGCTGCTAATCATGTATTTCATGTGCGATTCTCGGTAGGGATTACAGTACGGCCGAACACGGGGAATGGTGGCGTATGACATGTCCAGATTGGATATTCCCTTGGAGTTTGGCTCACCCAAGAATGCGGATAGAAGCATTCAGTACTTGGGAGGAATGTACGCACTACTATATCCATGATTAGATGTTTCGCAGGGTATTTGGGCCGGACTAAAACAAAGGTCTTTGATCGAGCCGAGGGCATTGGACTCTACTTGAGATCAAATGAATATAAGTCTTTGTATGGTCTTGTGATTTCCAAGCCTAATCTTTCCATTACTACCTTCGGCATAAGATTATGCAGAGCGTAGAATCTAATGGCATTGTGGAGGATTTGGTCGTGGATGTTTAGGCTAATGTAAAATGGAAGAGTATTTCCTTCTTGGAATTTTCCCTCTATCTTTGGACCAAAACAAAACTTTAGGGGTATCATCAGCCGGATTAACGGTGTTTGCATCATTCTCTAGATTTAAGACTTTTAGTACTTGGGATTTATAAGAGTTTTTGGGCAATGAGTTCGATGTAGAGCATGGTGATCTTGATCTTGGCGATTTCGCCTTCAAAGTAAAGGCATCACGAAGTTTAGATATGTTTTGTTTCATCTTTTTCAACCACGAACCCTCTCTATGTTCGAGTTTGTTGACCTTGTTTCGGGATTTTGTTGGCCATAGTTGCTTTAGGGCGGTGACCTTAGTAGAAGTACCGGGAGTATACTGAGAGAGACCTAGCTTGGGTAACTTTAGCTTTCTTTTGGTCGGGTTTTCTCAACCTTAATTTTGTCATGCTTGATGCTTTCTTGAGGATGGTATCGGAGCTTTTGGCGATATCGAGTTACCTTTCTTGGAACTATCTTGGTTTCTTTTGCTTCTAAGGTCATATTGCACGTAGGCTTTCATAATGGCATTACGAAAATCTATGGCGAGGTCATTGGAGAATCTTCATAGTTGGTCTCATCTGATTAGGAGAAAAGAACACTTGTTCTTCTTCGTGAGAGCTACACCTCACTCTCATTATCGGATCCCTATGAGGGTTTAAATGATGTTCATGAAGAGGTTGAATCACGTCATCTTCTTCCACATAATTTTCATTGAATGGTGGCTTGATATCTTGGTCATTATCCCTTGGTCTGTTTTGGGGTTGCTCCCTCTCTAAAGTTTTTGGTTTCGGTTTTACGTTTGGAGAGGTTTGGCTGGTTGTCCTAATAGGGAGCCTTTTCATTTATCTTTTCCCACATTTTGGCAATGGATTTGACTAAGTCATCTGTTGCAGGGATCTAGGGGAAGGTGATGAAGTGGAGACCTCATCTTTATATGTGACGACCTTTCTTTCGCTCTAGTCTTAGCTCTTTCGACTAAGTTGGCATACGCTTTTATGGCTATTTGTTGCATCTCCTCTAAGGTAGGGGGGATCCTTGTCTCTCGGATAGTATGTCATGTCCTGGGGATCGAAACCCTCGGGGAGAATTTTTGCCAAGGCTAAACCAAGTGGGGGGTTTGAAATGAGGTGGGGAGGGAGTTATACCACTTTCAGTTGAACCTAGTACGGTGAAAGCTTGGACACTTTCCCCATTTTCCCGTTTTGGGTTGTTATATTTGCTGACGGGATTTGAATGGGGGTTTCTTTGGATTTCCCCACCTATTTTACGAAGACTTGATGTAGTTACGGGATATCATGGATCTTTTTGTTTGGAGTTAAGCTTTTTGAACCATGCTTTGGGTTCACCACCCAGACTTTGGGCAAATATTCTCATTCTATCGAGTTTCGTCTTGTACCTCCGGATATTCATAAGCATCGGATCATCCTACTTATATGTTGTTGAGGTGTGGTGGTGTCTTCTCCCGGTGAAAAGTGTGGGATCTTGTCTTGATATTTATTTGGGAGAGGAGACAGAGGGCGGTGGCAACACCAAAGGTGTCGTACCGAGGCTGCCATGACGGGGAGCTAATGGATGATGTACAAGATGAGTACTAGTAGGTGCGAGATGAGGTGTTTTGAACGGTGGTGGTTTGACCCAGGTGTGGCGGATGAACTTGGACTAGTGATGCGGATTTTGAGCGAGGCTGGGATGGTAGGAGGCAAGGCGAGTAGAGAAGAGGTGGAATTCGGGAGGAGTGGTGGGTGGAGCTTCTCTAATAGGACTGCTGTGGTGGGCTTAGGGGGTTCAAGATCGTCAAAGTTTATCTTACTATGATGATCTGTAGGAAGAGTTTGTGATGACTCCCGGTTCAAAAGGTGAATCTAGTAGGATAGTGCGATGTTTAGGAAGGCGAGTCTTGTTCTACGGATGGATCCACACGGTAGCCCGCATAGATGGTCATTTTCGGAAGCTTGCCCACAAAAATCTTCTACTGGGTCATCTGATTATGATTGGGGGGATTTGAGTGCGGATGGGATCCGGTGTTGATTCTTCGATGGGCTTGATTTTTAGATCTGAGTTTAGAGAATAGTGATTGGTGAATCATTGCGGATGAATGGTTTTTCTAAGCTTTACTAAGGTGAAGGATGGTCAAATAAAGGGGATGGATTGGTGGAGTCACGGGTGGAAGGCTAGGGTTTGTTTTTTGTGAAGATAGCTATGGTCCACCACGGTAACTAATGCGGAAATGTTTTTGGATTTTTCAGAGTTTTATGTGTAGCCTATGATTTGTTAAAGTATCCTAGACTTGTTTCAACGCTTTGCTAGGGTGATGAAGAACAAAAAGAGTTTACTCTAAAAAATAGGGTCATAATTTGTGCTTGCTTGTTTATAGTATCTAAAAGGCCAAGAGAGTCTATAAGAGTTCTTGGACTATTGTATGACCCTCGGTGTCCCACCATCTCCCCAGCTATGTTAGGGAGTGATGGGATAGGTACTATCGAATAGTGAGCCCAGTTTGGTAAAATAGTAAGGTCTACTAGAAGTTAGTGGAGTCGCGAGGTGGAATGTCGATTGTTTTGAGGTATACTTGTATGGTCCACCACCAGTCTTTGTCCAAAAGCCAATCTAATAGGAGTATTTTGGGGTTTTATCGAGTTTGTATGTGCGAGCCTAGGATGTAAGAGTGTTATAAAGCGATTCATCACTTTGCTAAGATGGTGAACGAAGAGTTTACACTAAATGATTCTAAAGGCAGATGGTTTAAGTTAAAATTTGAAGGACTAAGGAATCTACATAAAAGGTTTGCTAGACCTATCATGAACTCAATAGGGTCCCATAGTGATCGCCATTATGTTAGGGTCTAGTGATTTGTGGCGATTGGTAAGCCAAATGAGCGATGTAACATCAAACCAAGCTTTGGAGCCCAGGGACCTAGCCTTCACGGACTCGAGAGAGGGCTCTCTCTATTTGTGTAAGGGATATCGGTGTGTTTGCTTATGGTGTTACGATATTAGGCTAGTTATGAAGTGAGTTTTTTGATTTTTGGTTTTTTAGTTTGTGAGGGATAAAAGCGATCAGATATAAAAAATGGATAACAAAGAAATCAGATCAATTGGGCTATGGGGTCAAACGAGGTCAAGGAAGCTATGAGATGATGATGTAAGGCTGCTTTGTAGGGGCAGTTTGATTCAAGGTAGAAAGGACCTTTGGGAAAAAATGGAGTAAATGGACATCAAGTTTGTGAAGAGACGAGGGATTTCAAGTGTAACTAGTTGATAGAAGACATAAACATGCTTTATAGCAAGCTATTAATCATGCTAAATGTAACTATGAGCTAATTAATACATAGAAATCAAACATTCCCATGTCATACATGCAAAGTATAAGACCTTCTAACTTGGGAAATGGCTGCTGCGGACTGCAGGGGAAAACACATAAGGAGGACTAACAACTCATAAAACTATCTTTAGGAACGCCTAAACACGATCTCTAGAGTTATTGGGCACTTGGACAAACAAAGATTTCATAGTTTTAGGCAAAGGGCTAGATCGGGACTGAGGCACTCCTTGGTTCAACAAGATGATAAACTAATCGATTAGAGATAGCTTCATGGACGAACTACGGATGAAAACATATGGGTAGCGGGGCACACCATACATCCTACTCAACATGCATAAAACTTGTAAATAAAACTAGTAAACGGTATCCTTAAGTTACTAAAGAAGCCGAGTTAAGAATTCTTTCTAGCATACACTAAGGAAGAAGAAAACTATAAAGCTATGAAGATTCGGGAATTTTTGAGGTGCCTCCATGGGCATATCTCAAAACTAATCTCTCTTCGATCTATAGCAGCAAACGAAGCATGTATCATGAATGAAAACTAGAAGACAACAACAAAGCAAGAAAAACTATACCATTCTACCATGTCATGGAATCCATCAACAATCCCTTCATCATTCCTCAAAAAGCATCCAAGAGGCGGTCAAAAATCATAACACAAGTATGTTCTTCAAAGCTCATATGACCAATATATTGATTCTTCTCTCAAGTTCGACCTCTTTCTTTTTACAATGAAGCCTTGTGGAATAAATAGGCTTGAGTGAGAAAACCTCATGGAGCAACTAGCTATCCCATTGGCCAAGTCAAAATATCTAAACTTGTCCTTGAGGCTTTGCAAAGCCCAAGGCACAAAATATCCCATAAAATATCTAAAAAAAGCGCACTAAAAACGAGTATATTGACTTTACATCATTTCCCAAGTGTAAAAATAGCTAAAAACGCACATTTGGGAAAACGATTTTTGAGGTTCAAAAATTACAAAAATACTTCATATTTATATACGAAAAAGGTCCCACGACTACTGGAGGAGGTGGTGGCAGCCTTTTCGATGTTGAAACGAGGCTCATGATACGCTCGTTGGAAAGCTCTCGTGTCTATAGCAAACTGGCGCAGATCATCTCAATACGATGCTGGAAGTTTCCCAAAGCGCTACACAGTGAGCATTTTTTCGCCCAATTTGAGGCGAATGATCTCCAAATGCTACGAAAATCACGGGGACCTACTCATAGAATTATGGCATCCATCGGTATCATCCCTCTCCCTTGGAAAAACCTCAAGCTGAAATGGCGAAATTATGAGTTTTTGACCAAAAACCCAAAAAATGCCAAAAAAACAAAAAGGTGCCCTGAAAATAGGCCCAAAATTGGCATGCATGACCCTCGAGGGGTCCATAGAAACATGATCCTAATCTAAGGCCAAAATATCAAGGGCTGATATGCTTTTTCCCTTCTTTTAGTGCGTGGGACACTTCTTGAAGCTACTTGTTTATCGCTCTTTTGGAGTTGCTATTTTCATTTCGACATTCTTCCCCTCTTTTTCCTACTTTCTTGCTCATATTTATCACTTTGTCATCTTTGCTCTGTTGTCTTGCCTTGGAGGCATTTTTGACTTTGAATATGCTTTGGAAGAGACAAAGCTGCCTCCCTTTGTGTAAACTTCTGATTAGAGTCAAGCTTGTGTCAATGTCGTTTTGCTTTGTGAGAGAAACAATGTGATTTGGATGGTTTGCAACAAGATCCTTATAATACACAACCTCTTGCTCTCACAAAACTAGCCTTCTACCTTTGAATGTACCTCGGCCAGGCAGATTTCTTAATAGGATATCATATAGTAAGAGGAGACGATTTGTTGTGTAAATTTCATAGTGCACGGTGTTAAGAAATCACTTTTTCTTGTGAATTTTCCAAGAGATCAATCAACACATCTATGTCTGTATCTCAAAGGTGAAATTCAATCATTAAAACCACTGCTCTTCAAAAAGTGGCCCTACACCTTGAAAAATATCTCGATCAAAAAACTTCTTAGTAAGAAATAATATAGTGAATAGAAGGGTGACGGTGCTAGGAGGAGTTCTTTGTGAGAAGTGCTAAAATCACGCATGTTACGTGAATTTTTAGATGTCAATCAATACATATGTATCTGCCTCAAGGTAGAATTTCAAACATCCCACAACACTTCTCTTCTTGGAGTGCAAAAATAAATCAATACGACTTATGGATATGCGGTCAAACTTACGTGGCAGGGTATACGATCAAATTCTTTCGTTCTAAACAAGGTGACGAGTTTGGAAAATGCCTCAAAAAGTTTCAACAGGGCTTGCCAAGGGTTTACTTTGCAAAATAGGCGAGACCTCCTATCAATGTAACACCTGCGGTTATGTTGGAAAAACCTTTACTTTGGATGGATACCGGCTTATCAATAAGCTTGAAAAAAACACAAAGGCGAGTCAACCAACAAACATAGTGAATCTTGTCCCTTTGTGAGAAGTGTGAGCAACACTTCCTCTGCAGTTTTTCAACCTATAAATTCTTGTTTTGATCAAGAACCCTTTCTCCTACTAAAAATTCACTTATTCTGCGATGTGGCAATGTTACGAAGATGAGTGTAAAAAATGCTTTTTCTCTAGAGCGAAACCACTGTCTCTTTATAACAAACTTTCCTTTTACCTCTTTAGAGGTTTCTTTTGAGTGTGCAGTCAAAGATCTCGTAACCAACAAACTCCCATTTAATCAAAACACTGATTCTTTTGTAGGAAAAACCTCGCCCCTATCGAACATCAACTTGTATGTATAAGTTTGAAGAACAAAACGAGTCAAGTTGAAAAACTCGGGAATAAACTGCCCTTTCTATAGTTTTATAGGTTTAACCCTTTAATCACTTTGATTGTTTTGAAGATGAAACAAGATGCTCTTAGTTTCAACACCAACCTTTTCTCTTGTAGGTGCCCTAAATAACATTACTAGCATCTTATCACGATCTCATACTTCGAATCATCATACGGTCAAAACACTTCATTTTTTCGAAGAGAGTGACGAGGGGTTCGAGAGTTCAGTATGGTACGGTATGAGAAATACGGAGAATTTTAACACTCGGTTCTTTCTATAGGCACCCTCGGCGGTGAATTTATCTTTCAAACATTGCTTCAAACTATAGGAATTTTCATAGTAAAAACATTTGCGGATATGGTGATATATCAAAAAAACTAGGACAAGTCGCTCTTTGATTTGACCTTGACCATGTACAAACTGACTTCTTAACATATATGTTGATGCATAAAGCAAGATCAACCTCAACAGTTTGTCCCAACCCTTTTCATTTCACACGAGTTTGAAAACGGGGTTTTTTAAAACCTACATGTCACTCGGCAATTCTTTCAAACCGAGGGGGAAAATATATAAGAATACCCTGGCCAATTTTTGATGAAAAAAAATCCTTGGGGAGGGACGGAGGTAGCAGGAGGTCCTTCAAACGTGCGCGCGACACTCTTCGGAAAGAGCATGCCTGCGCAAAGCACACCAGGTGGCTGTCGGGGTCGGGGTCGGGCGCGCGTGTACGGGGCGCGTCGCGCATAGCTGTACGGGCGCGTCGCGCCTGCACGACCACTCGTTGAAAAGTGCGCCGGGGGCGCGTCGCGCGGGTTTCCGGGCGCGGCGCGCGGTCCTAAACGAGTTTGTGATCTTCTACAATTTCGAGCGAACTTCCTTGTTTCGATGCTAGAGGAGGCATGGGGCTTTGTTTGAAATTTGAAAATGAAACTTATTCACTCTCCTACTTCACTCTTATGTCATTTCAAAAATCTTCAACGGTCACTTTCATCGTTTACTTGCAATGCAAAAATAAGTCACGGTTGGCCTTTTAACACAGCCAAAGTCTCTTTTTCAACGGTGGTATATCCTTCCAATACTTTTTTCTTTGTGAAAATGAAATGGCGAGTGTTTCGAGTGTTTCATGAGGGAAACTACCTTCTTTAGTAATATTGACCTTATCATTCCAATAACCTTTCGACCATCTTTGCTTGTGTTTAATGGTGCGGTGATATTATGATGCAAAGAAACCCCTCTTTAAAAGCTGTCAGAAAATACATGAGGGACGGCTTGTTTACGAAAGGACGGGGTTTGTTTTGTCAACACTGTTTGTCGATCTACGATCTTCTGACTTCTTCAGCAGCCTTTTCTCTAATGCGGGTGTCAAACTTCTTGGTCTTCTTGGACTTGATCATGGTCCTCTGTTTTTGAGAAAAGCGCCTCCTTTCAACATACTTCTTTGCATTTATATCATTTATGAGATCTCTCATCCTTTTTTTGAATAATGAGAAAGATGCATTTGTTTCAAACTCCCAAACAACGACAATCTATCAAACCCTGCTTCTTTGTCTATTCATAAGTAGATATACTTATTTATAATGTCCTTTTGGGGAACAAAACTGAAATGCTTCCCATCATTTGTGATGTATGATTCTGAAAGGAAACTTATGAAGCGAGGGAAAAAAACAAGACTTCTTCTGAAACACGATTATCGAGTTCCTTTTAAGAGTGTAGTGATCTTTCTTTGTAATAGAACCATTCCCAAAGCTCAACTCTTGTCATTGTTTACATTTTGGGTGATATTTTAAAGAAAAAAATCACTCAGAGATCGATGAAGAGCTTTGAAGAGCTATTTTCATTCTTAAAAAGGGAGTGGTCCATCTTTTCCCAAGCTTTGGGTTGGCGGAGTCTCAGCTTCCGGGTGATCCATAAGTTTCTTCTTTGATTGTAAGTGCTCTATTTTGGTTGCATCCGGTCATTTACCATAATTCTCTGCATTTTACTCAAAAAGGAGCATCTTTTAGACTTCTTGGCATGTGACGATAAAGTAGCTATGTATGGCCACTTCTCCTAAAGAAACTACCCTTTTTTGTATCAATGACTTTGCATATATTTAATATTGTCTCCTGTCCACTATAGGTATAGTTTGACAAGCATTTCCATTTGAATAGGAAAACCAATACTTTTGAATCATAAACACTATCTTTTACTGTGTCTGAGACTTTTGCTTTCTTTCTTTGTTTCTTTCCATGCACCTTTTTGACCAATCGGTTTTTAACAACACTTAATGCCTTGGCCATCTTGCTCACAAATGGAGGAGACCCTTCACTTGCAGCAAAGTATGCGAAGATTATTTGATAGAGGGTCTGCATGACAAGAGGTTTAGCTTTTGAGATTATGATGGTAAGCAACCAACTTGAAAAACATCGATCTTGGCACCTCTGCTTGCAGCCATCAACGTAGCTTCGAGAAAAACCCTAGTCAAAGTGTCTATGTCTCATGCTGTCTTGCTTTGAGGGAGCGAGATGTCATTATTTGCTTTGGTCATCTCATGACAAATTATTTGAAAGAAATTCTGCAGTGAATGTGTAGGTCAACGCTCTTTGAAAAAAACAAAAACACCCTTTCTTACTTTTGTGTGATGACATGATTTTGTGACATCTCTTCAATTTAGTCTTGTGGAAAAGCAAAGGTTCACTTATGATCAGAATGGTTTTTACCAATGATATGCCCTCTCTAAAGTTTCATCATTTCACATGATTTGAAAACTTCTCATGACTTCCTTTACAAGACCAAACTCTGTTTTCCTGTTGAATTTGCATACTTAGGACTCTATCCTTGTTGCAGTGACCATTACTCATATTCGAGAAAATCTAAAGTTATCCTTTCACTTTGTTCGATGCAACAAACTACGGGTTTGCATTTCCTTTAAGTCAATACGGCAGGGCGCCCTACTGCTTGTAGATGAAGGAGGCGCCCTAAACCCTACTGCTTGTAAATGAAGGGTTCTGAGCCACTGAAAAGTACTGAGTTCTTTATGGCAGTGATGGTGTCTTTCTCTTACTTTGTGATTTTCATGCTTGGAAGAGCTTGTAAGGTCTTGATAGGTAGCTCTCTATTTTTGCGGATATATCTCTAGAGCTCATGTTGCATTTAGAAGCGATTGTTCTTCTAACTTTATATTCAAGCATTTCCTCTCACGAGATGAAGTTATATTTCTTGCCTGCGTAGAATCCATAGCACGCATGGAAACACCTAATAGTCAGCTTGAGGCTGTGGTTTTGTGCGAGTGCTTTGAGACCTAGTGTAAGTAGGCGCGACTTAGAGTTGTTTGTCAATTTTATTTGTAGAGTGGGAGGTCGGTCGGGTAATGAGTGGGCATGGCATGGATAGGCTCTGTGGCAGATGGAGGCTTTTGGCTGATGGTGCCCGAGGGTGAAATGTCTTAAAGCTCTACTTCCTAACATAGGGGAGAGCTTTTTGAAACAGAGACTTTAGAATTTTCCTTTTTGGAGCCGAGTGGAGCGGAGACCAACTAGAGATTTGAAGCTGAATAAGATAGTGATAATGAGGTTTTTGAGAAGTTTTTGACATGGGTGGAGTAACGAAAAGTAGAAAGGGTGAAAAAAAAGTACAGGAGGGTTTTCTGGACGACATATTGACATGAGGGGAAATCGGGTTTCTGAGAAAACTCGGTCGTAGATATAGTCTATCACTAACATGCTACGAAAAATGCGGTAGCTCGCCGGTCCCACTTTAGAAGTGCCCCCGAGTGTAGGAGGCCACCTTTGCAACTGCTTGGAAAAGGGGAAAGAAAGCATCCATGAGAGCATATACTAACACTCCTTTTTATTTAGAAAAGATGATCATGAGAAAAATGTTAGAAGATACTATAGAAGTGTAGGAAAACCAATTCCTACTTCTCTCTTAGAAGGAGAAAATGAGAGAAGCACGAAGGAGGAGAAGGGAGATTTGAGATATCCCTTTGGACGATGTGAATAGATATATACTACGAATTTGTCGATTTCATGCAAGTACGGTTACATCGGAAGTATTATTTGAGATCATCCTTTGAGGAAGAGGCCTAGGGATGTAGGATTAGGATGAATAAAATGCTAAACCTATTTCCCCTAAAACTAGTAGACAAAGGGAACAAACTGGTCAACTTGGTTCCCGAAGACCAAAGGAGAGTCCTTCCATCCCTTCTATATTGAATACTGAAAATTAAGAAAACATGCAAAAAAAAGTAATGAACCATTTTGAGTCGATTAAATTTGATAGGAAACCCTTTGTTTCGAGCCATACAAAACTAATTAGAGAAATTCAAGATATGTGTTCCTTTGATCGGTGTTATTTGCAAAAACCTAGTTACAAAGCTTCAGAAATTGCTCAATTCACTTGAGTTCACACCATTACCCCCTTTAAATACAACCTTAATTTGCAGAAATAAAGGCCTATGGTTGTCTTTGGTCCACATGTAGAAGGGATCAGAGATCCTTCCACTCCCCCCATTTTTGCCATCACCCTATTGATCAATGATTTGTTGTTTCATAAGTATATGCTCAACTAAGGAAATTCACACAATTTTATGCCACTATACGCAGTGGAACAATTAGGTATGCGAGATATCAAAACCATATATATGCATTATATTATTTTGATTCTAAAAAGAGTAACATGCCTAGGTATGATCAAATATCTAGTGGTCAATTTGGCTCAAAGTCCAATGACCAAAGTATGGTAATGGATATCGGAGTTGCCGACATCCTGCAAGATTTTCTATGCTCCTATCTGAGTCATGAGGGGATGAAACTTGGGGTATCATTAAAGCTAGTCTAACATATTCTACCATTCCATTGTTTGGTGCTAGAAGAATGCAAATTATACTGGAGAAAGTTTGAGATTTTTTAAATATGAGTTACAAAAAGATGATTGTTCGAAACAATACTCTTGTATATAGTTAGGAAAAATAGCTCTTTTCGTGTCTTTAGTTGGGAAGAAGATGAACAAATCATGGAAAATGTTGAGGTGGGGAATTTTCGCTCAGCTTGGTAAGAAATAACTAGGGTGTGTTTATGTTTAGAATTTCTATTTTTTAATAGTTCTTATTCTAGGGAAGGTATGTTGAGATTCAACAAGAAGATTCGGCACCCATGTCTAGTGCATTGAGCATTTGGTTGCATTCAACACTGTTTCATTAAGCACAGGACTAGGGTAGGGGCCCATGATTGCAAATTTTTTGGGTGCATGTATATTTTTATTATCCCTTAATTAAGATGGACATTGAAATTGTAATCTGTTCTTAGTGTAGACTTGAATAGAGTTAAATGAAAGTGATAAATTCAGTTGGCCGGTGGATTTCGAGTTAGAGGTTGTTGGTGAGGCATGCGAGGTAATTCTAGTTGTAACAGAGTTCGAAGTACGGTGGTGCATGAGTTGGTGCAAGGTATAAATCATTCTAACTCGATTAAGTGAGTTAAACTCGGTTATTGATAGTTGTAGCGAAGATACACTAGTGAGGGAGATATAGTGAATGAAATATTACAAAATTAATTTATAATCGAGTGATCTCACATGCAGGCGAGGATTTACTATTATTAGTTGCATGCTTGTCGGGATGTAGTGGAGACTCGGTTGAGTTCTAGGGTGAAGGAAGTTGACTATCGTTTTGGGAGGAGATTATGTTCTTGTACGCATCTAGGGAAAGCAACCATTGGGTGCCCTGCACTGATACTTGCATAGTCAAGGCGAGGCAATATTTCCTTATCTCTTAGGGATCTTTACCATCGTAGATGTTATACAAGCAAGCGTGAGCTATACGGAGCTCGGAAATTGGTGATGTGTTGGTCAATTTTTCATGTGACGGTGTGAGAAGAAAATTAGTGAAAAGGTACTAGAGGGGATCTTGTGAGAAGAGTTTTTTATGTAATTTTTTTCATGATCTATTCTTAATATAGAATAGAATATAGTGGGGGTTTTTAGTACTGTAACATTTCACTTTTCGAAAAGTGTGTGTGTGTGTGTGATTGATGCTTTCATCATTTTTCATGTGATTCGTGATTTTCGTTTTTAATTCATCGAAATATTTGTGAGAGGAGATTAGAGTATTTAAAATTTTCACATTGTTAGATTGGGTGAATCCCAGAGATATACATGCTTTTTGTATAATTTATACATGGTATCATAGCATATGAAATTATAGAAGTGGAGCAGAGTGATGAGTTTGTGGTAGGGATAGAATTCCAAATTTGTAGAAAGACCTTCTTAGTGCTAGAGCGATTCAAGATCCAAAGTGGCTTTTACATGGCTTGAGGGTTAGAGTATGCATGAAAGGGGGCATCTCAAACTATATTTCTTGAAAGGACTAGGATGGAGGAAGTAATTGAAGAGCGATGGGTTGAAGGAATTCATTGACAAAGATGTTCCTAAACTCGATTAACGAGATGCATGGCTAATCTATGATGCATGGAAAAAGAAAGTGGAGAAGAGGCGGGGAGGATCCTGTTGGAGGGATTACGAGACCATGATTGTCTCAAAGCCTCCATGGGAAAACCAAACCATATGCACGATATGGAAGGCTTTGAAGGATATATTTGAAAGCGTAGCGACCATAGGAGAGATTGGCGCTCAAAGATAAGCCTCAGGAAGATCAAGATGGAAGAAAGGCGATCACCATTCTAAAATATATAAAAATGTTTGTCCAATGTCGGGGATGAATTGGGAGAATTGTATTATAATAGTTGCTCTATGATAGATTTGGTGAGCATGGCTCTCCTAGGACCACTGAAGAGTTTGAGCAGAGTTATCAAGACTACTGTCAATGGAAGGGAAAATTTCCATTTTACGAACGAGCGTAGTTGATTTGGTGCGAAGAGGAGTTCGAGGACGGAACACCGGAGATACGATGATTCATCTAAGAATGAGGATGAAGAGGATTGTGCTTTGGATGCCAAGGTGAGGAAGCATAAGGGAAGAATTCTATTCTAAATCCCATTCCAAGAATGGAAAGAAGGAGACATGTCCAAGGTGAAGTGTTTTCACGAGTCATAAACATGGGCATTTTTCTAACTAAATCGTCACACAAAGAAGAAGAACAAGAAGGATTATGGAGTTTGCGACTAGTGGGGCCCTGTACCTCACAATTTGAGCTTTACTTCTCATTTATTGTATGCATGGTACCCATTGCATTTGGATACGTAATGGTATTTGGATAGTTGCACTTCCTTTCACACAGCGAGAGATAACGAACTTTTCGTTGACTTGGAGGAGAAAGACCTCTGAGTACGCATATTGAGATAGGGAGACAGATGTACAATATAGAGCTATTGGGTTTGATAAAATTACCTTTCATAGGTAGTCGGGTAAACCATTTCAATTCTAAAATATGTGAAAAGTGCATGTGTACTAGGTCTAAAGAAAAAATTTGAGTGCGGATACGTAATTTTGGACAATAGAGGCTATGGCATGGCTTTTAGTGATGAAAAATATTTCCTCACGACATAAAAAAATGGGTCCAAGCTAAGAGGATAGGGATTCGAGTTAAGAATATCTACAATTTGGAGGTATATGGTTGTGTAAAAATGATGGGCAAGACAGATCAAGTGGTGAGCCGAGATGATGATGAATTATGGCACAAGCGATTGAGCCATCTTCACCATGGAGCCTTGAAAGTCATGCAGCTAGATATCTCTTGGTCATCATCGGTGGTACACTTACATGGAGGTGAGATACATGCAAGGGATGTATTATGGGAAAATATGTAAAGGCCACCTTTCATGAGAAGGAAAACCAAGCTTTGAAGGGATCCTTGAGAGAGTTCATGTAGACGTGTGTGGTTCTTTCTCTCTGTTGCTTCAACAAAAAAAACATAAGTATTATGTAAGTATTTTTTTGTATCGAATTTTCTTGTGAAATCTTTGGATCTTCTTCATGCTAGAAGAATGATCAAACATTCATCTAAGTTACGGCAACGAGTTTAAGGCCATATGGTGTTGAAAGAGTCGGGGGAATCAAGTGAAGAGAGCTCTTCTGACGATAATGGTGGAGAATGCATCTCTAAAAAATACAATAACTACCATGGACGAAGAATTAGAAGAAACTCTGCTATAAGCACTTGTAACCCACAATATAATGGGGTTGTGAAGAGGAAAAACAGAACTGTGTGTGGGTGCAACACGAAGCGATGTTTCATGATCAAGGACTACCAATCCATACGTAGGGCGGAAGCATGCAATAACTTTGGTACATGTGAAAAACTATTGTCTTCATAGAGTACTTGGCATGAGTACTCATGAAGATGCTTTCGATGGTAGAGAAACACGATGTTTCACACTTTAGGATTGTGGCTCATCTTGTTTATGTGCGTGAGACCAAGGATGCCGGGGAAGAAGATAGAATCAGCTGGCTGAGATTTGGGAGTTTTGTGCAGGGGTACAACGAAACACCCCATAATTTATCTTGTGTATTTGGGAAACATCGGAGATTGTTGTTGTGTGATAGGACTATCAGAATTTACATGCGAAGAAAAGCCATGCGGTTGTCCCTTGAGAGTCGAGGTACAGACTTGCATGCGAGAGGAGGAATTGTTGGTTCCCAAGGGATGAGTCTCAAGATGTGGATCAACCACATCGAGAGTTTCATGGAAAGGAGAAAATCGATCATGTAGATCGAAGTCTGTCGAAATGTCACAAAGGCGCACCATGGAAGATGATAGGGGTTGGACTTGATGTTGCACGTAATGTAGGAGCGCCTGCACTTCATAAGCGCTTGGACACAGGACAATCTCTTGACCAGGTTACACTGGATGCACATAAATGGCTCTTATGAGAAAATGTGTGATGCTTGAACCATCTTCCTTTCGGGAAGACGATGCAATGACTTCTAGGGTTGGTGTAATGTTGGAGGATTATGACTCCATTGTCACGTCAGTCCCCTGTGGGAGATAGTCCTAAGGCCAGTCGAAAAATGGGTGAGATTTGGATCGAGATGGATCTACAAGGTAAAATGACATCTGCTCAACGGGTATGGAGAAATACAAGGCCAAATTTTGTGGCTTTAAGATTCTCACAAATCGAGGGATAGATTATGAAGGATAGCTACTATACGCATAGCTGTCATGGTACTCTTCAAAAGATAGATCCATGCACTTGCACTACCAGTGCATATGGGAGGAGCACATTCATCGGATGGATGTAGAAAACTAGCATGTTCTCAATGGGATCATTGGGGAAGAGGTCTACATAGAGCCTTGACGCAAGAAGATTTTGAAATATTCAATAGTAAGTCACATGTGTGCGAGGGCTCGAAAAGATCGTTGTATGGGATAGAACGAAGCACCCCCTGCTTGAGTGCACTGGGATAGAAAACTATTTCATAGGGACTAGAAAGCTTCACCAAAAGTGAAGTAGATGCAAACTTGTATCCAAGATTGTGGTTGATGGTAAGCTATTGATCATTGTTATTTATAGTTGATGATCTAATTTTGATTCTAGTGATGAAAGCGATACACTCATGCAAGGAGGATCTTCTAGAGTAGAGTTTGAAATGAAGGACAAGGAATCCTTCATTATTTCATTGGATTGGAAAAAATGGTAACGGGATGGTGAGCTTTTTGTGTCTCAAGGAATGTATACAAGAGGAGATTCTAGGTTAGTTTTAACATGGAGAGCGCTGCAGAAGCCGTGGATTACTCCTCTTCCGGGGGAAATTGGAGGAAAGAGGGATGCTACTTCTAGAGAGGTAGTGGATACTCTTTGTCTATCAATAGTTAGTGGAGTTCGCTAATGTGTCTAGTGAGCATGAGACCGGACGATTTTGATACGTAGTTAACCAACTAATTCAAGCTATGGTTAAGCATAACAAGATCTTTTGGAAGCGCGAAGCTATGTGATCAAATGATCCCACGAGGGCACATCAGTATGGTATGTGGTACGGACGAATGGATGGAGTGAAGTTGCATGGCTTCATGGATGCGAGATTAGGTTGTGAGACCATTGGGATAGAAAGAGCACATCGAGGGGGATATTTTTTGGCATTGGAACGACAATAGTTTCTCAGTACAATAGAAAACAAAACGTCCGTAGTGCTCGATTCGGAGGAAGAAAAATACATGACGGCAGAGTCCAAAGGTTTGCATGTGAGGAGCTATCTAGATGATAAATATCTTGTGGTTGGTTTGTTTGGTTCTCGAGATGGATCCGATGAGTGATTCATTTTGATAATCAAAGTTGCATTAAACTCTCGATTAATCCTATGTGTTTCATGATAGGGTCCAAGCATATAGATATACTGGTACCATCAACTTAAGTGCGTGTGCGAGAGAAGGATCATATTTCTTCAATACATTCCCACTAGAAAGATGTCGGGATACGGATATTCTAATGAAGGTGCTCATGAGAGAAAATTAAAATATCATAGAGACACGATCGGGGTGAAGGATAATCCTTTTTCTTGTTTGAGAGGGAGTGTTGAGATTCAAAAAAAAGGTTCAACACCCATGCCTAGTGCATTAAGCGCACTGGTTGCCATTCAACGACCTAGTTTCATTAAGCACCCAAAGCTAGGGTGGGGCCCATGATGCTATTTTTGGGTGCATGTCTGCCTTTATTATCCCTTAATTAAGATGGATGCATTTCAAATTGTACTCTATTCATCAATGTAGACTTGAATGAGTTAATTGAAAGTGATAAATTTAGTTAGCTAGTGGATTTAGAGTTATAGGTTGTTGGTGAGGCATGCGAAATAATTCCTAGTTATGTACGAGAGTTCGAAGTGGAGAGGTGCATGAGTTGGTGCAAGTTGCCTTAAAATCAATTGCATCATACTAAGTCGAGTTAAATTTCAGTTAGTAGCTATACTGTAACTAAAGATACGAGTAGTGAGGAGATCTAGTAAAATAAATATTAATTAATTCACAATCGGTGATCTCACATGCAGCGAGGGATTGACTATTGTTAGTGCATGCACGTCATATTCCTAGAGTGGATACCAGATTAAAGTTCTAGGTGAAGAGGAAGTTTATTATCGATTGGACGGGATTACTTGCTTGCACAGCAAGCGGAAACGCTTGTATTGGAGTGCCTATGATAGTTGCGTAGTCAAGGAAGGAAATATTTCCTATATTTAGTGATCTTTACCATCACGGATTGTGCAAGCAATGCAGGGGCATCTAGAGTGAAAATTGGCTACTTTGCTAGTCGAGTTTTGCATATGATAGTGTGAGTGTAATGTTCCCAATTTTTAGCCTCAAGCTAAAAAGGAACTATTATAAGGTTAGCATGAATTTTATATTTTTGAATAAAATGGGTAAAGAAGAGACACACTTAAGCCTTTTGATGAAGAAAATAACTCTTCTTGTGTGAAGAAAGGAGGAATAATAAAAGCGATTTGGATTGAGCACTACATGGTGTGAACGAGTTAGATCAAGCTTGATCTAGTCATTTTCGACTAAAGTCAACTCAAGCTGTGAGATACATTTGCACCTGCTTGGATGCCTAGCAGTTTTAGTGGAGGCTCCACTGGCTTGGGCACAGAAGCAAGTGTGAATGGGACCCATGGTGAGAAAGGTTCCTTTGATTTATAAGGAGAGATGGCGACCCATTTTCATTGTGCATTAGCTTATCATTTTACGTTGAAGGTACTACGAGCACTGCATCCCAGGTAGCATATTTGGTAGGGTTTGTAGTGTTCTTCACCCAAGGATTGTTCATTTGATGCGAATCTACCCTCATCCTCAGGGAAGGATAGAGGGTTGGACTTCATTTCCTCATTCTAGCATTTTTCCCAGCTTATCTCTACGGCTACAACGTTATTTCTACGGCATAAAACGTTGTCTGTTGTTGGAGTGCGACGATAGAGGAACTCATTGAGTCATTCTTCGGCTTGTTTTTCGATGGAAGGCTGACTATTCATTGTAGGATCGATGAGAGACTCTCGAGCTTGTTTTTCAGATCTTTTGGCATTGAGGCCAAACACTCACCATCTCTCATAGGTGCGATCGGCGAAAGTGTGTTATTTTCGAGAGCGGTGGTGGGAGAGATCCATTTGTGCTTATGCAGGAGGAGTGTTTTTGAGTGAAAAGGTATCGGCCTTTGCTTGAGAACATTGTCGAGAGGAGGGCATGAGTATTTGAGATGCCTACTAGCTAGCCTCATTATTATTTTTATTCGGTTGCGGTGTCAATTATTTTCTACATTTGTACATTTTACGGCATTTCTAGCAATCTCTCCCTAGAATTGGATAGAAATATTGTATCAGAGCAATATTACTTTTCTTGGGCATTTATTTGTATACTTAGGTCATATTTGCGGTATGTACATCTATAGACGGTAGCTACACTCCTAGAAGACAATGTTGTACTTTGCTATCCATTTGCCCCCGATCTAACGCATCTTGTATGCGTTTGCTTACTCATTGGGTGGATTCTCATTGAATGGGGGGGTTTATTCCTCATTATATTTTTGTATATTGTTACGACACACTAATGTACATGATGGCTGTAACATATTACATCTTATGTTGCATTCGGTTTTGCAACGTTCATGGTTATGTTCATGTATTACTTGTAGCTCTCTCATTGAGCATTTTCTCCCAAGAGACTATTGTGGGGAGATTTTTATAGCCCACTAGGCTTGTTGTTGAAAGCTCAACTATCTGGAAGAGAAGTTTTTAGTGAGTTTAAAAAAGGGATCCAAACCCCCTTTCGGCTTATTTTATCACGCCTCTCTTATACAACGTCCTTGAGGACCACATTTCATAAATTCCGAAAAAGGAACATTACGGTCGTGTGCTAGAACGCATGATCTTTGGCTCAGCACTAGTGGCTTTCAAGCAAAAGTGCTTGGATCCACTGAAGGAGGAATATTTCAAAATATATACAAAGTGCAGAGATGGCCGGTGGCTCTCTGGATCTCATTCTTTGTTCAAGAGTAGACATATCAGGTAAATGACCACTGTGGGTCAATCTGCGGAGATAAATTTTGATATTCGTAAGAAAGGGAACTTTACTGACTTTGCCGACCCAAGATAAAATTACATTGAGAAAGGAGAAGTTCCTCATTTGGAAGAGGATATGTACGGAAAAAAACAAAAAAAGAGGAATGAAGGAAGAGGGGGGTTTCCCTTCTTCTTTTCCGGATCATGGAAGGTATCATTAGAAGACCTTGGGGAGGAAAGAAAGGAAAATTGGAAATAATTTCTACAGGAAGTACTGAAAGATGAAGCAATCCTAGCTGTTTCTTGCTGATGGGTGTGAAGTGTTCAGCCACACGTGAAGATCCTGACGCGTTACATTGCCCATGTCTACTACGGGGGAGAATGGAGGAAGATGAGTCACCAAGGAGGGGCCTTGAGTGATTTTCTTTGGGAGTATGAATCTCAGTACATGGAGATTCGAAGTGCATGGACTTCAAGGGTCGCGGAGACTCAAAGGGAGCAGGTCTGGTAGAGATAAAGGAAGATACATTCTTTCTATCCATTTTCGATGGATCAACAAGGTGCAAAGCCAAAGCTTGGGTGGGAGGAGCTTGATGCACCTATGTTCAGCTACAGCTGAGATGCATGGAGGCCATCACTATAGCACTGCTTTGAATCTAGTCAGGGTATGGCCCATGATTGGTGGTTTAAAATTTATGTTTCATGTTATCATGCAAATGTAAAAACTTATGATGAATTCACTAAGGGTTTGGTGAAGAAATTTGATGGGAGTCAATGTGAATCATCATGCATCATATTTTCAAACACTTTGCATGCATTGGAAGGAAACATGAAACAAACTCCTCCACAATTTCTGGGGAAGAAAGCTGGAATGATGACTTGCTAGAGCGGACCCCATTATTGTGAAGGGCACTCTTCCATTTGTGATAACATGGAGATACCTCTTTCGGGGAGAAGATCGAAATCCATGGTCTCTCAATGAAGGGGAGGCATACTCACATGTTGATGAAGAGTATGAGCACAAAGAGGACCAAAAACATTGTCATGTTGGGAGGGGATCCATCACCACATGGAGGTGAAAGGGGAGCCATTTCTTCCATAAGAGGAGTCCTTGTTTCTATGCAAGGGATTCCAAATATTGTACTACATGTGGGAACCATGGCACAGTCTGGAATGATGCATGCTTTGACTGTTGGGGATTGTGAGATGGAGGAGGAAGAGAAGGATCAATAGCAAGGGTTGATACACCTTATTTATTCCAGAAAGTCTTTGCACATGGGAGAGAGGTATTTGTACAACACGGTGAAGAGAGGGACAAATCGGTCCTCTTATACATACGGTCCATAGACTTGATGTCTCACTATATGGAGGCATTCCACACCAGGAGGCCACCTTGTCTAGAGAGTTGATGAAGCATCTTGTCGATTGGTTCACCAATCGTGGATTGCGGAGATGCTGACATGGGAGAGTCCCGACATGGTGCAGAAGAGTTTGGGATAGACAGAGAGGGAGAGAGACACTCTCTCGTTTTCACTATCACCCACTCTCACCGGTTATCTTTAACATTTGTGATTCTTTGTGGGGATGAAGGATTGCATCTTCATGATGAAGGATAGGCACACTCCATATTTGATGAGGAGGGAGGATACATGTGTACATCTATAGTAGCAACTACCTCCTAGAGAAGCTGACTACATCACTACTCTTCGACATTTTATGTGATTATTGCATCTACATATTCATTTCTTCCTCATTGGAAATTCAGATTCTCATTGAATAGAGGGTTTATTCCTCATTATATTTCTATATATTATTGCTTATACACTAATTTACATGATGGATGTAATATATTACATCTTATGTTGCATTCAAATTTGCAAAGTTCATGGTTGTGTTCATGTATTATTGTAATCTCTCTCATTGAGCATTTCTACTTGAATGTCCTAATGCAGGTAGATACATGTAAACCCTACGGGATTATTTCTTTGAGCTCAAATTCTGGAAGAGGTTTTAGTGAGGTAAGGGATTGACCCCCTTTCATCTTATGTTTGTTGTACTCTCTTATACAGTGATACGCCCGAGACCACATTTTGAGGAGAATTCCCGAAACATTACGGTGAGACAATTAGCTGAAATCTTCCAGAGGAATCTTGTGAGAAAGAGTTTTATGTGTCATTGTTCATGATGCATGCTTAATATACAATAGAATATGGTAGGTTTATTAGCTATAAGCTTTCCCACAGAGAAATTTTTCTATATTGTGTGTGATTGATCTTTCTTCATGTTCATGTGATTGGTGATTGTGTTTTTAATTACGCAAAGATTTGTAGAAGTGATTAGAGTGTTAAATTTAGTACATTTTTTAGATCAGGTGAATCCAATATATATATACATTCTTTTTGTATAATTTATACAAGGTAATGG
Source organism: Pinus albicaulis (assembly GCA_034641835.2). NCBI lineage: Eukaryota > Viridiplantae > Streptophyta > Pinopsida > Pinales > Pinaceae > Pinus > Pinus albicaulis. Next base: position 1,907,619,035 of record CM076575.1, on the reverse strand, counting down.
ATAATGCATGGTTTTCTGTCCTCCGGAGGAAAACTGTCCATTTCTCCTTCAACTATAGTTTTGAGACCACAAATGATGTAAGTCTACATGATTGATTATTTGTGGAGTTAACTAGGTTTCATTGGGAATGAATGAATAGAAATTTATATATTAATATTACTTAAACAACAAAGTTAGAGAACAACAAATAACCATAAACAATATAAAGAAGAGAATCAAACACATAAAATTATTAGTCGTAGTTAGGTCCCTCTAGACATCTCTAGGTGTTGTTTCTAAGTGGGCATCCATTATATTGGGAATTCTCCAAAGGTCTTTACACGCAAAATTTCATCACCTAAGCGTACACGTAGGAACTTATGAATTTTCTGTAAAAAATAGTACTGCTCTCCAACACCACTCTCTTCTCAAAAAAAGACACAAGGGGATGGCAAACTTATACTCAAAGGCATTCTCACAGACACACATAAACTAATTTGCTTGGGCTCACTATCCAACTACTTCTCTAAGTACATTTTTGTAAATAGTTTTATAAATTCATGGGTAGGTCACGGGGTCAAACTTGCAAACCTCCACAAACCTTTGGAAAAAATTGCGTATCGTTGTATATGGTTTTTAACAAACTTAAGTCATGGAACATTATGGTTACCTACGATGTAATATAAATGCAACCATATAAATATGAAAGAATTTTATTTAGCCCTGCTTTGATTATTGGTTGATGGCATATAAATTAGTGTTTAGCATATGGTAAACTCCATAATTGAACCGACACAATATGCATAACCAATCGAAACCATTGTAGTGGAATGACATTGGAAACATGTAGCAGTGTATTCGTCAATTCTTTGGTGATGACCTGTTCCCCGGTGGTCGTAGAAGACACAACTCAGACCCGTGGCATGTGATGTGTTCTAACGGTTAGCCAAAACACTTCTACATGTCACTTGTTGGCAAATGGTTTATCCCGGTGCCACAAAACATAGCATTATAACAATGTTGTCGCATGTAATTATTTTTAACAATAGTTGACATCACTCCACCATTTTAATCCATTTGCTATAGAGGATTTTAATACAATGTTTGATATACGCTCTGGTGAAATCATATAGTTTGACTTTATAAACTCATATGGTTTATTTACAAGCAGTTTTGTTTTATGGTTTTTAAACCATATGTTTTTGACGTTGAGATTCGCCCAAATATGTTGCTGCACCATATAAATTTAACCCTTGTGCCATGTGTGTACACTTATCACTTGGTTTAATACTAGTTTAATATATAGTTTGTAAACCATGACCTTTGATATAAAAATCTCACCACATGCACTCATTATCCATTGAAACCCAAATTAACTTATGCTGTTAACTTGACCTTTTGCCACGTTTTGAGTTTCATGAATGCCACATGGTCGGCGAGCCCCATTTTCACTGTTTTCCATAAAATTCAACGAATAGTTTCTCATAATATGAGGGCCAATTGTGAAGGCGAAGATACGCCAGTTCAACACAAAGCCCTTCAATTTGGCACTATTTCCAATAGCATACGAGACCTTTGAACTTGGAGCATTTTTCAAGATTATACGATCGAAAAATAGTGTTGTTGAATATGTGAAGTGTTGTTTTTAGGGCTGTGGGATGCGAAAAACATAATATAGAGTAAGTAGCCATGTTAAGGGATTACGGGTTGGTGGTAAAATAGGTTAAAAATTAGTTTCAAGCCAGCACCCAAAGTTTTAAGTCCTAAAAAAATGAAATATGGGACCTAAATGAAATTTTTTCTTTTGCATTTAATATCCAAAGTATACCCAGCTAATAGAATAGGATGGATGGTGACAGCTCCTTAGAAATCCTACTAGAAATTCTAAACCTCCTCAAAACCCTTATTTGGGTAAGAGATTAATATCAAATACGACCTTAGGTATGGGACAATGTGGAAATATTGGTAGGATTTTGAGGATGAGGAGAAGAGATCAAGCACTTTGTGGATTTATTGGAGAATTATCTAACTTAGTGACTATTAAGAATGTAGGAATATAATAGAGGAACATCGGAAGATTGGGAGGAATCAATTTGTTGTCATAAAATTTTTGAAATTGAGGGGAAATAAAATCCCTAGAGGGTTTGTTCTACAAGAGTTTATTCAATACAATAGTGTGGTTTATACGCCAACTAAGGAGCTTGGGGAGGATGTAGAGGACTATAATATTGGCAAAGAAAAAGAACCTAAAGTTACTAAATGGGCTAAAGGGGTTCCAAAATAATAAAAACAAAGATATCTTGATTCTTTTAGGAATTATATGGACATTTTTGCATGTTTATATGGTGATTTATATACTTTTGACCTAGTTTCATACGACACAAAATTATTTTGCAAGCCAGAATGAAGCCCTACAAAAGCGAGCTCGGGACAATCAAACCCTTATTTCTCCCTTCAATTGAGAAAGAAGTGAGTAAGTTGCTACATGATAATATTGTATCGTCTTTAACGGGAATATTTAGATTAGTGGAAAATTTAGTCCCTCATGAAAATAAAAATGGAGAGATTGAGTTATGTGGACTTTAGAAATTTTAATACGACTTTCTTGAAAGACAATTGCCTTTTTAAAATAGATTGTATTGTATTTAGGAAACCAACTCCAAAAAGAGAGAAAGAAAAGAGATATCAGCATGGCAAAGAAATAAGCCACTTAGAGGGCAATATCCAATACATTACACTGGACGAACAATTCTTGGATGATACAATTTACAAAACCTCCTTTCTGTATATAAGAGTCCATGGGGCCATAATGTAATCCCTGATGGTACAGTATCGTCTAGCAAACTGCGTAACAATAATAGTTTTGAGCACAATAATAACAAAATGAGGTTACGAGGTACAATAACAATAAGGGGTTTACACTAACGATAATAAGGGACTATACTAGTGATATAGGGACCTAACATGCCCCTCTCCATAAAAGTGTTTTCCTCAGCGCTTGAGTAGCTGCAGGTGTACATGTAAAATTCTCATCCTCCCATGTAGAATCTTCGGTGGGTAAGTTCTTCCACTTAGAAGTGAGATACTATGAAATTGATCGATTCCGTATTTGTCAAATTCTCTTGTTTCCATGACCGCTTCGGTTCAGCTATGATTTTTCCTTCCTCATCGAAGTTAAAATATTTTTAAAAAGCTGGAAGATTTTACTATAACCTTCTTTAAGCATGAAACATGGGCTTGGATGTACTCGTGAAGAAGCGAGGAAGATCCAATTTGTATGCTGTAGTACAGTCTTTTGCAACACCTTGTAAGGACCATGGTACTTTGGTGATAATTTATTATCCTTCTTAGCTTTCTTGAGGGACATTTGTTTGTATGGTTGCAGCACGTAAAAATACCCAATCTCCTACATCAACTTCTCTACATTGCGATGTTGATGCGCATGTTGTTTCATTAAATTTTGTGCCAAAGTCGAGGTTATCCCTTTAAAAGTTGGAGAACTTCTTGCTGATGCTCGATGTGATCTTCTGCTTGAACCTTAGAATTTATCTTAAATATGATGTGATGGATGGTGGATGATATCCGTAAAAGTGCCATAAATGGGGTCATTTTTGCGCTGTAGGTATGGAAGAGTGTTATACCATTAAATAGAAATGTTCCTTGACCCATTGTGTTTGCTTCTGGGATACAAAACAACGAATATATCCCCTTCCAAACATTTATTTACTATCTTAGTTTGACCATCAAATTGAGGATGATAAGATAGAGCTGGGCTTCAATTGAGTGCCAAACAAAGAAAATAACTAAAATCCAAAAATTTCCGGTAAAAATAGGATCTCTTTCACTCATAACCTTGAAGCTTCCATGTAGCTTTTGAATTTTGTCCATAAATGTAGTAGCAACTATATACTTGCTTTAAATAGATGAAGATAATACACAAAGAAGATGTGTGTGTAAAGCTAAGTCTATCAACTACACCATGATGACATTCTTTCCTTGGTTTAATTATTTGTGATAAAATCCATTGAAATCTCCTCCCAACGTTGACTTGGAATGCATAAGGTTGTGGAAGTCCACAAGATGTGGTATATCTCAGCTTTATTCGCCAAACCAAACATTCCGTCACAAACTTTGAATATCGGATTTAAGGCCATCCCCAAAAAAATTCTTTCTTCACCCTGTGGTAAGTTTTTAAAAATCTAAGTGTCCTCCTAAAGGAGAAGTGTGCAATTCCAGAATCTTTTGTTTTAGTTGGGAATTCTTACAGGTACTTGTGATCTTTGTGCACCATAAGGAATCATTTTTCCGCTAAATGTGTCGGATGTACTAGGATCTTGTTGTAACTTTTGAATGAGTGTCCATACATAATTTTCCTTCTTCATTCATCTCTTACTTGATTATCCAATACGGTTGGATAATAGAAATGAACATAACAATGCTTCCACCTCTTCATTCTTTCTTGAGAGTGCTCTGGTAACATTACGCTTTCCTTTTTTGTAGATTATTTTTAAGTCATAAGCAACATCTTTATGACCCATTTTTCTTGCTCTTACGAAGATATTCTTTGTTCCAAAAAAGTGTTGAATATCATGATGGGTTTTTACCTTGAAGTGTCTTCCAGTGAGTAAGTTCGCCATTTCTTTAGGAACGTACGGTGTTGATAAAATTTCCTTCTCATAAATAGGTTTAACGTAAATACTTTCCTTTGATTGGATGACTTTTAAAGAAATGGGTCTTCCTTCTTTTGCATTAGTAGCACCAATTCACATTTCCTGAGGCATCACATTTCCACAATAAAGGTTTTGTGAGTACGGCGTAGCTAAGGCAGAGCGTGAGCACGTTACCTCTTTAAGATGTTCAAAAGCCTTAATTTAGCAAGGGTCATGAAAATGCTCCTGTTATTAATGTTGTTAGAAGAGTGTTGCTATTCTCCCATAATTCTTAACAAAACTTGAGATAATACTGTTAACGAGAAATCCCCTCTTTGTTGCTTTATGGTTGTAGGGACTTTTCCATTCCTTAATATTTTAATTTTGTGAGGTCTACTTTAACACCCCACAATGAGATACAATAGCTTGAGATATTCCACCTCTTATGCTCAAGAAACATTTTGGATGTTTTTTTGCATATAATTATTTCTCCTGCCAATAGTTTGAGCACCCTGTCAACATGTTCAACATGATCCTTCCAAGACTTCTGTTGTGAATTAGTATATCATCAAAAAATGCTAGCACAATTTTTCTAAGGAAGGTTTGAAAATGGAATTCATGGAGAAGCCCTTGAAATGTAGAAAGATTACATTAGTAGGGCTTCTGACATGACCAAAAAATTCATAATGACCCTCATGAGTTGAAGTGTTGTTTTGGAATATCTTCGGTCTTCATTCTAATTTGATGATATCTTGACGAAGATCCAACTTGGTAAAATAAATTGTCATATAATTCATCCAATAATTAATCAATCACGGGAATGGGAAATTTATCTTTAATGGTGAGCTTATTGAGCTCCCTATAATCCGGACACATTAATATGATCCATCCTTCTTCTGTACCAATAATACGGAAATGAGAGAAAGAACTTTGACCAAGTTTGAATTATACACTTCTCTAACATTTACTGTGATCATACGTTCAATTCACTCTTTTGGACGTAAGGATATCTATAAGGCCTGATGTTTGGAGGAACACTTCCTGGAATCAAATGAATAGCATGATCATGATACGAATAGGTGGGAGGTCCTTTGGGAGTTTCAAACACCTTGGAATGATTGTCCAAGAATTGTTGGAGATCTGCTGAGAATAGATGATTTTGATGTTGGAACTTCTAGTGAGCATAATTGTACAATTACGCCTCGTTGTTGTTCTTTAGAAGCTTTGTCATGACATTAGAGCTTGTTATCCTTCACAGCTTCCCTCCAATACTATAAGCCAATTCAACTTCCTTTCATCACAGAAAAAATTGCAAGAGGATTCTTGAGGAGTAAAAGCTACGCCCCCAAAGATTGTAACCATTGTACTCCTAGTACAGCATCAACACCTCCCATGGGAATGAAACGTTGGACTGGTGATACATATTCCCCCATGGTTCGCTTGATATTATGGCATTTCCCGGATAATTTATAGTTCCTCCATTTGCAACCATCACTGCTTGAAATTGTGGTGTGCAGGTATAGAAACAATTTAATTCTTCTTATTACCTTACAATGAATAAGAAGTATGGGTGCTACCTGAATCAATCAACACTATTATCTTTTTCTTCTTGATATGTCCTTCTATCTTGAGAGTTTGAGGAGTGGTAATTCCTCCTAGTGCATTACATGATATGGTCGGATTCATTTTCTTCCTCTTCTAGGGCCGATTCTGAGTGTACCTCTTCTTGTTCATTTTCTTCTTCTTCTTCACAATCTATGTAAATAATTTCTTTTCGGCACACTTATGACCTTTAGTGTATTCGCTATCACAAGCTGTGGCAAAGCCCTTTTGCTCCTTTTTCTTCAATTTTTGTGGTGTCAACTTGTAGGTTGTGGAAATCTAGGTGTAGCAACACTTCCTTCTTTATAGAATTGAGTGGTAGGCTTCCTTGTCGCCATAATTTTACATTCAAATTTCTTGCCAACTTGAATGCCCTTCTCAATGAATCGAGTTCTAACCAGAACTTCATGTTGGATGTTGTCCTTTAGAGTGCCTATGAAGAGATCAATCATGTGTTCTGCGGAATGTCGATTGCCCATATATTCAATTTTTGGAAGTCCTCAATGTGCTGCCCCACTAAACCCTTTTTATTTGAGATTTATCAATTGGATAAAAGGTGTTTATCTTTGTATCCTCATAATGTGCTGTATCATTTCCTCCATAAATATTGACCAAGTGACAATTTTTTACGGGAGCAAAGCCATACGATACCATACAAATGTATTTTTGTTCTAAATGTAAAGTTGAGAAGTACGTACCTTTGTGTTTTACATTATGGAGATCAAAATATTTTCCATATGTTAGTATCCATATTACGGGATCATGCCATCAAACTTCCTCATATCCATCTTTGGAATATGGTGGTTCTTCCACCAACATTAGAGTTATGAAATCTGATTAAAATTTATTTTTGTTCTCATGTAGAGTTCTTCTACTATATTTTCACCATTAGGAAACATTTCTTGTGTCAACTTTGTATCCAAACCTTCCATTTTTGCGTTTAAGACATTATTCTGTGTTTTCCATTTTCTCATCGATCTTGGCTTCATGTCATCCATCTTAGATTCCCATGCCAACCTCCATACCATCAATATTAGATTCCCTTTCTTCAAGCCTTCCATGTCATTTTTTGTTGCTCTTTGTGAGAGCGAAATTTGTTACTTGCACTTGCTCTTGTAATTTGATATGTCATGTTGCCATTCTTCATCTTCATGAGTCATGGTAAAGGCTTTCAAAACAATGATTGTTTAATTCTTTTTTAGGGGCCATTTTTATCAATCCGTATTAAATGTCTATTCTACAATATGCCTTGCAATAAATTCAACTTGATTCTTCAAACAAGACTTATGCAATTCGGAAAAAAAAATACACACCTTTTACTTTCTTTTGAAAGTCCCGATATTGAAATTGTATTATCTTTGTGATTGCGGCTCTTCAATATAAAATTTAGCCTTTAAAGTACTCTCAAATTCCCTTTTGAATGCCACGAATTACGACTTGATTTTGGATTCTCACGAAAAAAGTTATGTTCAATCTCCCTGACCTAATTATGGACTAGTTCGGTATAGCGAACTTGTACGACTTGCCACATGTCACAGTACACAACCTTAACTAAGCACTCTAAAATTGATGACGAGAAACTAAGGTACGACACTTATGACCAACTTTCGAGCTGCAATCCGATGCTCGGGGGGGACATTGAAATTTTCCCCGATCACCTTTTTTTGAGATGAAATTTGGGGCGAAAAAGCACTACCTTCCACGGATCATATATAAAAATATTTAGACAAGATGCGAAATTTTTTTATGCATTTCCTTGGTTTATTCGCACCATAAAAATTTAGGATCGAACCTCGGTAGAAACAAACTTATAGTGCAAATTCCACGATGGCTGTTTAGGAGCACAGAAAAAAGGACCTAACCCCACTGGAATCCTTATCTACCGAAAATATTATTGCGAACCAAGCTCACAAGAAATTTTTAGACAATCTTCCTTAGGAATTATTCTTCCGCACCCTAAAAGCTTTGGCTTCGAAGAATCAGTAGAAAAAAAACTTTATAGCGCAAATTCCACGATGACACCTTTGGAGACGTGAAACCCTAGAATCCAAAGCTCTTATGCCAAATGTTGGAAACCGGCTCAAAAAGAGAAGAAAAGAGATATCAACACCTTAGAAATAAGCCACTTAGAAGCCCTCCAATACATTACATTAATGAACAATTCTTGGATGATACGATTTACAAAACCTCCTTTCTATATATGGGAGTCCATGGAGCCATATTGTAATCACAATTGGGCCACGATATCAATCCTAAGCCAAAACTCTAACAATAATAATTTAAGGGCACAATAATAAAAAAATGGGGGTTACAAAGTGCAATAATAAAAATAGGGGTTACATAACAATAATGAGGACTATACTAGTGATATAGGGACCTAACATATTCTCAGTAGTAGGATCAACGAAATTTCTGTGATGGATAGATTTCCCTGAATACAACAGTTTGTCTACACCCGAGGATTAGAAGAAAATAACTTTTACCACACCATGGAGAATGTTTGTGTGTTCGAGTTCCTTTTGGCCTCATAAATGTGAGAACCACTTTCCCAAGGGAAATGGATATAGCATTCATGGGGAAAAGGAAAAAATTAGTAGTAATTCACATGGATGACTTAACTATTTTCAAAAATTGATTAGAACATGTCAACATGTATAGCTCTCTTAAAAAGTGTAGGAAATATGCCATCTTTAAACCCCAAGAAATAATAATTTTCATTGAGTGAAAGGAAATGAGATTGTTGAATTACGTATAGTGGTGGGGAAAAAAAGAAAATGTCTATTATTGGCCCTAAGAGGCATGGGATATCAATAGTATATAATTGCTAGGGAATAAAGAGAGGTCAATTTCCCAAGTGAAATAAATTTCCTAATAATTTTTTTACCAAACTTTTTAGAATTGTCAAAAAACATCACGGATGTGGTAAAAAATGATCGATTGGATTGTTGAAGCTGGGAATCATTGTCTATGATCAAGAAGGCCTTTATAGAATCCTACTGGGTTCTATCCCAGCATGGATTATCGAATTTATTTCCTCATTTTCTCTTTTTTCCTCCTACTTACGGTGGGGGGTGTTTTGTTGAAAAGAGTAGTGAAAGGAAGGAGAAGTCATCTGTGTTTTTCGGTCGGGGTGTTGAGGACGTCGGGCTAAAATATAATATTACGCAAGTAACTATACTCCCTCACCCAGTATCTAAATCATAGAATTTATGTTCTTTTATCCGGGGTAATTTCATATCCCTACGACCGTTGTAAAACATATATTCATATAGGTCTACGGTGAAGGAAAGAGAGAAAATGGTTGCCAAGGTTCAAGAATATGACATGAATGTCAATCCTACTGAAATTTCTTAAGGATCAAGGTTGGCTAGATTATTTTGCGAAGCTAACTATCGACCTTTGGAATCGGCTTTGCTAGAAAACCAAGTAGATGAAAAGGGAAAGGAGAAAAGGGAAACATTAAAAAATCAACACAAAAAATACAAATGAAGTATCTGATTTGATTGGCACAAATTTATTTTTCACTACTTATTATTTACGAAATATCTGTTGAACTTCGGAAAGTAAAATATAGAGCTCTCTGACTACAAGCTGAAAAGAATTTCATCGTATCAAGTGGAAATTGCATATGTTTGGTGGAATATTAGATTACAAGGTAATAGTAGGTTTCATAGGCGTATTTTGAAATTCTAGATGGAAGGACACAACCCATGTGATCTAAATTTGTCTTCTATTGTCTCAAGTTATTTTAGGGTTCATGCATATGTTAGAATTTCAAAAGTGTTGGGTTTTTCTAAAATTAGAGAATAGCACACCTCCTTTGATCCCTATTTTGTGAAGAAACCCTTCGAGGAAATGAGGTCTATGTTTTATTGGGTAAATCCATCCACCATCCATTGGAGAATACAAGTGGATACTCACAAAAACATATTATTTCACTAAATGGGGTGGATTCCATCCTTTCAACGAACACTATTGATGCGATGACCATTAAATTTATGGAGGAGAACATTCTCTCTATATTGGTTTTTCTCTGAAAATATTGTCATGATAATGTTGAGGTATTTAAATCAACTAATTTTTCTTAACTTTTATTGAAATTACAATATTGTTTTTAGAATTCCACCATACACGAGGAAAAAAATTGGGAAATTGTCCAACAAGACCAGCAAGTTAAATTCTTAAAAATACCATGAAAAAAAAGTCGGAAAAAAAGTAGGACTCACAACTTAAATTTTCATTGTGGCTCCAATAGTGTTACTATAAGAGGTCAGCTTGAAGTCCCCTTTGAGTTGGTATGTGGAACAACTATATTTTCCCCACTTTTCCAATTGGCTATGCGAAAATCCTGTGATGCTAAGGAGGATCAAATTCTCTAACTAAGAGAAGAGAATAAATAAAGTTGTTGGAACTTTAAGAATGCATAAAGACCGTAGCTTCGACACGATCAAGTATCGGGGGAAAAAGATAGAACTCACTTTTGGTAATAAAAGAAATGACATGTCTTTTTAGCCAGGATATCTCTTGCCAGGTGGTTTGGATCTCGTCTGTCCTTTGTGGTTTGGACCTTTCAAGATAGTTGAAAATGAGGGGAAAATAGCTTCTTGCGGAGAATTTGAATAGGTAGAAATTCTCAAACTTCTTGTAAATTGAAGTTCCTCAAACTCTTTTTCTGGTAAATAATCTCACCCTAATCCATTGTAAATATTGACGAGACATTGTACGTACCCGATGTTGTCCATTTTCTCTTTATTTTCTTATGTTTTTCTTCCTGCTTGGAATTAGTTGACTCCATGACCAATTTTAAGGAACTAATACGCAAGTTATTTTTTTGTAAAATAGATCACTACTAAAGGGTGTTGGGAGTGAATTATTAGTTTCAGCACTTAAACAAGAATTTATCTCCAATTAATTAAACTATCATCTCACTACGTTACACCTATAACATGCCAGAAACATACTTAAACTCATTGTTTCTACAGCGCAAAGCCTTTAAAGACAATGCATTTACAACACATTTAGCTTACGAACGCTATAACATACACACTCTCCCACAACACCACTCAAAAATCAACTATACTCACAATGAGATCTCTTCAATATGTAGATGAACTCAGGTACTCAACTACGATAATTATAAGAACTACTAATCATCACAACCTTTGTTCTGTGCTTGACTTGATCTAGATTTGGCTCATTGACTTAATGAACCATAACTCCATTAGCCTTAATGAAATTTTCTTCTTTAATGAGCTTCTAGAAGTCCACAAACTTTGTGATCATGAAATAAAATTTCGATCAAATGTCTCCATGAAAAGAGCTCAACGGTGTGGGGAATGTAAGGAAAATTCTCATGAAAATCCTTGGTGGCTCCCTTCGCACTATCTAAATGTGACTAGGGCTATATTTCTCCCTTGAGCCTATCTACATGTGGCTATGGATTTTCAACTACTCCCTTAATTGAACATACATACGGTTGTGACTAAAACTCGATGAGCATCGGTTCTTGTCTTTGGACCTCTTCCACCTAACGGATCAACTTCTTCGACATCTAATAACTCCTCATGTCACTACGATAAGTATGCAATTGATGAATAGCGAAGGAAAAATTATGTGACATGCAAGACCTATTATTCAAACCTTGGGACCAATATACCCTTTCATCTCCTCAGCCGATGGCCAGAACATCTATAACATCTAAAGAATCATCTCCAACACATGTAACAACATGACCCAACTCTTGCAGCTGACAACATAAAGTCATACCAACTACCTCCTTCACTAATGAAGCACCTCCCAACACAAAACCACATCTCACCAGGATATGACGACAACATAAAATTCACTGACTACCTCCTTCACTAATGGAAGCACCTCCCAACACAAGACATTTCTCTTAGCGACACTCCATACACACACAACAAAGTCTCCAAAAAACTCAACGTATGGACTCCATCTCTGTTAATAGGCATGGCATCATCTCCTAGTATGTTGACATTGAATTTCAACTCACTGTTATCATCAAACAATCATCCATCACCAAACACACTCATCACTCTTTTGCATACGACCAACGACACCAAGAGAGCTTGTTGACATCAGTTCCAAGACTAGAGATTCACCAAACTCCCCCTTTAGCATTGATCATAAACACTCAATAGAACATGTGATGATGACTCATCGTCCAAATCTCTCCCCGCGGCATCGGTGGAAAGGCAGTACAAAAATATAAAGTACTATTCCAATAATGTGTCATAAGGAAGATCGTTCCTCCTATCATAATCAATACCATAACTAATGTAACTTGAAAGAAGCGTCTCCTAGAAGATAAGCAGCAAAAAAGAAAATCGACTCCCAACACCACTATCCAGGTAGCTACCTTTCACGGAGGTAGATAGGCTCTAAGCATACCAATGATTCTCACGCTGTTGCGAATTTTTAGCTCCCATTACATGCTGAAAGTATTCAATTTCTTGTTGTGTGCTTGGATGATGACAATTGACACTGCTACTGCTCATTGCTTTATCTTCTAGGAAGCCTTCTTCGTTGTTGTTCATGAAATTTGATACTGATGGAGGATATCTTTCCTTGACGACAGAACAATACCCAGATTTTGTATCTGTACTGGTGATATACAGGAAGTTACGCGGATTGATGAGTCATCATCACATGTTCTATTGAGTTAAGATCAATGCTAGGAGTTCAATTGGGAATTCTAGTCTTGAAGATGATGTCAATTGTCTGTATCATGATGAGTGTTTGTGATGGATGATTGTTGTCTTGTATTAGTTGAAATTAATGTCAACATACTAGTGGAGATGATGCCATGTATTAGATCGGACATGTTTAGTTTTTGGAATTTTGTTGTGGAGCTGGTGATATTACTTGATGATGTTTCTGTGACGGAGACCTTTACGTAGTGAGGAGACTGTTATATGACTTGTATTTACTGCCCAAATGTGAAGATAAGGAAGATGCTCTGTAGGTGAGGAGGTAACATATGACACCTTATTCTTTGCAGAGTTTAACGATGTTACATGTGTTGGAGATGATGCTTTAGATGTTACTGCTTGAGGAGATGAAATTTATTCTTATCAGCAAATTCAAGATTAGGTCTTGCATGTCATAATTTTTCATACTATTCATCAATTGCATACTTATAAAATAATTATTTTATGGAAATTGTCGTCTTTGAAAGAAGTTGATCAATGGGAGGAGAGGTCGATATTGAAAGGCTGATGCTCTCTTGGTACAATGCTGCTCTTGTCATATTCAATCAGAATGATTGAAATTCCCATAGCCACATGTAAATAGGCTCAAGGAAAATAGCTCGAGTCACATTTTGAATGACACTAAAGGCGACAAATTTTATGAAATTTCTGCATTTCACAACTATTGAAATATACAGCGGCCTTTTTTAGTGAAATTTTTAGTTTATGATCATAAAGGACTATTAGAACTCTAGAAGCTCATTAAGATTGAGAATAATTAGGAAACTGTGGAAGTTGGTAGTTTAAATTTAAATTCGAAACAATTTAAATCGGTCAAATTAATATAGAACAAGTTGTGATGATAAATGAATTCTGAAGTATTGTAGTTATTTTTGATTTATCACATGAAATGAAAGAGATCTCATTATGAATTGATTGTTAATTAATTTATTGAAGTGTATCTGAGAGAGAGAGAACACTTAAGCTAAATGTATTTAATAAAATGCATTAATTTTGAAGCATTCTTGATATAGAAATAATGAAGTTTAAGTATGTTTGGTACATGTATAGGTGTAGCGAGTGAGATGATAGTTTAATTAATTGGAATAGAGCAAGTGTTAGTAATGAAAATCACCTAAACCCACGCTTTATTGGTATTTTCAGGCAACTTTGCGGGTCTTCGCAAAATTGAGTATGAAATCAACTCATTCAAGCATATAAGAAAAACATAAATAAGAAAATGAATTTTTGTAAATATGCAATATCTGATAATGTACAATGGTTAAGTGGGTATTTAATGCTAGGGGTTTGAGGCTGTTACAGTTTGAGGAATTTAAAATCCCAGTATAAATTAAACTATTTTCCCCTTATTTTCGACTGAAAATGCTGAGTCCCAGACCACAGAGACACTAGATCCAAACACAGGCGATAGATATCTTAACAAAGGTAATATATTTTTCACATTGTGAAGAAGGAGTTCATCTTTGTGACCTTTAATACAGACTCTGAAACTAGGTGCTATCACATTCTTAAAGTTCCAGTAACTTGTTATTCTTAGTTAAATTTGGATCCTCTTGCCAGCATCATGTAAATTTTCGCATAGCTGGTGAAAGGAAAGTATGGTTGTTTATATATACCAACTCCAAGGGAACTCTTGTTGACATGCTATTATTTTCTGGAAGCATAGTAAGGAAATTTTGAGGTAATGAATTACATTTTTACAGCTTTTCTATGTTATTTTAAGTTTCAACTAAAAAAAAAGTCTGAGCAGTTCTCTGTATTTTCACTTTATTGATAAACTAAAATGATGAGATTTAAAATAATGTGTAATTTCAAAGGAGGTGGAAAGTGGTGTTAAATGCCTCAGCATTATCGATGACAATATTTCTCGAAGAAAACAACAGAGGAAGGTATTCTCCTCATGAAATTTATTAGCCCATCAATAGTGTTCATGGAAAGGATGGAGTCCCTTAGGCTGAAAGGTAAATATGTTTTTGCTGAAGTATCCAGCATTCTCCAGTAGAATAGTGGAATGATTTACAGTAAAATATATTTGGCACCTTGAAACTCTTCTACAAAATAGGGTGGAGGAATGATGCTATCTTCTAAGTTTTAAGAAAACCTAACACTTTTGAAATTTCACAACATATGCATGAACCTCACAAGTAACTTGGGCAATGAGGTAAAATTTGAGATTATGGAATTTAACTTTTCATCTGACTTTATTTTAAATCATTTATGAAACCATTTATTACCTTAGTAATCTAATATTCCACCAAACATAAGTACAATTTTCCATTTATATGATGAAATTCGGCTTGTATTGTAAAACCTATATTTACTCTGTGACATTTCCGAAAATAATAAATTAATTGAAAACATTTGCAATATATCGAAGACTAGATATATTTTTTTCTTGATACAATGTTTCCTCTTTCTCCTTTTGCCTGCATCTACTTAATTTTCTAAGTTTCATTCAAAGGCTTGATAATTTGCTTGAAGATAATCTAGCCAATCCATGATCATAATCAATTTGTAAATTGATATCCATGTCATATTCTTGAACCTTGTAATCCATTCTCTCTCCTTTGTAGACAATAATGCTATGTTTACAGCGGTAAATTGGAACATAAATTACCTTTGAATAAAAGACATAAATTGGTAAATTTAGATAGAATATTTCTGAAATATTATATTTTAGTTCCCGTCATACTACATTTGAAAACATAGGTATTTTCCCTTCATCACTCTTTTTCAACAAAACAATTTCACATATATTAGAAAAAATGAGAATAAAGACGATATCCCATGCTAGATAGAATACAAATTCTATAAAGAAGACGCTTCTTGATCCTAGATAAATGATTCCACAGCTTGGCAATCAATTGACTTCCTGCTCTTTTACCGCATCTGTGATGTTTTGACAATTTTGGCAGAAGTTGGTAAGAAATTGTGGAAGGCTATTCTACAGAGATCTTGGAATTTCACCTTCTGCTGGTATACTATTGATATCCTGACCTCTTGAAACTATTTTCTCCTTTCCACCGCTATATGACAACAACTTACCTTCACTCGATGAAACATTGCTGCTAGAGATTTAAAGATAAGGCATATTTCTACACTTTGAAAGTACAGTATTGATCTCCTAATCAATTTTTGAAAATGATTAGAATCATCCATGCGAGCCACTGCAATTTTTCCTTTTCCCCAATGGAAATGCTATATCAATTTCCCTTGGAAAGTAACTCACTGGGCCAAAAGAATCACTGGAATGCAACATTTCTCCATGATAGTAGAGACCTTATGACACTCTTCACAATCATACGTTATAGGCAAGCACAATTTAATATAGAAATCTATCCATCGTAAATTACAGTTGATCTACTGTAGAGTATGTTAGATACTTCTACTTATCACTGGTACTGGTCACTGTGTTAAATTTAAATACTTTATTGTTGTTGCTTAATAACCCCATTTTATTATTATGCTTATAGTATTGATCAGCTGAACCGTATTACTAGATTGCATTGACGTGAATATATAGAGGAAGTTTTATGAAATATATCCAGAATTGTTCATTAATGTAATGTATTGGGATTTCCCCCTCGAAGCTTATTTCTAAGGCGGGTATTATGCTCTTTCTTCTGCTTTGGAAACAATTTCCACAACATTTATTATAAGGCGATTTAAGTTTTAACAATGGCAGAGTCATCGTTATTTTCTTGTCTGTTTTTCTCTGAGGTGCCTATTCAAAGCACAGAATGCGAAGAATTCCTAAGAAGATATAAATTTCATTTGTTCACATCTTCCAGGATATCAGTGTGAAGTGATCTTTAGAATATAATAGTCATTCATTGGCTGCATTTACACTATAGTTTGTTTCCTCTTGAGATTCGGGGAATCTGAAATTTTGTAGTCTTGGCTTGGAAATCCTGGGAAACAGCAAAGAACAGTCCAGTTTATGATGGCCTGGATATATGTCTGTGGGAAAGTGAAATTCTTTTCGATCTCCCAAATTTCATCTCAGATTGATCGTGGGAAAATTTTAATGCTCTCTCTGGCATCAGTGGAAATTCTGTAAGTTGATACTAGCGTAAATAGACTTTAGTTTCTTGGCTATCAATTTAGAGCGGCACAGTTTATAATGGCAAATCATACAAATTCGCTATCTTGAGACGATCTATAATTGATTGTGGGAGACAACTTTTTCTTGGAGATCAATTCAGGCACCTTAATCATTCAAAAGTACAGTGATACTTCAGTGCTAAATTTAGATATTGAAAATTTGCCTTCTGAGACAAATGCAATTTCAATATCGAAGCTCTACCAACAGAAGTAAAAGGTATTAATATTTTTTTGCAGTTGCATAAGTCTTGTTTTGAAAGAATCAAGTTGAAATTTATTGCAGAGACATTTTAGAATGAATATCAATATTGGGTTATAAAATGGCCCCTAAGAATTCAACACATTGCTTGGAAGCTCTACTATGACTCATGAAAATGAACAATAGCAACATATTATATCAAACCCAAAGAGCAAATCTGCTGACAATTTGTCTCACAAAGGCAACAAAAAATGACATGGAAAAAATGAAAATTAAAGTCAATATTGATGGCATGGAGAAATTGGCATGGAATCTAAGATGGATGACGCTGGAAACAAGATGCCTGATGGAAGATGGAGAGAGCAGCAGAAGATGTTGCAAAACAATATGGAAGGTTTGACAGTTGATACAGAAATGTTTCTAATGAGTGAAGATAGTAAGAAGAACCTCATGATAGACAAGATAGAACATTGTCGTGATTTCATAGGCTGTGGTAGTGGGAAGAATTTTTATTCTTCAAGATGATTATGGGGAACGATGGAAGGATCATGGCAATAGATACTACATATGGAACAATATTTTACAATAATGCAAAACTTTTTTCAAGACAGCATTTCAACTTTACCTTTAGAATAAAAAATCCCCTTTAATATGTATCGATGGCACTATACTCGTAAAATTATCGCTGATTCATTATTTGCCAGATGACAACATTATGAGGATACAAAACAGCACCTTCTTTATCAATTGTCAAATCTGGAAACCGGGACAGTGAAACATTGGAGACTTCAAAATTGAATGGGAAGTAGCCTTCGGAGGACACCTGTTGATCTTCTGGTATAAGGATAACATCAAACAGTTCGTGTTTTGGAACTTTTTGATTCATTCCAGAGACCAACAAAAAAATTTGAATGTAAAATTTGAACAAAGAGCACACTTCAATTATATAGAGGTAGTACTACACCCACCAAGTTGACACCACAAGTGGAAGAAAAAGCGAAAAGAGCATTGATTGTGACCTTGGTCACTAAAGGAATAAGTATTGCTAAAGAAATTATTTTATAGGTATGAGAAGAATGCCACATGAGGCACAACTGAAAGGAAAGGCCAGATTAAGACATATATGTATTGCTTGGAAGAATTACCACTCCTCAAACTCTGAATAGAAGGACATATCAGAAGAAAGATGTAGATGTTGATTGGTGATACTTCCATAATTTTGTATTCAAGGCAATAGAGAGGTAGAGTACAACTTCTATACCCAACACCATAATTTCAGTGATGATTTGCAAATGGAGGAACTATACTTGACTAGTCAATGCTCATTCATAAGAACGTGTTGATGTTATTTTAGGTGCGAAACCAAATTTTCTCTTTGAAATTTGTGCTTACAATTTTCAGAATATAAAAAAATTTTTGAAGAAAATTTATTCACAGAATATTGAGGAAACTTGAGAATAGCAAAACAAATATCATGACAACTTGAAATAACAACTTGAAATAATGCAATTATGCGCAGATTTAACATCAAAATCATCTATTCTCTTGAATCTAGCCAATTCTTGGAACCCCAATCATTCAAGAATATTTAGCTCCCAAGACTCCACTAATAAATTGTCATAATCATACTATTCATTTGATTCGAAATATTCCTCCAAACTGCTCAGTACCCATAGATATCCTTCAAAACCAGAAAAATTGAAATTGAAGCGTATGATTGTGAAATGGTAGAATTTGGTATAGCCTGAATCAAAGTTCTTTTCTCTGCTCTGTATTGTAGTACATAGAAAATTGAATCCTTTGGCGAATATGTCGAATTATAGGGAGCTCAATAAACTCACCATTAAATATAAATTTTTTTATTCATGACCAATTATTATGGATGATAAACAGAGCTGAAATTTCTTGCAAAGGATTGAATCTTGGATAAGTGTCATTATTGACTGTTTGAGATATTCAAGCGGGTGAGCTCATGAGAGTCATTATGAATTTTTGGTCATGCCTTTGGCTTTACCAATGCACCTTCACCTTCAAACCCTTCCTTAAACAGATATAGGCAGTGCAGGAAGGATCATGTTGGAGACATGTTGGCAGGTACTAAGTATGCGGAAAATAATTATATGCCTTTCTTTAAAGTAAGGAGATGATATCTAGGTCATATTGTATCTCACGAAGTGATAGACCTAACAAGTAAACCATTAAGCATTCACAGCAGTTAATGAATTTCTGTGATGCTGAATATTATCTCATTATTAAAATTATGGGAGAATAGAGCACCTCTAACAACATTGTGAAGAAGATGCATTTCATCAGACTAACCCAAACAGCTTGCAGGCTTTTTGAACATCTTAAGAAGACAATATTACCAAAAACATACTAACCAAAAGAACTAAAATACTATTATGGAATGATATACAGAATGGAGCATTGAATGCTATTTTAATGCGGAAAGAAGACCCATTTCTTTTAAAAGAAGATCATCAATCAAAGGAAACAATACAGCTGAAGGAAATTTATCAATACTACGTATAAAATGGCAGGAAGACACTTCAGATGAAACTGATCATGATGATGCTAAACACTAGACAGAAAATTGTCTTTAAAAAATGACAATGGGTGCGAAGATAACAGGTTATGACACTTAAAAATAATCTACAAAAGGAAACTTAATGTTATTCTTATCTAGAGAATGAGAATTGAAACATTGCTTGTGCCATTTCTATTATCCAACCCGGGTGGTGTTGGCTGGGATGAGATGGAAGAAGGAAAGTATATGGACATCATTCAAAGTTGTAAGATACTAGTACATACGTACATTTAGTTGGAGAGCGGGTACTATATTACAGATTTAACGCTATCTTTGTAAATTCCCAACTAACAAGATTCTTAATAGGTAAAAACATAGGAAGGACACTCAGATTTTAAGCTTGCCACAGTGAAAGGGAACAGGATAATATAAATATATCATAATGAGATGTTTGGTTGCAGTAGATAAAGTGAGACTAGTAGACACGGACTTCCTGCAACCTTTAATACATTCAAGCGTTAAAGGAAATTTCAATGGATTTTTTATCAGGAGATTTACCCCTAAATCGAAGAAGAATATCATGAGTAGTAGTGTATAGACTTACTGAAATATGCCTTTTTAATGCATTATCTCATCCATTTAAAGCTGAAATATGTTCACTACTACATACTGAACAAATTTGAAACATAAACCCAGGTATTATGAGTGAAGAGATCCCATTTCTTGGAAAATTTGAAGTTATTTTGCAGACAGCACTAGACCAAACTACTTATTTATCTATCATCCTCAATTTGATAATTAAGCAGAATGATAAATGATAACAGAAGAATATATTGATTGTTTGTATGCGATAAACAAACACAATAGATGGTCCCTATATTTGAATGAGTGTACTTACTTCCTTCCATGCTGCGGCAAAGGCGGCCTGATATGAACTGCGGGCCGCTAATGCACCATCCATCATCATATTTAAGGGCAAAATTGAGGATTCAAACGTGGAAGATCACATCGAGCATGACGAAGTTCTCAACTCTTAGCATTTCTTCGTCGGGCTAGCGAGGCGGAATCAACAGAAAAATTTTTGTCTTTAGGAAGGTAGATATTTTGCGGCTACAGCCGCCACAGATGATGTCCCTCAGAAAGCAGAAGGATATGGAAATTATCGCGAAATCTTATGGTGGAGTGTTGCAAGGCAATGGCATACAAGTAGTCTTCACCTTTCTTACCGCGAGTATCGATTTCCATGTTTGTCTCGCATCGTTATAGGTGAATCTTCGGTTTAAAGATATTTGCGGGAACTGATGAGGAAGGAAAATCATGTGGGGCAATGACCATGAAACAGACTAGAGCTGGAATAAGTCATTTATGACATCATTAGTGGAAGGAACTTACCTTGAAGGTGTTCATGGGGGATAGAGGAATTTTGCTCACGGAAATATACCGAATATAATTTCTTTTGCGGGGAAGTATTGATTCCTATATCACTCGTGAGTATAATCCCTTATTTATTGACAGTGTGAAACTCTTATTATTGTTGTGTACCCTTGTAACCCCATTTTGTTATTATTGACAACATAATTATTATTGTTAGATGCGACTGGTGCGACATTTCACTAGAGATTACGTATGGCTAATGAACTCTTATATAAGAAGGAGGTTTTAATAAAATTGTATCATCCAGAATTTGTTCATTCAATAGCAATCGGTGCCAGTATTCTAGGCGTTGATATCTCTTTTCTTCTCTTTTTGGAGTTGGTTTTAAAATGAGGAAAATATATCCATTTTAACTTAGTATTATCTTTTGACAAGTAGTCGACAAGAACAGAATCACACATAGCCTAATCTGCTGTTTTGCATTTCTATGAGGACTAAATTTTCCACTTCAATCAATTATCTTGAATAAATGATATTATCATGTAACGCTTTGGCATATCTTCTTCGAGAATAAGGGTAATCTGAAACTCTGCTGTAGACTTCATTCCCGATTTGTAAGATGAGTACTGTGCTGAAATCACCATATAAACATGCAAAAATATAGTACAGAGTAGATATCTTGTTTTATTATTTTGGAATACTGGCCATTTTACTGAGATTTCTTTTTTTTGAAATCTATCTACATCCTCCTCAAGCTCCTTCTTAGTTGGCGTATATTTCACATCGGCCCATTAAACAAACTCTCTTGGGCTAAACACTGCAGATTTTTTATTTCCCTCAATTTCAAAATTTTATGACAACAAATTGATTCCTCCCAATCTTCTTGATGTTCTTCTATTATAATTACTAAATTTCTTAATAAATCGCTGGTGGTAATTCTCATGAAGTCATAGAGACCTTTGATACTATATATCCTCAAAATCCTGCAATATTTCACGTATGCAATCTTGAAACTGTATTGTGATATTAACTTCTTACCCAAATAAGGAACAGGAGTTTAAATTTCTAGTAGTGATTTCTAGAGTCATCATCAGTACTACTAGTCAATGGCTCTGAAAGAATTTTGCATTTAGGCACAGAACTAAATCTTGGGTGCTGCTTTGAAACTATTTTCCTCTTGCTGTAACTACTTAATCACAGACATGGCATGATAATATATTAAGTTTTGCATCCTCCATTTAAAACTGGCAGCTCATCTTATTTTTTGGAAAATCTTAATGCTCAATTCAAAGGTCTCAGTAGCAATGAAATGAATGCCAAATTAGAGAACTGATATGTTGGGCCTTTGATATGCTGAGTTTCACAATTGGCCTCTACATTAAGGAGAACTATTAGGTGAATTTTATGAGCTTGAGTAGTAGGCCTTCTTTGACCATGTGGCACCATTCATGAAACTTGAAATAATTAGCAGAGATTATGAGCATAGGAATTCAATTTAGGTTTGAATGGATAATGAGACGTATTTATGAATTTTACTATCAAGGTCATAGTTTTACAAATATAAACTATATATTAAACCAGAGTGATAGATATTAATACATGGCATAAGGAATTAAATTATTATGGCGAATTATAATCTGTTTGGGGGTATACAAAATAATAAAACATATAGTTTAAAATATAAAACAAAATCATTATGAAACAAACTATGGCGGGGCCCAAAATCAAACTATATGATTTCAAACAATGAACATCAACATTATTATGAGTACAAATGGATTAAAATAATTAGACAGATATCAACTGTGGTGAAAAAATAATTACATGCGGCTATTATTATAATGCTATATTTTGTATTTGTGATAACATTTGCCAAATATAACATGTAGAAGAAGATGTTTTGTAACACGTCAGTACATCATATGCCAGCAATTCCATTACATGCCACAAAATAAAAAAAGGCGAATAATACTAAAAAATTGATTAGTACGGCACCATGTACATAATATTCAGCAAATGAACAATTGATTATTATATATATTCGATTTCAATGATTTACCATATGCCCCAAACTAATAAACAAGTTAGCTAATTAGTAGGTATTGAAATTAATTTTTATATTTATATGGTGCGTATATTACATCATTAGTAAATCATAATGTTCCATGACTTAAGTTATTAAAACTATAGCGATACGCAATTTTTTCAAAATTTAGAGTTTGCAGAATTTGACTACTGCAATTTTACACATGAATTTCTCAAACTATTTACAAATGTACTAGAGAAGTAGTTGGATAGTAGTACAAGCGGCTAGTTTACAACTGCCTTTTTCGTCTCTTTTTTGAAACTTCAGTTGTATCTTGGAATTCTTTTTGAAAATTGAATGATACAAATGCTTGAACATGGTAGCCACTTTAAGTTCCTCGTGCCTTGATTTGGTAGTGAAATTTTATGTAAAAGAGACTCTTTGGAGAATTCCATATAATGGATGCCCACTTAGAGAGACGGGCTAAAAAGGAAGATGTAGTATATGTAATTTATGTAACATTCTCTTCTTATATTATTTATAGTGTATTTATTTATAACTTTATATTTAAATGACTATTAACTCTTCATTCATTCATTCCCTTAAATAGGCAATTAACTCCTGTCTTCAGTCATGTAAATTTCATATCATTGTGGCATAAACTATGTGAAGAAGATGGATAAGTTTTCTCTGAAGAATAGAAAAACTGCAGTTATCCATTACCTGTATAAATTATGCAAAGTCTTATGTGGATTCACGATCTAAAAACACTAGACCAAATCTTGAATCACTTCACAAATCTTTGCGTAATTAAAACACAGTAGACATGAAAATCAATCACACACAATATAGAAAATTTCTTTTATAATAATAAACCCATATAATACAGTATATTAAACTGCATCATGAAAACAATGACATAAAACTTCTTCTCACAAGATTTCACTAGATTTTCCAACAATTGTCTCAACAATATCCTTCGCACACCGAGGAATTTGAAATTGCTGGTCGCCGAGTAGCACATGAGAGGCGGTCTGCGCACTAAGATGAAGAGGAAAACATCCTTTCATAACACATTCTCTTTAGAATTTGAAACCGAAAACCGATGCCTAGAGAGCACAGTGCCGAATAGATATCACAAGAGAAATGCTCGTGAAAACAGTAATATGAACAATATGAGCTTTGCAGTGATACAACATAAGATGTATTATGTAAAATGCATCGCTATGATGATAAATCTGGCAATATATAAATTATAATGAGGAGATGAGCTTCCTAAATTAAATGGGAACTCACACTCCAGTAATCAGCAATGATGCGAGATGCGGCCTTCACTAAATCTCAGGCGGCAGTAGTGACAGCTGTGCATGCAGAGTGCTGGTGCCTGCTGGATGCTGCCTTTGTAATATCCTCCTCATATCAGCATGTGGGCGATCATCCTTCGTGTGGGGCCGTCCTTTAATCACAAGAACTGCAGCTATATTGTTTGTTAGCAGTGAGTGGGTGACAGTGAGGCAGAGTGCCTGCCTGGCTGTAGGGTCTATCCCAAGAACTTCCTGCTGCTAACAGACTCTCCCCTGTAACCATTCCCCGAGATGCTGAGTGTTGGCTGTGACAGTTACTGCATGGGCTGCAGATAATTGGCCTTGCGATGGGGAGCTCACCTCCATATAATTGGACATCCAACGGTGTTGCTGTATGGAGGGCTGGTTGCTACTACTTCAGCTGTGATATATGATCTCTCCCATGTGCAAGAGACTTGCAGAATAAATGAAATTGTATCAACCCTTGCTGTGATCCTTCTCTTCCTCCATCTTTGTTCACATTGTTGCTAGGTGTTTCAGTATAAGATTCCCACGTAATGAAAATATTTAGATCCTTGCATAGAACAAGGACTCCTCTTATGGAAGAAGTGACTCAGTAATGAGTGATGGATACCTCTGGCTGAAACAGTATTTTTGTTATACCTATTATAATAACACCTTATTAGAAGTATATGGAAACATGCTGCCCCTTCATTGAGACCATGGACGATCTTTTCAGAGGGTATCCATGTTATGCGTAATTGGAAGGTGCCTTCATGCGGCTGAGTCTTGCTCTGCAGCTGATGTCGTCCGATTTTTCTTCACTCTGAAATTATTGTTAATTTATTTCATGTTTCCTTTTATTCGTGTTTGAAATATGATAATGATGATTCTGACTCCATCAATTTTCGCAACCCTTAATTTAATTTATCGCCGGGTACTGCGGCCGCATGATAACATCGAACATAAAATTTTGACCGCCGTGTAGGCATACCTCTGAATTTAGCGTGCGATGGCCTCGCTGGGCTGCAACTGGTGTGGCTGAAAGTGTGAAACCATACTGGCTTTTGAAGCAGCAAATCCGCTGAAAGTGGATAGAGAATGTAATAACCACTTTTGTCTCTGACCTTTGCTGCTGATGCGAAACTACTGAAGTCAAATTATGAATCTGCGCGGTGGATACTCTGAAAGTAAACAGAGTCTCTCTTTAATTTGGCACCATCTTTCATCATTCTCGCGATGATTAACAGGCGATATTCGATTTGATCTTTAAAGTGGCAATGAATATACCTTTATCATCATTGGCGAGTTTTATTTCTTGAGACTATGTTTGAAGTAACCACGAGTACTACGCCTTTATTCACTTCGAGATAATATTGTTACTAAGGTGGAGAGAGGGGAAACTCTTCTTTCTTTAACGCTGCTGTTTTTAAAATATCCTCTTCAAATGAGGAACTTCTCCTTCTAATGTAATTTTATCTTGAAACTTGCAAGCGAAGTTTAAACTACTAGATATCAAGATTTCATTCGGGGTAATTGCGAGTCACATTACTAAGATATATCACCTTTAACAAGGAAATGAATCTAGAAGGCTACTGGCCATCTAGAAGTTATATATTTTGAAATTACTAATACAGAGATCCCGGCTTGCAACTGAAATATGAAACAGTAAGATAGCGTATTTCCCTTTTGAGATTTATGATGTGGTCCTCAGAGCTGATTATTTGATATACGCTCATTTGAAGAGCGGTCTGTAACTCACCGAAAACTTTCTCTTCGAATGTTACATTCAAATAAATAAGCCTGAGTGGACTTATAAGGAAATATATAAGCAATAGTCTCTTGAAAAGGTAACAGTGAGGAAAACTATTTATGAACATAACCATGAGCGTTACTTAAGCGAATGCGCTTTTAAAGATGCGGCAATATTCACGACCATCATGTCTGGTGGTATGTCAGAACAAATATAATGAGGTGAACACTCATTCGGCTGAAGATAAACTTCAATGAGTGAAGCAACATGAAATGCTGCGGAAGCGGTAATAACGTGCTCTCTGGGAGTGACAACTCACTATGAATGTACATACGAGAATATATTTGAAGTAGCGCGTAGAGTAAATGCTGAAGATAACGAATTCAATACAATATTTCTATCCGATAAATTGCCAGAATGGAGAATAAGTGGCGGAAATGACCCGACGCGGCAGGTAAAAGACAATGACAGGCTAGAGTCTGGCATAACCTCTTTCAGTATTATGAAGCGAGAGCATTACTACTGAAAGGCTGCGCTCATATATAGATGTCTGCAATGCTCTCGAAAATAGCAATTTGTAGCGGAGATGATGAGTATTTGACTGGTAACGAAGTCTGATGAAACCGAGTCACTGCGCTCTTTGATCCGTGACGGCAGACGCTCTTATGAAAACAAGCCAAGAATGACAAATATTTACGCCAACAACGCAGCGTTGTAAATCGCGTTGTAACATGAGATAAAGCGGGAAAAATGCGGAAGATGAAGAATATAGTCCAACCCCTATCGCTCTTTGAGGATGGGAACAAGTGTGACGAAGGCTACTCACTGGTGGAAGACACTACAGAAACCTACTAAATAACCGGGGATCTTTAATGAACAGCGTGACAAGCAATATAATGAAAATGAACATACATCTCATATCTCTTATGGGATCCAATACATACAGCAAAACCAGGCAAGTGAACTCCACTAAAGCGGCATCAATGAAGTCTGTCTGAACGTTGTTCCAACGGTAAATGGCTGATCGGCGATCTCAATCTGTTGCGCATATGATGCTCAAATCAACACTTTCTCTTCCTCTTTCGCGAGGAAATGTTGCTGCTATCGAGGTTTAAGTGTCTTACCATTTTATTCGAAAATAAAGAATCGCAGCTATTCTGTTGCGCGAAACGGAGGGCAAGAATGGGAACGGCAAAATACATATCATATGCAAAATGACGCGCATGGCCAGTCTCGACTCCATGATGCCACTCTTTACGATCGTGTGGTGACAAAGTCCGCTAAATGCTGGAATTATTTCTTCGCTGACTGCGCGCTCGCCGACATCCCCAATGGCGTTTTCTGCTGTACAACGCGAGCAAATCCAGGAAACGTCATCAACTTCCCGCTTCACCTACAGAACTTTAATTGGTATCCGGATATGACATTGCGGTAATGATGCGATCTGGTGCATGCTTGAGATTGGCGTTGAATTAATTAATGTTGGCACTGCTGAATCTCGCCTTTATTGTCTTTGGTGCGGGTATTTTGAAAAACGTTTAACTTCAGCGAATGAGTTCAGTCGTTTGCGGCACAGCAACTATTCTCTGCTGAAACCATTTGGCACAAGGGTATGCTCGGCATGCCTACAAACTCAGTCTTGTTAACCCAGGCATCGCTTTGCATTGCTCGTTTAAATCATTAGTGGAACCACGAACAATGTCGTATTCAGGTAATAAAGGTGATTTTGCCAAAGATGGCGTTGTGAGCTGCTACTGGGTAAGTCATATTCATTTCGGTGTGAATGGCAGGTACTTGTCTTGGGCATGTGTTAACCTTTTTTTAGTCTGCAAGCACTCTCTCAAAGAGAGTTCATCCTTTCTTTTGATGGATGTCTTTCTATGATGTACAATTGCATACGTGTACAACTTCATTAGAATAGCTGCGTCTTTGATCTTCGATGAAAATATGATGCTTCCTGCATGACCTCTACAGGAACTGATGAACAGTCTCTATATGCTGGACTGTCGTAGAGGCGCTGTTAATGAGTTCTAATGCGACTTTGATTATGCCAAGGCGGATAAAACATGGGATCCTCCCAGAATATTCGAACTGACTGGATATTTGTCGTCTGATTTCTCTGCATGGGCTGGAGCTGTTTGCTCGTATTTTTGCTCGCTGCGATGAAATCTGCGGATTTTGTTATTATGAGAACTATTGTGGTTGTCGCGAGTATATCTGCACACGATCTCTTTCTATCAAATGGAGGTGCAACACTTGACGATGCATAGCGGAGGCCATGCAACTTCACTCCATCCAGTAAAATCTATTTTCCCTATATATTGCCGATATTGCCAGATACAACAAGGACGTAACACGTAACAGATCTTGTTATGTAACCCTTAACTAGTGGTGGATTTGACAAATAAATGCTGCGAATTCTATTAACTACTTTAATTACATTGCAGCGATATAAATATTGTTGTGACATTATTATCACTACACTCTCTGACTGTAATATACTGCTCATTCTTATACGGAGAATTGTCATGAACGTATATATTTAAAACAACCTAAGTCGCTACTCCATTTCTACTTGAAATTTGCAAAGTTCTGTATTCATCTACCTTTTTCCCGTCAATAATTAGTATGAAGATTCCACTTTATCTTCATTCAAACTCATCGAAGATCTGCCCATGAAATCAATGATTTCTCATCACAAATATCAGGAGACAGTCATCAACATAAGCAATGACTGATAAAACAACACCATCCCCCTTAACGATAATACAGGAACATCACTAACGGTGAAACTAATCCCATAGATGGTGCTATCCGCCAGTGCTGGCGAGTGCCTTTCGCTCTGGCGTCTTTCGGCAGCATATGAACACTGTGATGTTTCCAGAACGCTCGGCTATCGCAATCTTTACTGACGTCCGGCAAAGGCATGACGCCATCACATCACGATGATATGCTCTTTG
Organism: Pinus albicaulis; assembly: GCA_034641835.2. Taxonomy (NCBI): domain Eukaryota; kingdom Viridiplantae; phylum Streptophyta; class Pinopsida; order Pinales; family Pinaceae; genus Pinus; species Pinus albicaulis. The sequence continues at coordinate 1,907,589,827 of CM076575.1, read as the reverse complement.
TACGCAGAATGCGGATAGATCGCGGAAAATTTTCGGCGACGATAAATGCTCAACCACAATGCTGCGCACCAGTTTGAAATCTTGAAACGCAAATTTGGCCTTTCCCCGCCACGCTCTATGGCGACGCTGCCGTCATCTCGATCCAACCAACGGTACGGCGGCACTGGGCTATCTCCATCTCTTTGTGGCTGGTCGCAAATCCTCAACATTACATCAACTTGCGGTAACAGCAGCCCTGCTGCGAAGGTAATTTGGCAATAACCATTTCTGCGCGCTTATCATTTAGCATCATTGAGGTATGCTCTTCTGCTCTCAATATCTTCTGCTCTGCGTTCGCAGCATCCGTCTCAACTATCATCTTCCATGTCGTACTGGCAACAATAGTCGTCCAGCGGCTGACACTCTCGCACCGCTGAAACTCACGATGAATTTGATCCACATCTTGAACTTTCATCCTTGAACAACAATTCCTCCTGCATTAACGTCAGGCGACTCTCGAGAATTTAACTGCATGAAATAACAGCAAAGTACAGTACATCGCACAACAATAATTACGATATTCCAAATACACAGAATGAAGTATGGGGGTGTTCGATGTACCCCACAAACTCCCAACCTCGGCGGTGTCTATCTTTAACTGCTGCAGGCGTACTAATTCTTTTTTCTCGAATGAGCCCAAAATCTAAATGTAGAGCATGGAGTTTCTTTTATTTGGCATCAAATGCTCATGCAGGCTCTGCGAGGTGTCCTTGATCATGAAACGCTCGCTCGTGGATACGTTGCTGCCTCTTCGCTTTGCGTTATGTGTGGGTTTTATGGTGCTATGAGCTTTCTTGTTCCTTCTCGGTGTGCCATTTTTAGGGTGCATTCTCACCATTGAAAACATTTCGTGAAACTAGCGATTCCCGACTCTTTCAACACCGGTCTGTAACTAACGAACTTCAGAAGTGTTTGGTCATTGCTACTATGAAGAAGTCATTTTCTGGAGATTTAATCAAGTATTACATAATTACTTGCTGCGTTTAGAATATGCATCTAAAGTCCCAAGCTTGGTTTTCACTATATTGAAGTATTTTTCTTTTCCCGTAAATAAATCAAAAACAACAATACTAAATCGATGACCCTGTCAGGTGAAGATGGCTCCATTAAAACGTACCATAATTCATCGTAATACAGGCTCGCAACTGTTGTCTTTTTCATTTTTTGTGCATGCATCAAGGTGCTTGGTGTTCTTGAAATGAGTCATAATATACAAGCGGAGACGTTTTTTGTGTAGAATGAAGTATTTTTTATTCATAAAAGTAATACGTAACTCTATATATCAAGTCGTTGATAAGTATAACGAGACCTAATTGCATGCATTATATTTTAATTGAATGGACTTTTTTGACTCTACGTATAGACGTTTATCCAGTCAGTAATATAATTGCAGCAATCTCTCTCAATATGCATCTAGAGGTCTTTCTGTAAAATCGGCGAAGAGTGGTGCATCTCTCGTTGTGAAGGAGATACTTGGCTATCAAATACTTGCGAGTCAAGTACAGTCTTCGAGGTGTATCATAAATATGAAATTCAAAACGAATATGTGGCGAGAACTTTGAACTGAGTCAGCTAAGTCTTCTTTGTTTCTTCTTCTTGTGGGCGTTAATGAAAAGTCACTTGCATGTTTATATGACATGTCCTTCTTCTTTGATTTGCTGGTCGGGTAGTAATTTCTCCACCGCCATATTTCCTCACCTTTATCCAGCATCCTGCAGATGAGTATAGTCCTGCGTGTTCATCTGATTTCACCTGCGCAAATCCGACCACGCGATAGTGGAAAATGGAAATTTTGCTTCATTCAGCATGAGGATGCCATTCACTGATGAAACAAATCTGGAAATTTTTATACTAAATCATCAATGACAATAATATTTACGATTCCCCGGAATAATCCGACGACAGACAAACATTTATATATTTTAGAATGAGTATTAAACATATAACGTCTTCCTGGTTTATCTGAAATAACACCATGTTATTCTTTAGACATCAACAAGGCAGCTACATTACCTTATTCGTTTTATGGAAGCTACAGACAATATAATTCTTCATCAATATCATTGAGTCCTGCCAGCACTCCCTTTCTTTTCAGCATCAAGATTGTACAGATATAAATTGATTTAAGAATCACATCAATGATTTAACAGGCAATTCTTTAATTTGCTGCTCCATCCATATCAACAGAATAATAGTTGAGATGCCTGAAAGTGCGCTCACTCTTATCAGACTAATGTAAACAACGATCTTAATTCGTTGCTCCCGCAAGAAAATCACTGAGATTTCGTTTATAGTTATGACTCATCACGCCGCTTCCTTCTATAATTTCATGCCTATATGACATATATCAAATTATAGAAATATCTTGGGTTATACTAATCCTATTTGTGAAGTACAAATAAGTCTAACCTAAATCTTTTGAATCTAAAACAGTACAAGCGGTATGAAGTGATGAAGGATAAATTCTTGCGGCATCGTGCGCGGTGTATTCTGACTAAACCCCGCTATATTCTGTTACTATGTGAATGGGATATGAAAGAATTCCCGCCAAGAAAATATTTTATAAAACGAGATCACTACTAACCTGCTGTTGTTACTGCAATGTAATAATTGTTGGCTTTGTCGCTGATGCCGAAATGCGATAACGCTAACGATGCTGGTGTTGAGATGCAAAGATGGAAAGTATGCGCCGCTGATATGCCGTGTGTGACGCTCTTAATGATTGCTGCCGATCGTGCGGCAATCGCCGGTGATAGTCAACCGCTTGCTGGAACTCTGGCGGGTGCTCACTTATCTGCCAGGCAACATCCTCGACAACGGTAAATCACCGGGTGCGTAACGGAATCAACGTTATCAAAAAATTGTTAATCGACATTTCGCTGCTCTCTCTTTATTCATCTTCAGTTATAACTACCTTTGAGTTAACAGCAGCGAGTTAAATTGATTTATACGCTGCGCAGCTCATTGCGCTGGCGCGCCGAACTGTTAACAAACATAACGGCAACGCTCAAATACGCTGACAACTGAATTTATCACTTTCATTTAATATTCGAATACCGTGGAATGATTACGTTTTATTTATTACATCTTCAGGCAGCGCTGGGAACAGCGGCGAATTTCGCCTGTCTGGTCTCAATGAAAGCGGTGTTGATCGTTGATGTGTACCTTCCGCTGATTTCGGTGCGGTCTTCTGTTGAATCTCGGCCTTTAACCGTCAGGGCTATTAAGTGAGATTTCAGCCTTATTTTGCCTGTTCTTCTTGCCAGGCGGTAAATTCCACTCAACATTTTCCCTTGATTCATCTTCTTCCGGCGCAAGGTGAAATCACTACAGCCATGCCAGGGCGGCCATTTTGTTGATGCTGTAACTATGTTAAGTGCAAAAACTCTCTGTATAATTCATTGCTGCAAAGCGGCAATCAGATGAGATATGTTAGATCAGAAACTAATTATTATTTTGGTTTTATTACATGACCGATAAGGGCACTGAAAATCTTCAGGAGAGTCATCGACAGCCTCGAATATCCATTACTTATGCTTTAAGTGAGTTTTAACCTGATGACTCACTAGATATTTGATCGCTCGCCTGAGCATTATTTATCACAGATAAAGTAATATGATATATATAGTTTTAGTCTTTGCTTACCCATTGTTTAAAGTAGAACAATTAATATAAAAATGTGATCTCCATGATTTAATATATAGTAACAATCATTAGTCAGTAAATTATAAAATGGGGAGTGGAAAGTCTTGATATACATGTACCTGGCATGGGCACTGCTGCATGAGTAGGGACATGTGCAAGGAAGTCAATGAGTAACTCATGGATTAACATTAGCTGCTCTTGGGTACTGCAATAACACGATCAAAGGCTGCATATCTTAATTTGCAGTAGTTTTGTAGACTCAGGTTTCTATCAGATTTAGCGGCTCAAATGTTCATTACTTTTGCATGTTTTATCTTGAATTTGGATATCTGGAAGGTTGGAACTCTCCTTTGTCGAGTGGGAACAGAGTTGACTGGATTTGTTCCCTTTTATCTACTAGTTTTGGGGAAGTAGGTTTAGCATTTTATTCATCCTAATCCTACATCCTGGGCCTCTTCTGGACTGATCTGACAACAATAAAGTCAGCTGTGCTGCATGAAATCAGACAGTACAGCCCAGATATGTCTATCTTGCCTTAAATCCAGAAAGTGTTCAGTCTTTACTCTCCTTCTTTAGTAATACTCATTTCTTCCTGGGAGAAGAGGAGTGGTGCCTGCAGCTATATCCTTCAGCAGCATATATTCCTAAATAAAGGAGGGTTATGTCTCTTGTTGATGCTTTTCTTCCCCTTTTCTTAATTAACCTCCCCAACAGGGATATTTCACTGGTGGAAACATTTCCCATTTGTAAATTCTTTTTTATCATTAGTAATGACATCATCTCTGGTACAGTTCTGAAATTTGTTTTCACTGTCAACCATATGCGTCTAGAAAACCCTCATAAAAACTTTTTTAGCACCTTCTGCTGATCCACCCATGTCAAAATCAAAACCTCATTATCACTATCACACAATCTTTAACCCCGATGTCTTCTTATCGCTCCAAAATTCCAAAATTATTTCAAAAAGCCTCCCTATGTAAGTGGTAGCAGGCTGACAGCAACAATAAACCAAAAAGCAAAAACCTCCATGCATGCCTGAACCTATCCATGTATACGAACTACATAACGACACCTCCTCTACAAACAAAATTAACAAACAACAAAATGAAAAGCAGCACACCCTCGTCTAGACACAAACATTCTGGCAACTATAGATGTTTCACGTGTTTATGGGTCTCACGAGCAAGAAAGTATTCTTCATCTCGGAAAATGCTGAATATAAGTGGAAACGACTGCTTCTAAATGTAACATGACCGTAAAATGAGCCCTTCTGACTCCGACATGAAAATCTACTGGTAAGAAGAAAACCAACATGCGGCAAGAAACAGGAAATGGCACCGTAACAAGAACCTCTTCATTACAAGCAGAGGACAAGCTCAACAATGCAGCGAAGTATACAACAGTAATGACAAGAAGTACCATTTGAGATTCTTTGGCTGGTAAAATTACGAAGATTAACCAGGTTACTATTTGAATATGGTATTCGCAGCGAAGGATGATGCAGTATTCAGAATTCAGGAAGCGGATTTGGTCTTTAATGAAATTAATGAGGATTTTCAGATCATGAAATTAATGAAACTAGAAGGCATATCGTAGTAAAACCGATACGATATGCAATTTTGCTTCCCGCGAACTAAATTGAAAATCATGTCATCGCAGTGAAAGGTGTTTGTTTTCATGTACATGCTTGCAATTTCTTTCAGATAATTTGTCATGAATGACAAAAACGGCAATGACAATACCGTTCTTTTATAAACGCGATGATGAGCAGTGACACTTTGACTAGTTTTTACGGCGATGATGATTTTAGCGAAGATATATTTCAAGTAGTGCCATCATAATCGGCGAAACCTGTCATGCAGCCTTATCAAGGTATGGGACCTTTGCTCGTGGTCTACTCATTTGTGGCTGAATAACAGACGTAAATTGTTGTTAAAAGCGATTATTAAAGAAAATCTTGTGGAAAATCGAGAGAGGAAAGTACGCTGCGGTAAAGAAGACGGTAATTTTATGACCGAAGTAACATTTCCTATTCCAGATGGGCTATTGTCAAACCCTTACTATAGTGGGCGGTAATATTAAGTATCGAGATTAGACAAATGAAACCGTTTCTGGAAAGTATTTTGATACTTACTGCGTAAAAATACCAAGAAGTCTAAGTACTCCTTTTTAATAAGCAGAAAATTATGAAACATGGCGGATGCAACAAAATAGAGCACTTACAATCGAAACTTTATGGGTCACTGACGGCACATGCAACCCGATTGGAAAGGCGAGACCACATCCCACGAAATGAAGGCGGCAACAGCTTAACAGCGAGATTATCTGTTGTTTTCTTCAAAATATACTTTAATCAAACAGCAGACGAGTCATTTATTAGTTTATTACTGAAAATTCGCTACGCTCTTGAAGGCTTGTCTTATCAAAAATTCTTATTTTTCTGCCTTTTTCATTTCACTTTAAATCTGCCTTCTGTGTGGAAAGCATTTGAATTTGTTTCGAGGACATTATAAATAAGTATGCGATTTATGAATAGACAAGCGGTTTATTGATTGTGATGTTGATTTTGGCTGAAATAAACTTCTATTCTGACTAAAGAAGACGATCATGAAATAATAAATAAAGAGTATCGTGAGGGCACCTACGGCTGGTTTATGAATAAGTCAAGGGAAACAAATTTGGTTACAACATATGTCGAAGAAGGTCAGCTGTTGCAAAGAGCAGGCATCAAAGCGAGTTAACAAGCAAACATCACTGGAAACAGTCAGTCTTTAATATTTCTTCTGGCGGTAAGAGGACTTTCTTTGCATCATGAAATATCCGCCCGACTGTCGAGCAGTGGCGGATGTTGAGATTATTGGGCCGTAGAGTCGTCTGCTGAAGAAGATGATTTTCAATAAGTGATGAAACGCCCTCGCAGCTGGCGCACAATAAAGAAGAGTGTGGAGGATACAACGAAAGAAGAGGACAATGTTAAGAGACTGGCGTCTTCACGGCATTCTGATAACGATGAGTGGCAGATTCAAATTTTGCAGAGTGGTATAGATGATAAGGAGAATGAATGACACCGTTTCAGAATTTTCAAACGCTGGCTTCCCCATGCCTCTAACATCGAACAAGGAAGTTAGTCGAGTATCAAAGAAGTGCGGCAACCTATGACAGCAGCGACGGAAACACAGCAATATGATAATCGATATTAAGCGCTGACAACCACCATCTACTGATTCTTATGCCTTTATCACATAGCGAAAACACGTAACTACGGCGGAAATACTCAAATTGTCTTTGGCAGCGTTACTAGAATATTGGCGAGTTGGAACCTGGAAGTCCTCTCGTCCTCTGAAGGATTTTTTCATCAAAATTGAAGATGTGCTATATTTCCCCTCGATTTGAAGAAAATTCTTGAGAGTATTATTATCGTTAAAAATAAAATACAGTGTGAAATGAGAAAGTTGGAACAAGCTGTTGAGTTGACCTTGTTTATGCGTGTATATATGTACGGGAACATTAGCAAGGTCAGGTCGATCAAGGCGACTTTGTCTCAATTTTTTGATATCACCATGTCCGACAGATGTTTACACTATGAGAAACTTATGGGTGAAAACGTATTTTAGAAGACAAATTTATGAAAGTCATATAGAAAGGCCGAAATCTTAAAAATTCTCAATTTCTCATGCCGCACCATGCGAACTCTCGAACACATCACTCTTCTTGAAAAGCGGTGTTTAACTGTATATCATCGAAGTATAGACATGATAGATAAATAATGTGGCAGAACTCTGAGAGAACAGTGTGAAACTTCAAAAATGACTTGTTTCATCTTCAAAACAATCAAAGGAAAAATTTAAACAAAATGTAAGAAAACATTCTCTGAAATTTTAACACAACTATTTCAAACTATTTTACACAAGATATATTGAATAGAAAACTGAAAATTTCCTACAAAAAACATGACACAGTAAAGGAAATTTTAATTTACAAATCTTATTTTCAAAAATACCTAAAGTAAAAGAAGAGACTATTATAAAGAAGGCGAGTTCTATCGAAAAGCATTTTACTATCTTGAGAACATTACCTATCGAGAAAACATTAATTTGTGGAAAGTTCTTGATAAAAAAATTATAGGTGCTTCGCGAGGAAAATTTGCTCACACTTCTCACAAGACATTATTCATATATTTGTTAACATATATACCGAAGCTTATTGATAAAACGTATCATCAAAGTAAAAAGATTTCAACGATGTATTGATAGAATGCCTTTTTGCAAGTAAAGCCTTGCAAACGCTGACGGCAGGCATTTCAAACTTCTGTCACCTTTATTGAAATACGATAAATTTGGCTATGCAGAATTTGTACATATCTATAAATTCAGCCGATTTGGCCCCAGACTCCAGAAAGAAAGGTTGTGGATGTTTGAGTACCTTGAAGGATACATATGTATTGATTGACGTAAAGTTGCGAGTACAGATGATTTAACTTCTTCACGACGAAACTCCTCACAGCGGTCGCGCTATTCGCTATATTGCTAACCGCAAAGTTTTTTGGCGGGTATGGCGAACCCTTTGAAGGCTGGGAATTTTAATGATTGAATTTCATGGAGATGGGGCATGGTGTCGACGTGGAATCTCTTGAAGTGCAGGAAGAAAGTGTTTCTGGCAACGTGGCAGGAAATTTTACAGACCATTCTCTCTTTACTCTGTATTCACTATTAAGGAAATCTGCTTTAGCTGTTGAAAGTGGTACTGGAAGGAACAATATGTTCTGGGGATGCGGTGATATCAAAGTCACGACGACTATATCAACGTCAGCCGAACGTTTGAACTCTGGCAGGCGGTTACGGTGGCGGTTTGTCTACTCACGAAACGCCAGCAAGTCCGTCTGCCGAACGTTTAACCAGGGACGGCATGACGGTGACAAATATTGTCAGCAGAAAGGGAGAAATCCAGGCGGCGCGGTATTTCGATGCGGCGATAAGCGGCGATTTCAAAGAGTGCGTCAGAGGAAAGCATATCGAAGATATTTTATTGTCAGGATTCATCATTTCTATGGACCTGAAGTGTCACATACAGTACAAATCTTCATTATTTTGTTTTGGCACAGGTTTTAGGTAAATAATTGTCATTTTGTTGAAGTTTTCAAGGGGATAATTAAATTGGTCTACTTCATTGTAATTAGGTCTAAAATTACTGAGAGCATTTGAACGTCGCCCTCAATTGGCGAAAATGTGCGCAGTGATTTTGAAACTTCAGACATGGGATGGATAATTTATTCTTGAAAATGAGCTGAAGCTTTAACGGCCATCAGCAGGCCTCGTTTCTTTGCTCCAGGGAAAGTACCGTTATCCCGGCGTCGGCGATACACGAGATATAAATAGTATTTTGTGAACAGACCTCAAAATGCCGCTCCCAAATGTGCTTTAATATTTTACGCTTGGAAGTGATGTAGAGTCGTATAATTTCACGTTTTCTTTTTGATTTTGGAATATTTTAATGGTCTTTATTTTTGACTTCGCTTCTCAGGTGAGATTTGAGTCTTGCAACTGTAATGGACGACTGTTGCTCCGTGAGGTTTTCCTCACTCAAACCTATTTATTCACAGGCTTTCATTGAAGAGGGCGAGACTGGAGAAGAATCAATATATTGATATATAGACTTTGAAAATTTTCTCACTGTAATTTATGACCCACTGGACTGCCTCTTGGATGCTTTGAGACTGATGAAGGTGTTGATGAATCATGATGGCCGTGTTGGTTTTTAACGCTTTATTTATTATTTCAGTTTTTGTTCAGCAATGCAGCGCTCTTCTCTTATCGTCGATGAGAGATTCGTTTTGAGATTCTTTATGGGCACTGTAAAGTTCCTGAATCTTCTGGCTTTATATTTCTTCTTTTAACCGTTATGCTAAAGGAATTCTTGGCATGCCATTCTTTAGAGATCTTGTTACAACTGTTCTTCTACAGTTACCATGGTAATTAGTATGTGCACAACTACCTATAAGCTATCGTGATTTATGCAGACATCTCTTGTGTTAGTTTTATCATCTTGTTGAACCAAGTAGTCCCGATCCTAGCCCTTTATAAGCTATGAAGCTCAATTGTAATGTGTTTAACAGCAGTTGGGTTGATTCTCTTGTATGTTGCTCACCCAAAATCCGACTGGCCATTTCTACGAAGTTTAGAAGTCTATCTCACTATTATGTTTGCGATCTTGGGACTCCCATTCTGTTGACAGGTCTGTGTTGAACTGCGGCAGCTGTTCCAGCCAGACGCTCGCCTGTCGCGCGTATGCCTGTCGAACTGGTGCGGCAAATCCGCGATCTTTCCTGGGCTTGATCATTTATCAGCTGCCCCGAAGGTCGTTTTCTGCCGATCCGTCAGGCCTGTGGCAGCCTTATCGCATCATCTCGCCAGCTACTGGGCTGGCGACCTGCATGCATGGTCCAGTCGACACCATCCGGCAACATATCTTTGGTCGGTTTATCCCTGCGGCAAAACCGGGCGATGAAAAACCTTCGCCAGCAACACCAATATCGAACATGGCAATTTGCGCGATCTTTAACGATGAGGGGAGCTCTGCAGTCGAAGCTGGTCTGGATCGCTGGTTGATATTACATCATGGTCGACTGGCGCTACCAATGGGCAATCAGCGGTTTATCTTCTGGCTGGCGGTCGCGGTAAGTTCTGCTGGTTCAGCCGTCGTCTGGACTTTCTGCGTTCTTGATCGCTGGTGCAACCATTATTGAACGCTGGAATCGACATTATGAAATCTGCTCAACATCTTGCCGGTGGTGATTTTATAACGCTGCATCACTGGTATGCCGACACCGGAAGAGCAGGAACTGCTACATTGAACCGGCGCGGCGAATGCTGGTGATGAATCTTGAAACCATTGCGAAGAACAGCGCGGCATTACCCGAACTCCACTAACTTCTGAAACCGTTTGCCATATTGCGCGCAAAGGGCTCATTTCTATGTCGATGATTATCCCATCACTCTCTGGCAGCAGGCGGAGATCGACGGGTGCCAGGGCATATCGTCAGGCAAATATGAATTCTTGGTCTTTAAGTCTGCCAGCAGGCTGGCGGCGTCTGTTCAGCGCTCGCGATAAATCCTGATACTGTCTGCAACAGAAGATGGTGGCTAGTCGATCGCGCTGAATGTTGGGAAACTACACCTCATGGAAATCCAGAAACATTTCCTGTTGGCGTTCAGGAGAAGTGGTTCCTGAAATATCTTCACCCGAAAGTACAGCCAGGTTCTTTTTTAATCGCTGATCCGTCACTTCTTACTGACAGCCAACTAACCCAGGCCAGGCGCTGGAAAAAACCTTTATCCAGGGCGTTCGCCAGTGCCGTTCTCAATCACTGGATACCGTCTGGCTGCGAAGGTCTGGCGCGATCCCATCAGACCGTCTTTATCCTTTGATGATGAAGATTTTGGCAGCTGAAAGCGATATCGCTCTTGTTGAATCATCGTGGAAACAAGATGGACTGCAAGCGATATATTCTACTGGTCACCTTTGAACCGGTCATCATGACTCACCAGAAGATATATGACTCGGCGGCGGTCTGGGCCCCTAGAGTCTGAAGGCCGCTTACCGCTCCTGCATTCCAGCTCTCTTCAGACGACACCTACAAATCAGGTTCTTGCAGACGGTCATAGTCAAGTTCATCGCTCACACTGTCAAACCACCATTATTCAAACACCTCATCTCGACCTACCAGTCATCAAAAATATCAAAATTGCTCCGTCAGCAAAAATTTTTAATCAATACTGATATTCTGCAATATCTCTCTCACCCGTCATTCATCAAGTTTAGTCACGCTACGGTATATATAAACAACATATGAAATAGGATAGTACGGTAACAATAAATATCACGGAGATACGGTGAGAGCGGGGAATGAGGTATTTTAACTACGAATCTTGATGATGAACTGAAATGGTTCAAAGCAATAAGCGGTATCATGATATCGGTTTTACATTAAGTCTTAGAATTTAGTGGGGGGAAAATCAAGGAAACCGAATCTGTAGAGTAAACAACCTAAAGCGAAGAAATTATCAAACTATTTGTACTAGGATTCAACTGATTAATATATCCCTCCACCTCATTTCGAGCTAATTCACTGAAGATTTAGATCAGCATGAATATCATGCAGTTGGGATCCCTGCAAATGCAACAAATAATAAAAGCGGTCACCAATAGGCTGAAAAGAGCTAAAGACTAGATGAAGAAGGTCACATATAAGATGGAGTCTCCACTTCATCACCTTCCTAAGATGCAGATGATAGCGTCCAAGATCAACTGCAAATGAAGAATAAATGGAAACATTAAGACAAACCTCAGGCGGAAATTTTGAAACCAAAACTAGGAGGAACAAACTGAACCGAGGACAACGACGATCCAACACTTGTTCAATGAAATTATGTGGAGGAAGTGAGGATGAAATAACGTGGAAAATCATTTGAAGGCCTCTCATAGAATCACGATGGTAATAGAAGACATTCACCTTTGTGGATGAGACCAACTATGAATCTCAATGGCTCCCCATAGCCGTTGGGTAAATTATGAAAGCCCAGGGCAATCATGACCTTAAGAACAAAGAAGGCAAGACAATTCAAAGAAGATACAACCAGAATGTACTGTATCAGATGCCATCATGAAACATCAATGACAACAAAACGGTGAAAGCAATCATGCGGCAAAGATTACAAGCTGGCCTCTCAATTCTCTGGTAAACACTCCTAAGTTGCAACAACTATGACAACAAAATCCCGAACAAAGATCAACAAACTGGTATAGAGGAAGGCCGTGGTGAAAGAACAAACATGTCTGAAACTGAATGCAGCAAACTTTGAAAGCGAAATAAAGCCAAATCAAGATCACCATGCCTAACTAACATTCAACCGCTGAAATACTGTAATCCCAGTACTAAAGAGATATTTAAAATCAGAGGATGATGCAAACACTATTAATGCGAACATTGATACTCCTGGATTTGTTTAATCAAGAAAATGGGAAGAAATTCAGAAGAATACTTTCCATTTACATTAGCCTAAACATCACGACCAAATCTCTGAAATGCCATGCTAGATTCCGGCTCTGTAATCATGCCGAAGACAATTGGCTTGGAAATCTGGGCCATGCAAAGACTATATTCATTTGATTCCATCAATGCAGGTTTGATCAAGGGCATGTTTTAATTCATTTAGGTGCACAAACATCTAATCATGGATATAATAGTGGCAGACATTGAAGTCTCTATCAGTCTTGGGCTTCATTCAGGGAATATCTGGCTGGACATGTCATACGCCACCCATTCTGTATTTGGCAGACTTCAAATCCTCTAAAATGCTGTAAATACATATGTTCATGATAAATTGACAGGCTCTTTGTTGGCAATGACCTCGTTGACCTGAACTCTTTCATTTTGCATATTATGAAACATGGAGGAAAATCGGGGAAGGCTGTCTCTTGAATCCACCCATCAGCTCTAACTCAAAATACCATAATCATGAAACCTTTATATCTCGAGGCATGAATTTTTCCCTTTCACAAAGTAGGATGAAGCAGAAGCACAAACATGTACTATCAAGCAAATTGCTACAGCAATCCGGCAGCAGTAGCCAATGATACAAGATCACTTTGAAATCTTTGCTCAAAAACTGTTGAAACCTAGAGTATCAAAGTTTATCTGTACACTTGCATATCTCAGATTTTACCGTCTCCTGCGCAAATAAAGCTTTAACTACAATGTGCTCAAGTCTGAAGTAGTCAACTGTATGAGAAGACAGTGCCGTCCAAACATCTACTGGAAACAAAGTGCTCTGTATGAAGAGCAAAATGTTTAAAATGGAAATCTCATCATGAGTAGATTTCTACGAGAAAAAGCAAGGAAAACTCTTGTCGGTGCACTATGAAAACAGGCTGGCAGAGAAAACACAACAACAAACTGAAATATCAATGACATAACAATTCAACAAATCACCTTACAATTTGGAAAATCACATCCTGTAACATAAAGTATGTTTTCTACCCAAGACCATGTTGCAAATAAAGTTAAACTAATGATAATATTTCGCAAGATAATGTTCAGTCATGATAAGATTCTTGCAAATAGACAACAAGATTTTCAAGTTCATTAGATCGAACAAAGTTCAAGTACGAGCACTTGCATATCGAAATCATTCATGAAAGGCCATGTTCTAATTTAAATTTCTGCATTCTGATGTCATTATCTATTTTAAAGACATTTAGGAAATTCAACATCCTGAAAGCATGCGGTAAGGAAATTCAAATCAATTATTGGAAATTTTGAGATCTGTAGTGTCAATTCTTATGAAAATCTATGTCATGTGAGAAGATTTCAATTTCTTTTCAAGTTAGATGAATATTCAAGTGAGGAGATCCTTCTGAAGGATAAGATGCTTAAATTCCATCATTTCAAGATTTTGAATTTTAAAATTTTCTACGTGCATTATTTTTCTGAAATTGTTGAAATGTGAAAAATAGAAGATCAAAAACGTCAAAAACCGGAAATCAAAGCGTAAAAGCGAAGAGCGTGAAGATAGAACAAAGGCCCCATGTTCCAAAAATAGTCGCCCGAGCGGCAAAGTCTAAATGCAGCTACTGAAATACTTCAATGTCTTGTTCATCTATCTAGCCTAATGCGTGACATGTTCAATTTATTTGCTAATAGATTAGTGAATGCAGATAATCAAACATTTATTAGCTAAGTTAAAATCACGAGCTAGATTAGGGAGGATACAGTTTCACATGCCTAAACGAGAGACAGAAGAGCAGGGATGAAATATATTATCTTAACACTTCTTTCTACTTTCATACATTGCAAAATAACATTTAATATTCACCTTTATGCCTATACCGCAAATACATGACAAATCAGTTTACTAATCTGATTTAATCATTTAAATTCCTTATTTAGATTAGAGAATAAAATCTGTCAGCTGCTAATCTTGAAGGTCGATCTAGCATTAGATAGAGTAATGAAGGGATTCATCGGTTTAATCTGAACTCCACGAATATAGAGTAAATGGAATATTCATTTACAAAGAAAAATATACATTGAAAATTTTGCTAATTCCAAATCATAGAGGAGAATGGTAAGGAAGACAGTAGGGTAAGACAGTAATAATTGATGGCAAACATAACATCCTTTCAAATTGTAAATATGAAAATGAGGCCCTAGCATCTAATGGAATAGACACCCCAGTATAAACCAAAGATCAATTACAGACACCTCTGAGTTACTTATACGATGAACATGATAGCCATCGATGGCTACATGTTAGTGATGACTACTTATCTGGAAAGTTTCTGAAATTTGATTTCCTTATAATCAACAAATAGATCTAGAAAACCCTCTAAAACTTTAAATACATTCTACCTTTCGATCCACTTATCAAAATCAAAACCTCATTATCTTGTCTCACAGCTGAAACATATGGCTCTGCCCATCGGCTCCAAGGAAAGTCAAATTAAGCCTCTATGTTAGAAGTGGCCTTTAAGAGCTGGCTGCCAGCAATAGTCACTCAAAAAGCCTCATACTACTCTGAACCTACCGCAAGTGACACCTCCCACTCTACAAATAAGAATGACAAGCAGCTCACAAATGCGCCACTTACACCCCTAGATACCGGCAACATGCAGTCTAAACTGACTAACAAATTGATTTTGTCTTTATGGGCCTGACATGTATCTCAGGGAAATCCTTGATATCTGATTAGGAAAACATTTCTCTTCTAATGTAACATGAAGCACAGCTCTGCAAAATAAAGTACTCATAACCTGCAGCTCCTTCCGTATAGAAATCACGATGAAAGACACCTTATCACGTAAACTGTAATTTTATGACATTCATATTTTGGAAGACAGCGCCTCCTTCATCAGCAGATGTATTTCTTGACAGAATGCAAACAGTTTTCTGGCCCAGACACAGAGATGAAAGAATAACTCTAGGTTTTAATCAGATATAGTAATGTCACTAACAGAGATAAATGCAATATCACAAATTCAAAACGAAGTTGTCTTTATAAAGAAGTCATGAAATTTTCAAATCATGTGAAATGATGAAACTTTAAGAAGACATATCATTAATTAAAACCCATTATAATCATAAAGAACCTTTTCCACAAGACTAGAATTAACTACAAAATCATGTCTGCCTGGCAGAAAGAAAGGAATGGTACAATTTCAAAGAAGCGTTATTCACATATTCACAAAGACTTTCTTTCAAATAATGCTGTCATGGAGAATGACCAAAAATAATGACGATTCCCCTCAAATGCAGATGAAGACATTTTGACTAAATTCTGGCTGCGATGATAGTTTACAGGCCGATGCTGTGTTTTCCAAGTTAATTTGCTTGCCGCTCATAATCAGCCTTGAAACCTACAATCATGCGGCCTTGTAATGAATGCTGCAGTCTCTTTGCCAGGCGAAGAGATCCTCCATTTGTAATGAATGTAGGCATTAATGTTGTTAAAACGTTTGAAAACAAAAGGCACTTGCAGTAAAAGATAGTGTTTATGGTCAAAGAAATCGACAGTTTTCTATTCAAATGGAAATATTTGTCAAACTATTACCTACAGATCATTGACACAAAAGATGAATTTCTAGAGTGTACACGTCACTTCTTTATCACATGCCAGAAGTCAAAAAATACTTTAGTATGAAAATTATAGTATAGCTAGATCAACAAATATTTTTAATCAGAAAACATGGATCACTGAAGCGGAAAATCAACCGATTGGAAAATTGTCTCCAGCACACAAGAATGACAATAACTATGCCGGCAAGATAACAGTATTTTCTTTAAAATCACCTAAAATAGGCGATGTGAAGTGCTGGAATGATTTCTAACAAAAAAAAAAAAAGAAGATCAACGCACTCTTAAAAAAAAATTTGTCTTAATGACAAAGAGAATAACATTTTTTTTTGCTGTTTTCATTTTACTTTAGAAATGCCATCACAAATGATGACATTTCAGGTTTTTTTGTTTTTTTAGAATTAATACCCGATTTATGGATAGGTGAAAGCCGATTTGTCGTGCTTAATAGAGTGATTTGGAAGTTTGGGCTAAATGCGGCTTTCTCATTATTCAAAAAGAGCGAAGATCTCATTAAATGATATAAACAAAGAAGTATGACGCTCTAAATGACGATATGATCAATTCCAAGAAGACCCATTATTTTTGTTAGAAAGGTTGGAAAGTTGTTAAAATTTGGAATTTCAAAGCGGGTGAAACCGACAAACATCACTTCGAAACAGTGATCTATACATTTTTGCGGCAGTTTTGAAATTTTGCATCATAAATATCGCAGCCATTAAATACCGATTTGTAAATATGACCGAAAATTGTGAAATGATAAGGTCAATATTAAGAAGATAGTTTTATGGCTAATTGAAAACACTGCCATTTCATTTCAATAAAGAAAACATTGGAAAATTTCTCTGCTTGTTTGAGACTGTGTTAAGGCGACGTGGTTATTTTGCATTGCCGAAATGGCGGTGAAATGAAACCGTGGAATTTTGGTGACGTAGTGGTAGGAGAGTAGTATTTGGATTTTCAGGCACAAACTGAAACTAAAACCTTCTCATCCGAGAACGAGAGTTTGAATGAAGTTCGAGATTTTATTCTTCTTGGCAATTAACGGCGCTGCATTCCAGCTTGTAGCGTACTGCCCTCCCCTCAATAATTTTGCCAAGATTATGGCGGCGGCAGCACAATAATTCTTGCCTTCTTCTTGACAGCAGCAGACGCAAATTGATATTTTCAGCGTTCTACTGAAGGTAATAAAACGTTGAAGGTTAAATTTTCGACACTAAAGTAAGTAGAGGTATTTAGCATATATTTCACACCGATTTGAAAGAATGGCGAGTATGGGGCCACACAAAAACCGCCTGACAAACATGATAATGAAGGTGAGACTAGAAACATTGAGTGAGCCTTTGTACGCGCATCAATGTATTAGACTGTCTGCTGGAATCCGTCAAATCAATATATTTTTGATATATCACCTGTAGAACGATGTTTCTGCTATGAAATGCCCATGAACTGAAGCTATGTTGAAGATAAATTCAACTGGCGAGGAATATATAGAAAAGAGCGCGATCTCAGTCCTTACGCCGTAGAACTGAACTATAAATGCCTCTTGGCGACCATTTTGAAACAATATGATGTTGAAATGAAATAATGAATGATAGATCTTGTAATGACGGCCGGAAACCTAGGAAAGTTGGTGGCAGAAAACAAAAATGACATTTCATCTTCAAAACAGAGAGGGCGAGTTAAACCTATAAATGACGTTGTTCTTTAGTTTTTCAACTTGGTATTTCTTCAAACTACATTTTTTTTTC
Organism: Pinus albicaulis; assembly: GCA_034641835.2. Classification (NCBI taxonomy): domain Eukaryota; kingdom Viridiplantae; phylum Streptophyta; class Pinopsida; order Pinales; family Pinaceae; genus Pinus; species Pinus albicaulis. Next base: position 1,907,571,764 of record CM076575.1, on the reverse strand, counting down.
TTGATGTTGAATAGAGCGATTTCCTACAAACAATGTTTCTGAGAGGAAGTTGCATTTGTTTACGAAGATCTGGCTACCTCTAAAGAGGTAAAGAAAGGACAATCGCGGGTTCTTTATCTAGAAAAGCATTTTACACTATCTTATTACTTATCGAAGACGTGGTACAAACAGAAGAGGACAGTCAAACAGAATTTGCCGGGTGAAACTGCAGAGGGCTATGCGCTCTCACAAGACGATATTCACTATGTTGTGATGACATATATATTTTTTCAAACTAATAAGTGTATCCATCAAATAAGGTACACCAACATAACAGTGTTATTGATAGGAGTCTTGCCTAACAATTAAAACCCCTTGCAAACTTGTTGAAACTTTGAGATTTTCGACTACATTACTTGTTGAAGCGTGTTGTTTACCACTGAAGTTGGCCATCCTTAGTCTGTTGTTTTGCACTCCGAAGGTTATTGGATAATTTAATTCTACCTTGAAATGAGAAAATCCCAATATGTAGTGATGACATTAAAAGTTGTAAGGCGAGTGGTACAGCGAAATATTTGAAACCCTCATGGCGGTGCTCTTATTCTATGTCTTCATACTAGAAGTGTTGGCTGAATATTTTCGGTGTAAGGCCACTTTTCGAAGAAGCGGACTAATGGTGGATTTTGCCTTGGAGATACGGTAGATAATGATTGTCTCTTGAAAATTCCGCAAAAGAAAAATGATTTCTTAACAGCAATGCCTGAAAATTGCAACGTCTGGCTCTTTACTATATGATATCCTAATAGAAATGCCTTTGCAAAAAAATTTGAAATTTATTCAAGGTAAGAAGATTTGGATTTTAGAGCTGAGGGTGCAATGTATTATAAGGAAGCGGTACAAACCATCAAATCACATTGTTTCTCTATGTATTCCATATTGACCTGATTTGACTCTAATGAGCGATTCTACTTGATGAAGCGGTTGTCTCTTCAAACGCTATTGAGTCAAATACCTCAAGCTAGATTTCTGAGGAAAGCATCCGTAACGATGATAAATATGGCGGCTTGTAAGAGAATGCTGAAGACAATAGTAAGCTTCGATAGCGATAAACAATAGTTTCAGAGAAAACATTTATGAAAGGAAACATTGACACTGATATTTTTGCTCGGCAAGAATTTTGCTTTATGAATTTTGAGTCATGCATGCCAATTTTAGATATTTCGGCAGCTGTTTTTGGCATTTTGGAGTTTTTGTCGAGCTCATAATTTTAAATGCGTTACCGATTTGAGTTTCCAAAGGGAGAAGTTGATGCCGATGGATGCCATAATTCTATGAGCCAGGTCACGACGATTTTCAGATCATTTGGAGATCATTGCAACCCCCTCAAATTGAAAATAAAACTGCGATGCATCGCCATATCGGCATTCTGCTATTTCTTTGTTTTGCACACGAGCTACAGATTTGAAAACTCAGTATCAGATTGAGATGGTACAGTGCAGAAAATAGGCAGCTTTCCCAGCAATATCATGAAACACACTGACAGAGAGAGCAATTGCCTCCGGCAATTCACCGTGACCTTTTCGAATATAAATATGAAGTATTTTGTAATTTTGAACCTCCAAAAATCTGCTTTTCCCAAATGTGCCCGTTTAAGCCAACACTTTTTGGGAAGTGATACAGTCAATATAGTACTGATTTCCAGATGACACAGCATGTTTTGTGCCTTGGGCTTTAATAGCCCTCAGAACAAATTTAGAATATTTGACAACCAATGGGCAACTAGACCTTTCCATGAGTTTTCCTCACTCAAGCCTTCACAGGCACTCGTGCTGAAAATTTCAGGCACTGAAAGAATCAATATTAGTCATATAGCTTTGAAGATACTTATGTTATATTTGGGCTATATCTGGGTACTTTTAGAGAATGATGAATTCTGATGAATTCCATGACATGGTAAGAATGGTATAGTTTTTTCTTGCTTTGTTAATCTTTTTAGTTTTCATTCATGATACATGCTTCTTCTTTGCTATAGATCGACAAGTGGATTTTAGTGCCTTTATGGAGGCCTCAAATTCTTTGAATCTTCATAGCTTTATGTTTTCTTTCTTTGCTTGAGGTGCTCTTTAAAAATTCTTAAGCGCTCTTTAGTAACCCAGGATGTTTGTTTGCTAGTTTTATTTACAAGTTCTATGCATGTCCAGGTAGGACATGGTGTGCCACCTTTTTCAAGTTGTCATGGTGCATCATAAATATCTTCGGCGGTGTTATCATGTGACAAGGAGGCCTAGTCGATCTGTAGCATAAAACTGTGAAGCGTTTGTGCGAGTGCCAATGGCAGGGCTATGTTTAGGCATTCAGACATGGTTTTATGATTGTGGGTATGTATGTGTTTTTTTTCCCCCAAATCAACCATTCGGAGTCTTATGCACTTCTATGTATGGAATTTGGAATGTTGAACTCTATGTATTAATGCTCATGAAATTGACAACATGTTCCAATATTTGCTATAACATGTTTCTGTCTTCTATCAACTAGTTTTACTTGAAATCCCTATCTTCACTGACTTTGACAATACTTCTCCGTTTTTCCGAAGTCCTTTGTGGAATCAAATCATTCAACGACCTTATCATCATCTCATGGCACCGCTGACTGTTGGCCATAACAATTGATCTGATTTCTTGTTATCCATTTTATATCTTTGATCGATTTTATCCTCACAACAAAACCAAAAATCAAACTCACTTCATAACTAGCCTAATATCATAACTGTATAAACAAACATATAGATATCACCTACACAATGAGAACTCCAAATTTTTGAAAACTAAATTCTTGCCTTTCAAACTGGAACTGATATACATCGTCATTTAACACTGTCGACCGTGCGAGGACCTAGCGGACACCGTTGGCCACTTGTAGAGGAGGTTTTTTCTCAATTTAACAAGTTGCCTTTCAGCCGTCTATTCTTGTAACAATTTGTTGTCAACCTCTTCTTGAGGAAATTTTTTCTTGGCTAGGGCGGCCTCAACAACATACTCTTCATCACCATATTGACGTCCTACCGATGTGGATGCGAATTTTATTGTACTGAGAACATCCATGCAAATTTGATCTTGTGTCAGATCCTTTTCTTTGCAAGTGGAGCTAGAAGTTTGGTTCAAAATCAAGAAATACATTAGAGCATTTTATGAAATTTATTTTGGTAGGAGGATAATAATTTTTTAAAACACTTTTATAAAATTTTGAGATTTATTTAATATTATGATTTTTCTTCATTACATTAAATTTAGTGAGTTTATACCGATGATACCTCTCTCCCCTTAAATGAAATAGTTCTCATTTGGTAGTGAAGCGATTGGTAAGTTGAAACCATTTCACAGCTCCTAAGAGTCTTAAGACTATGTCAAAGTCTACATTTAAATTCGTAAATGAACAAGACATATGTATTTTTGTGCTCATAATCACAAGTGATCTTGGCACAATTTTGCGATAATATTGAACCACATTTGGAGGTAACACTGTAAATTGAAGTAGGGTATACGCAACAAATGAAGCAAGAACATGGAATGGCACTTGGAAAAAGTATATTTGAAGCAGGAATTTTAGAATTATTTTAACGGACTGGAGAAGGTAATAGAATATAAATCCAGACTTCAACAAAGTGTCATGAGTATTTTGAAACTCGGAAGTGCTGAAATGAGAAAGTGAACTGAAATATCTCTTCAGATTTAATTTTGAGTAGGATCTAAGTAGTGGGAAATGACACTAGTCTTGCAAATTCCAGGAGAACTCTAAGGCCATTTTATCTTGGCCTTTGTGAGATTCAATTTTGAAACTTCAGTCTTGATATCATAGAATCTAGATTTTTTAGGAGTTATCTGATTTCCAAATATCACAAGAGGCGAAATTTGTTTAGAAGTCCAATGTAGAGTCACTATATTGTCGGAAGTAGAGTGGAAACCTGAGTAGCAATGGAGAAGTATTTATATTGGAGTCACTAAGGAGAATATTCAACATAACATTTTTCTGCAGTGAAAATTGTAAATATGCATACTGCTAGAGGAAAATATTTTGATTAATCTATAAACAACAAGAACAACACAATTCCTAGCCCTATTTTTTCATTGAAGAAGATGAAATGCAAGATATTATATTATTTGCAAGTTTCTAGCATTAAACATTTTAAGTACATTTAAATTCAGGAACATTCTAAATATTCACAAGGAATATTTATCATTAGAACATATTAAAAACTCTTAAAGCTTAACGATCAGGTAATTGTCAACTAACTAACACACTTCATAATTTATTTGCATTATTCTAATATGGATAAAGAATAATTATGAAATTTGTACATGAGACATTTCAGAATTCACTAATAGCATCAAACAGCAAACAAAACTAGAAAATATTGTGTGAGTGAAACTTTTCAAATAACAAGGGGTAAAACACTGTACATCATAGGCATATTTTATCATGAATTTGACGAATGACTCCATAATAAGCTAAAACAAAAAACTACCATGTCTTAACGTAAATTGAAGAAGAACGCATAATGAAATAAACAAAGGAAATATTACATACCTAGATTCATGCAATTGAATCACCATAACTATTTATTAATCTGCAAATGCTTATACATCTATGATTATTTTAAAATTCGATTCAAAATAAATTCTGAACCCCTGAAAACAAATTAAAAACCTTTTTCAATATTTTCTTGAAAATTATTTTATAAGTCTCATGGAAAAGTATCTTTACATCTTCCTTCTTTTTTATCTTTCAATATTTCCTAATATCTAAAGTATTTACGTAATATTAACGCATTGTCACAAGTACCACATATATAATTTGATTGTATTCTTGAAATAGAATATTTACAAAATATGAGAACTATGAAATTTCATGATGACACAATCAAAATATCTTCATTACTTGATAGAGTGATGCAGACTAGCAGGTACTTTTAGATTAGCGTCCCAAGTAATGATATGGTAATAAGCTAATCACACTTTTTTCCATAGTGGTGGAGTTTGAAGGTGAAAATTTTGATAGGCTACTGAAACTGTTGGGAATATGCGACAGTGTGAATAATACAATACCTTCCTTAGATAATTTTCTATAGTTGCTTTTGATAGTGGAGATGCGCCGTGGAAAATCTGATTTTGCTCAATAGCATTTATTATATTTCTCCCATGAAATAAACATATGATATCCCAATATCTGAAATACAAATCTAACCCTTTCATCAAATCTCTTGTTAAATGTAGACTCTCTTAACACCTTTCCAAACATTCCTCAACCTTGTCTCTAGCGATTTTCTTCTTATCATCTTGGAGAGATTCAATTTATTTGCTTCATATCCGTGCTCCTTAAATGTTAGATGAATTTTAGCAATATACCAAATTGAAAATTTTCTTTATTTGTATAGATAATAAAACCATCTTCCTCCTTACGATATAATAAATAATTCATAGTCACTTGACAAAAATTTCCATCTCCTCCATCGAAATTATATTCTCCCAAATGTTTTTTCTTTCGATTCATTTGCATCCCAAATAAATAAACTGTACAGAGAATGTAAATGTTACCTTTAAACTTACCTTTGCTTCCGATATCTCTTGGGTTGCTCTTGCAATTTATTTTTAATTTGCTCAACATTTCCCTTAGAAATCTCTACTTCTCCCCTTTCCTTTGTCTGCATTTGAAGCAGAATTTTCACAATTGTTGCTCTTTGAAATTTACTTTGGAAATTTCATGGTGAGATCTTGTTTTAGGCAAATCAGATTAGCCATGCTGCCCCTTATGTAGTCAGTCTTTGTTGGGAGCCCTGTCCACCCTGATGGTGGAAACATTTTGATATTTCTTCACTGTATCTAAACTGGAACTCTCACCCACTGACTTGGGTCATTTTATTGCGTTTATGTTCTTGAAATAGCAACCCTAGCCTTTGTGCTATGCAATCCCCAAATTTCATAAGTCTCTCTATCATAGAATTTTGTCTCTTTAAACATAGTGTTTCTACTACCTTTAAATGTATTTCTAGGAAGAGACTAGCATTCATGTCAAAATTTGCTATCCATGATACAACCTGTTCGAAAAATATATTGAATGATGTAATAGGCTCACATGATTTACTATTCCTCTACATACTGCTTAGAAGTAGATACGATAGAGACGAATGTGATATATATATTGCATCTAAATGCAGTTGCATTTGCCCTCTATCTGACCCTTTCCCAACTAGAGGCTTATTATTTTGAGCTCTCGCGAAATCCATATGAGTGATACCTCTATAATTTTGGAGGAAGTAACAACTTGGGGATTTTCTAGTGTCACTAGCTGGATAATCGAGGAATGTCCGCGGTCGATACAGTCTCAATTTATTCATCAACTACTTCTTGAATTTTAGCCTTTTTTCTAGAGTGGTGCTTCTTCCATTCATTTCTCCAAATTTCCTCCGCATTTATCTTTTGATCCTTATCTACGGGTTTAGGTTTCAATGTACATCTAAGTGTTAATAGGTTAGGAATCCAAGTTAGCCTTCCATTGAGATTGAGACTATATTTCTTGATGTAGAAAGGCGGCAATGTTTCTTCCTTCTATTTGAATGATGGCATTAGTATTTTTTATGCAAAATTCTCATTGCTCCAAATGAAGTTTGGAACAACAAAGGCTTATTTGTGTACAATGAAAGAGACTAATTTTCTAGAATTGAACATTATTGCCTTCTTGAAAATGGGTTACAGTGAAATACCATTTTTGAAATGAAACCAGATAAATGTAATTATTGTAATGGCAGTAAGTAAACCCATAAACCTAATTTTAGTATAATCTTCAAATGAATGCCAATGCGACCTGTGCCTAAATTAGTGTGAGGAAAAATTCTTGGTGAAGATATTATTTATGATTTTGTAGAAATAGTATATAGTGAAATAGTAGAATTTATTTTCATTGTCAGACATGGTGAAGTAAAAAAGACTATGTACAGAAGATATATTTTGAATTTATTCAAATGTATATGATATACAGGAAGAAAAAATAGAGTACTATCACAAATAAATACTATTAAATTTAATAGACTCAACTGAGATGAGAGTATGTCAAGCATGACATGGTATAATACTCTGAAAAAAAATTTCATTTGTAATATATTAATTTTATGAAATGTCATATTCCCAAAAATAGAGCAATGAATAAATGAGATTGCACAACTTGTAAACAATATGAAATCTGAAATAGATCGTCACAGTGAGCGAGGCCCACAATCACTGTAGAAAATGTGTAGTTTCCCAATTATATCTATAAGACAAATTTGTAAGCAAACTAAGGTGGGAAATATGAGTAGAAGACTTTGGAAATTTGGACACCAGAAGTTATTTCTAATTTCCACTCTAACATAGGATATGAAGTTTTTTTCTGTGCTGCAGTCTGAAAAGCAGGAAAGTAGGCTGAGGCTGGAAATGGAGAATAAGAGTATTATTATTCATGACTCTACCTAGATCATACCTTAAAATTTTGGTCATACACATCGAACCAAAGTTCTAACATGCCAATAGGTAGGGTGGTCATTGGGTCTGCTTCTTGTCCATGAGGCTAAATCAGAGGACTACCTCTCATGGTTTGGGGATTTAGGCATGAGATTTATTCATTTTAAACATATGAAAATTGTAGTGCATCTACGGTGCAATGATTAGGTGAAATTGGGCAGAATGAAGTAGTAATTATTTATCAGATAATCTTGGTATACATTAATAATAGAACAATTGTAAAAAGTAAAGAATTTATATGGAAAATCGTCAGATGCTATAATTAGGAAAAATAGTAAAAGGTAGATTATTAAATATGGGAACAGAGTGAGAGAAGGCAGTAAACAGCTATGAGACCAGTAAATATGGTGGCTGAGAGGAAGGAAGTACTGCTAACCTTAGATTACTGCTTACCAATATCAACTGAATTAAATACGTGGAAAATGCTGTGATATCAGTCACTTCTCGGCGGAGACGAATGGGAAGTGGAAGTAGATATAGACCATTGTCGACACACTATCCCTTTGAATTTTGCTGCAGAGATGGCGTATCTATCATGCAGATGCCCCACCTCCCCCCATTATTGTTTTTGAGATTATTTGTCTATGTGGTCGGCAATCCATCAGGAATTCTTATAATTTAAATGTATGTGTTCACAAAATGCAAAGTAGTCCCTCACTATTTTGCTCTCTTTATTTTTACTCTTAGACGAAAAGTAGCTTTACCTATGTGCATGAAGTGATGTAGGTGAGCACTATTTTATTTTTCATTTTCCTATCATTTTCACTATCTTCGCATAAAATAAAATTTGACCATATGATAAAGTACTGAAATGAGTACTACACAGTCTATGTTATGGAACAGAATATCGTCAAAATACGGAAATTTCTAAGATGTGATTTCGAAAGGAAGTTCTGAAAGTCTGAAGTGGATGGATTTTACTGAAGACAAATGTATGTTAAGAATTTGCAGTATTTTGCTTGAGTTTGGAAGGATGTCTTGGGAATGCCAACTCCTTCATTTGTATTCCCAGACAACTTGAGTGAAGATTCAAATTGGTAAAAAAAAATGTAGCGGTTCATCAGAACATCAATGAACTCTTTGATGAGCACACATTATTGACATTGAGCTGGTAAGGGCTTGATGCGGAGGCATGTGTATTCGATAATCTTTCTTTATAATACTGACACTGGTGAACGTGGCTGTTATTTAGATGACAACAGAGCTGAGAGTTCTTGATGATTTTTCAATTTCGTTTACTTTTTACAAAGGATCTTGATAAAGTATTCTTGGTAGGTAATCAGGAAATGAGATATTTTGATTATAATTTTTTAGTCGGTGAATCCTTGAACGATCATGAAGGAATCTATTGCATGCTCGGATGAGATAACAATGGAGGAAGTAAGATTCAATTGCATGGATACGGTAAATTGTGCTGCCTATCCATGACCCTTTTAAAGCTTCTCATTGACTATCGCAGCGATAGGTAAATTGCACGGAAGTCCCGATATGCAATGATATTATTGTTATTCCACTTGAAAATGCATATACTCTCTTGGAAGTCCGACTAATGATGGATTAATGTGGAGCCATTAAACACCAGGATGATGTGACAGCCGCCGTTTGAGTGTTGAAACACTGATTTTGAGACGTTAATCTGTGTGGAAACAATGTACAGCGGCAGTAACAGTGCCTTGTTCTCAGTGACAAGGGACAGCAGATAAGATGCTGCAGAAGGCCAGATCCTCTTCTGCTATGCCTGGAGAAGACTGGCGATGGCCACTTGCTGGGTCAGCCACTAGTGGATGATATTTAAACTAGGGAGAACTGAGTCTGAGGAGAATGTCTGACAATTCATTGGGGTGGGGTATTTGTTTATCCCAAGCGTCTATAGAGTTGTTATTGTTGACATTGATGATAGATAAGATTGTAGTGTGGTGCCTTCTTGATGGACAGCATTTGTATTAACTTTGAATATACATTTACATACTGTTAATGACATTTTAGGTATATTTCTTAACTAATTAGATTACAATATATTTACCATGTTATTGTACAGTATTAATATTTGTAATAACATTTTGATATAGTATTTGAAAGCTGGATTCTTGCTGTTTGAAGGTCATGACAACAGCAACAATGATGACTAGAGTTTACTACTAGTGAAATGGCATGGCGTGTGGACGAAGCCATGGTATCCTCTAAACTATTGATTGAAACCTTAGATGACATTTGACGCTTACTAACCAATATGATTTATTCTTGGTCATGTTTATGGGTAGAACCTAGGCATGTAGTGGTGGAAGTCGTCTTGCATTATTTTTAATATATTAAGTCTATATTAACTAGTGATCACATTATGTTAGGGTAGCCCACATATTGTTGGCAATTGTATTTACTTAATTTTATTGTGCGCGGAGTTGACATTTGGCTAGATTAGAGCTAAGTTGTGTGACTTTTTTTGAGATTTATGTATGACTGCTTGGAGCTCTTATATAAGGGGGAGGTTTGGTAATTTATATCATCCAGGTATTCATTCATGTATTGTATTGGGGATTTGCCTACATGATGGGTATTTTCCACAGGGCGTTAAATTCATCTTCTTTTGCTGTATTTTTGGAGCTCTTCTGGCATTTATTATCGATGCTGGATACAGATTCATTTATCCAAATAGGGCATCATGGCATTTTACTATAACATTTTCTGAAGTTCAGGCTACAGGTACAGTTTTGAGCCAGGCTCTGGAAAGTCATGCGTATTTCAGGCTGGTGCAGATTTTGGAATGCGAGGAAGTGCGTCACAGAATCTGTTCAGCAGAAGATTTATGCAGGCAGCCCTCAGCCCACTGAGTTCAAGTAAATTTGATGATCTAGACAATAAATAAAATTAGAGCAATTCTGTGAGTATGATATCTGTGGAAGTTAGGTCTTTCGGAAAATAAAGATTTATCTGAAATTTGTTGTATGGAAAAATTTATTATCTCTCTTTGGAAATCAGATGGAACAATAATGAAATGACTGGAAACCTTTGAGACCTAAATTTTAACACTGTGTTCAGAATGTTTGATGATATATGAAGTAAAGTTAAATCTTGAAAGCAATTATAATTAGGTCATTACGTGTTTATATTTTTGCTGAAGTCAAATCAATTCATTATGGCATTGAAAACTCAGAGAATACTACAGGGCATGGAAATTCTAGATGTGAGATCTAAAGATATATAGATAATTCAATTTCAATATCGGCTCCCTCAAATCAAGTAAAAGATGATATATTTTTATTACATAGAGTCTTGTATGAAAGAATCAAGTTATTGATTTCAATGGCATGATATAGGGTATATATCAGTATTGAATTCTAAAATGGCCCTAAAATAATTCAACACTTGATAAACCTTTAGAATATATGTTGTGAAGATATTGACATGACATATCAAAATTACAGAGCAAGTGCAACAGAGCCGCTCTATAAGGAAACAACAAAAAATGACATGGAGAAAACATGGAAACTAAGTTTGGATAGATTTGAAGGATCAGATAATAGCTAATATAGATGATAAATTAGTGGAAGATCACATCGAGCATCAACAGCAGTTCTCCCAACTCTCCGAGGATGGCAACTTTGGTGCGGAGATCTATTAGATATGAGAGATCAACATGCGTGAGAATTTTGAGAATTTCATAGAAACAGACTTGAAAGTGAATTCATTTCAGAGTGTCAGAAACAGATGGAAGAACTTTCTGTAGAGATTTCACTGGAAGTTGAGATGCCTCTGAAATGAAATCTAGTAACAGCTAGTTTGAGGAGAGGGCAATGACAATAGTGGTCATTAACATAGCTGGCTGTAGCATGCCTATAATATATTTTATTATTGTACCTTTAGATTATTGTGGTAAATTAATTAGGATATATTATGTATTTGCTAGTTTCTATATAGAGGAGGTGCCCAGTGTTATATTATTCAAATTTTAGTTCATGCTGTCTGTGAATTTTTCAAGTGCTCTTCAAATTTGATATCTACTTTCTTCTATTTTGGACATTTTCAGCAATTGTAAAGATAGTATATATCTTCGGCTAAGTTAGAGGGTCATATCTTAAATTTTATTATTTAGACAGATAACAGTGGATTCTTGAAATTTTGGTAGTGCAACATGCAAAACGGCATTCCTGGAGTTTTAGGAGACTGAAATTTTAACAACATGAATACTAGGTATTGTTATCAGAGGATAATGTCAGTATTTCTCCCGATGGAGGCTGGCAGCCAGTTGAGTGTTGAGGACTAGGTAGTCATTTTGTAGAGAATTTGTGAGAATTTCTTTATGACTATCAATTCTCAACACTTAGTAAGGTCAAGACTAGAGCTAGTGAATGTTATCTACTCTATATAAAACTGCGTCCAACTGTGGGTATATTTAATGTAACAACAAAGGCTGATTTCCCACCGGAAAATTTTCACTAACTTCAAATAATAATTATATAACTGTCTTTCTTCTTAATTATTTTATAGTACTATATATGTTGTTTTGTACTGTCACATGTTATTTTTCATACGGCAGAGACACGAGAGTCTAGATAGATACAGAGGAAGTATTAAATAATAGTAAAATAATAAGACTGTTTGGTAGAAAAATCATCGTACTGAGAAAACAAACCTTTCTTTTTCAATTTGTATTTCAACTTATCTCCCCAGTATTTACTCAAATTTGTGGGAATTGCTCATTAGATTTTAGGAACGATTTTAATAAAGAATTGCTGCGCCCGATGGACCCTTTGCTAAAAATTGAAATTATGAAACGTGATTGCAATCGATTTTCATGTTTTCTCCAGATTTCCATGTGATCATCAATGTCCTAGATTACTCCTTGGATGAGTAGAATTTTTCATCTCAATAATGGCTCCTTCAGCAGCAAATTTTGGAGATTGAAATACAGTTGAAAATTGAACATATTTGTAACACATTATTACCTTTGCTTCAAAGTAGTGAATCCCATGGTGACATAATCTCGTAGTTCTTATAAAGTCTATTTTAGTTGTAGACTTAGGAGAACCCATTTTGAACATAAATTCTGCAATCAAAATTTGGCTGAAAAATTATTTGATCATTGTTTTGTTAAAAATGTTGTTCTTGAAATGAAAATGTCATGATATTATTGTTCCCTCTTCCAAATGACATTCTAAAGTGAAAATTATTAGAAGAGCTCGATTAACTTGGCCTTGAAATATTGTAGTATTGCAACAAAAGAAAAAGGAGAACAATATCGAATAAGAATATTTATGGAAAAATAAGAGGTTGAAAACTTTGAAAATCTCCTTTGTTGGAAAGGTATGGAAAATGACACATGTGGAAATTTCGACCGTCAATGACAATTGATTTTTGAGTTCTTCGAGTGGGTAAATGCGAGGATTTTGGATATGAGGAGACAATTTTCGGGGTATGAGGGCAATGAGCTTACAAAATAATAGTGACCCATGGCTAAACAAATATCGAGCAAAATTCGATGAAATCTTATTCTTCAAAAACTAAAGTTTGTTCAATTTCTACATTCTTGGAAATCTTTAATCGAAGATAGAGACTTTTTGGTCAAGAACAGTCCAGAAGAGCAGAAGTCACTGAAGATGAAACAAGCTGAAGGAAGATGAAATTGAAGACGAGCAAAAATGGAGAATGACAAAGACAAATTGAATTGAAAGTTGAGTAGAATTTTGCATCGATATAATTTAACATGAGAAAACCCAGTAATGTTTTTAAAGAAATATATAAGAATATTAGGTAACACAACTCAAATTTGGTGCATTGCCGCCAATTAATAGAAGAAAATTCGAGACAACTGCAACATCGAATAATTTAGAGATTCTGGCTGTGAAACCAAGAAGAAGGTAGACGCAAATCTAGATACACAATTTCTTCATGGTATTTTTTAGATGTATTCTTACAAATCATTACTAATATAAAAATGCATTTCACATGATATTTGGTCATATGAGATATTGTACGTATTCTGTTAAGGCTATAGCGCCGAAAAATGTAAGTTATTCTTTCCTCATGGGCTGCTGATGGAAATGATCTAGGTGTGAATACTTCACCATGCAACCGAGTCATCAAGATAATGGAAGGTAAAGAGACAAGAAAGTGGGAATATCAACACTATCCTCATGGAAAAATGGCTAAAGGAATTCGGGAAAACTCAGAAATTGAACATATGTTTGGAACATTTTCATTCACCAATCATATTTTAGTAGGAGGCATGATCTAATTTAAATCTACTACTTTGATTGTTTCTGTGAGAATCCTTTTGCATGAATCATATGAGTATGACGGTTAGTATATCTGCTATACTGAAATTTTCGACAAACAAAAAATATCAAATGACTATCTCGTGTAAATGAAAAAGTATTTCTACCACTTCAAATCATTCTATTAATTGTCAAATGAACATAGTTGACCCTGAGTATAACTTCCTTTAGCAATATTAGTATGGCTTGTAGTAAATACTAAATATTTTAAATTTGGATTACAATAATATTGTTCTTGCATCATAAAATGAGTTAGCGTAGATATGTTAATTATCGCGATTTTCGACTAATTTTATGGGTGAATTTAATCCCTATCAGGTGTGAGCTTAATATGTATTTATATATGGGGTGAAAAAATGGAAATTGTTTTAAATTAACTGAAACTACAGTAAAAAATTTGAAAATCACAAGTTTTTTTTATTTTAAGCGAAGTTTTAAATCTATATAGATTCTTACCTCAAAAATTTCGCAAAAACCACAATATCCCAAGATTAACTTCTCTTTTCAATAAATTTCTGAGATTATGAAAATTGCCGAGAGCAAGTAAAGCCTTCAAAAAATTACACTAATTATTATCTTCCCAGATATAAATAAGAACCAAATGGCGTGAATTCAACCATAAGTGCGGTCTAAACGTTGCTTGTCTGTCATTTTCTGTAATGTTGTGGTATTCATATCTTTGAAGATGAAATTGTTATTATTGTACGTTGACAGAATTTATTTTGTCAATTTTTTGCTGCCATAAATTCTGTAAATTGTCTTTTTGAAGTGATTACTGGGAACGTGTTCTGGGGGGAGTATTATGAAATCATCTCGGCATGAGCATAAGGCGGTAATTTATATGTTTAATGCGCTAAGTAACTCTTGGAGCATGCTCCTTTATGGTATGTGTCAATTAATTGATTGGTAATAATCGTCACCTAAGATAAGGCGCAAACCAAACAAGATAACCTGTGCATTGTATTCAACAAGTCTGAAAAGAAGTTGAAGGTGTGGAGAGTGCAATTTTTGATAATATCAATACAATCTAGTTCATTTATTTGAATGTTGTTATTCATTGGTCCGTCGAATTCAGTAAAGGGTATCTTTAGCCCTTCTACTTTCTAGCAAGAACATGATGCCGATGTAATTTAAAAGGCAAAACCGGCTATGCACTTGAGGGCATGATCATGGATAGAATGCTGTGGTAGTGGCGATAAATGGTGAGTTTTGCATTAATTCTCAATGAATCATTCCTTCTCTCTTAGGCGGGGAAGAGGGTGGGGAGTCGGCAACGGCAAACGCTACTACAATACTAAAATTTGGAAACATTAGAAAATTTCCGGCTCTATAGTCGCAGAATATTGACGCTTATAAAGTAGCTTGGCTGAAACAGAGCGCTGGTCTGTCGTCTAATACATGGTCATACCCTTGAAAAAAGAAAGGCCTATGATTATTTGTGTCGTCATTTTCATGTCGTATGGAGATAAAAACAAATTACTTTAATAATAGGCAATGGGTAAAACTTTACGGCGAGAAGTATTGAAGTAATTAGTGGACAAAGTATTAACTAGTATAAATGCAGGATATAATTCGCCGATTGTGGTAATTTTATGAAGAGCGTTATTGAATACGCGGGCGGTCTCTTAATTCTTAAGAGTCCTTGAATTGAACTTTGTAAATACATGTTGTGTGTTAATGATTCTGCTGAAAACGCTGTCCCTTATGTGTTGATTGATTTTTTATGGTGATTTTGTTGTTTGAGGATATAATTTGCTCGTTATTAATTTTGCCACTATAATTTATCCCGCGTGATATCAATGTGCAATCGAATACTCTTCTTAGAGATTTATATTAGTGATACTCAACAGTAATAATATATTAATTCCTATGAATACTAGTGTATCCCTTGTGATATTGTGGATAATACCATTATTATTGTGCTGCCCATGTAATCCCCATAGTGTTATTATTGTTCCCCATAAGCTGCTATTTTATTGTTGTCTCTACGTATTATTGTTATAAACGCAATTATATTATGACACTTTAGATCTATAGATAGAAGGAGGTTTTGTATATCATTTCCAAATGGTATTCATTTATAGTAAGTTATATTTCCCCTCGAAGGCGATTTCTGGTGGCTGTATATACCTTCTTCTATTTTTGAGATGAACATAAAATTGCAATGAAACTTGAATTCTATGGATTTTCTTCTTAAGATATGGCATCTTCAAATTTTCCTATAAAGATTTGTTGCAACGGAAATTTAGAGTGCTAATCATGAGTGGAAAGTATTTTATTCTGTCATTTCAAATCGTTTAGTATATTTCAGTCTGTCTGAAGTGAGTTTTAAAGTCTGTTGATCTCAAACAATTTGTTAGGAAAATCGTCATATTTTTTGTTCAAATCTAGGTACATTCAAAATTGTTGAGGAGACGCGTAGGTGTAGTTTTTTGTGTAAATTTCAGGGTAAGGTAGAGCGAGACATGTGAAACTCATACATGTTCTCACAATCGTCGATTCTATAATGGTGAATAATGGAGATATACGCTAAATTTAATATTTGAAAATCAAATTAGTTTGACCTATTGCATTGGAAATAAGGCTTGTCTGAATACTATAAATTCAAAGTTCAAATGAGAATCCAAAATCATAGTGATATGCAGTTTTAATTACTAGAAACATAAAAGAGAAGAAAGTGTATTTTTTTGTTGCAACAACTGTTTGAAAAATAAGTTGGAATGTAATTCAATGAGCATCGTAAATATATATGTCAATGCCCCAGTTTTACAAATTATAAAAATAATTCCATGCACATTCATTACAACAATTTTATGAAGGAAATTTAACATGATTATCAAAATTTGAAATGAAATTAATAGCATTTCTCTGCACAAAGCGATAATAAAATGAAGTAAAACAAATGAGATTTAAATTCGTTAAAGAGCAGACACTGATAATTTAAATGGGTATGGAAGATAATATAGATGGCATGTAATCTAAATTCGTTGTTTTAAATAATGCATACAAATTGTTAAAGTATTGCAGAAGGAGACGATGTGGCTGGAAGTAATCCATGAAATTCATGTGAAAAAAGGAGATAAATTTTGATTTTATAAAATTTGGTTAGAAACACCAAACCCCTAGATAGGGTGAGGAATTTTTTATGCTTGAATCCGATAACAGCAAATTTTAAATGGAAATGTACGTCATATATTAATGCAACGCTCCTGAAAGGTATACATTTCTATTTGGGCAATCAATTTATGTAATCCATTGACTTTATTATCATGGCTTACTTTTCTCCGTCATTTTATAAATGGTATACATTATGAATTACAAGAAAGCCTTTCTTGTTCATTCAATGCATCATCAGACAAAGTTACAATACTTGAGAGAACATTGAGAACCTCAAAGAAAACAGTGTAAGTGAAAATATTCAGGAAAATGAATTGATGTTTCATAACAGATGTAGGTGTAGTTTTAACACAGAATGTGGTATAGAAGATGCAGTAGAAGGTAGAAAATGTATTGCTGGCAGAAGTACTTTAATCAGCTGTAAAAATGAAATCTTCTTCTCCCTTCCTTCCACAACCTACAAGTGAAACAAAATTTGGAGGAGACAAGAGAGAAGAACTGTATAATTTAACAGCAGAGAAATGCAGAATTCTCAAATTCTCTAAAGGAAAATTTATTTTTCTAGATTATGCGAGAGGAAGACGTAATGAAACATGAGAGGGTAAATTAACAGAGAAGGAAGAAGATGAATATGACCATATCTTTAATGCATTTAGAAGAACAATTGCAGCTATAAAACTCTGAAATATAGAACTAAATAAAGAAAATCAACTAAATGTGAGTTAGAACAGTTTTACCACTTATTTTATTGTATAATAGATAGTGGAGTTTGATGAATTCTATATGCTGCGAAAATTTCGTGATGATTTATTAATCTAAAGATTTTCATAAAGGAAAATAATATAATATCAAACCTTTAATGAAATTATCTAATAGGCAATTAGTCCAAATTTATTTATTCCAATAGATGTCTTGTAATGATTACAATCTTGAACCTGTAATTTTCAAGAATTTTCTTGAATTTTTTGGGAGAGAAGGGGAACAATTATGTGTGTGGCGAAGAACAGAAGGTAATTGCTCTAATTTCATGGCAATTCTAAAGAAGAAAATGAGCGTATTACAATTGTCACTCTGGTCAAACATCGAAATCATCTATTTCTATAGATCTCAAGAATTCATCGACAATCATTCAAGGTTTTGATATGCAAAGGCATACACTATTGCAGACGCAATCATACTTATTATTGTTCTTGTCAAGTGTTCAACAACAAATTTTACGATGTCTTATGCCGAGGTATGAGTTAATATGGTCATGAAATGCTTGAAATTGAGTATAATTTAACCCTGAAAATCAACCTTTACTTCTATTATTGTAGTGCACAGAGATGATAGTACTCATGTGTTCATATTATAGGGAACAAAGCTGAAATTTCATATTTAGAACTAGACACTTGACATCTCAGTATTGTTGTAGATTACATGAAACAGCTTCACCAAGTTTGATCTTAAGATTTAGAGATATCATAAAAGGATACGAATATTGAAGAATTCAAAACATTTAAGAATCATGAGGATCATTATAATTTTGTATGCCTAGGCAATATCCACCCCTTCTGCGACACACGGCGAATTTCATTTTCAAACCCTTCCTTAGAAAATTTGTGTTAGTATTTTTTAATTGATATACTAATCTAAAACGAAGGATTATGGCAACATGTTGGCAATTCAAACATGAAAGTATGAAAACCGAATTTTGTTTGGTATGGAAATTTAGAATATACGTTTATGCTATGTAAAATATTAGGTGGGGCCTAACAGAAGATTAAATCATTGCAAGATTCAAATATAAACCTCGAATATTTGAAATTCTTCAAGGTTGGCGCAGAATATTATATATTCATTTTAGAATTTATGGGAGAATAGCATTTACCTATAACAATTTGTGAAGATAATTTCTTGTAAGGAAATAACTATTTTTAATATTTAACAGGGAAATATTTAAATCTTGATATATATGCTGAATGCAAAAATATAATCATGATAATAGTAGATAATGTTATTTTATTAAAACAAAGTGAAATTTTTTGGTACATCAGAAAAGGAAGTATTTAAAAAAACATATTTTCAGAAAATGCTAGCAATACTACATGCACTTAGTAGAGGAAAAAAATATCTTACCCATTAAAAGAATATGATAGTAAAAATGAATCATTAGATAACAGCATTTTCAAAGAAAATATTATCTTTAGAAGATAAGAAAATATGTCACAAATATTGATATAATTTAAAATAATCTACAAAAGAGAAGAAAAATGTATTTGCGAATGCGTCTCCAGAAAGGAGGAGGATGTAAACATTGATTTGCGTCATTTCATCAGCCATATTGAATGACGAAAAATGAATGTATAATGGCAGAAAATGTAGGCACTCATTCAACCATGATCTCGGTATAATTCATTTGAGATTGGAAAAATTATTCATTATAGTAAACATATATTTGTAAGTCCCAACTCCAAACAAAATGTCTTTGAAGCCACTTTCATCTACTTAGAATGGCACTAAATATTTTAAAAGATACCATGGAATTAGAAAAGTCTGGTATTCAAAGTTTGTAAGTGAAATTTTCAACAAATAAGGTTATACATTATTTATACTGAATCTTTGTACATATTCAAGTAGTATTAGAACTTTATGTTCAATGGATTTTATCATAGGTTTTGATGCGGGTATCATGTCAACATATGATAGGCTTAGGGAGTCTTAATGTTGCCTAGAAATTTGAGATTTCTAATGCTTGATTAATACAATTCTTGAGTGGGGTACATGTGAGAGACATAGGACAGGTTTAATTCATATATTTGATTTTAAAATTTCTGTGTAGGATAACATGATATTTGAGCTAGTTGAATCTCATAGAATCTAAGGAAATCTGAAGGTATCTAATATAGGATTTTGGATAAAAAAGATGGATGCAAGAGGTATCTTTAGGAGAGATTGAAGTATTTTGGATCTAAAGCTGTCAATTAATTAAGATTTCTCTGCTTATATTTGTAATTTTGAAACATTCGATGAATTCTTTTGGGACATGGATTTAGACCTTCTTGTATGGATTTTGCCTTTGTAGATATGTGCTTATCAATGAAATACAAAAACATGGATATGCGTAATAGACAATATGGGGAGGTAGACTAGAATGAGAGAATGCAGGGCTTTGTGAATGGAGAAGGTTAAAGATTTGATTCTATAGCTGACAAACCTTGTGACAGTTGTATTTAACAGTATTTTATCTGCAGGCCAATTGGCAAGTGATATGAGTGTATGTGATGTCTGTATGATTTTTTGATGATAAAAGATGAATGTAATGAATGCGGGTGTGGGTGGGGGCTTGTGTGCAATTCTTGTAACTTGAGGAATGAAAATGTTTGAGATGGATTAATTGTGATGGTAGATGATTTTGTGTGACTAATGGCTGTGAGTGGGGACTTGCAGCAGGAAATGGTTACCTTCTTGTAATTGAGAATTGTTATTGAAATTTTGTATCATTAAAATTCAGATATTTAGCATGTCTAGTTCGGCCATTTATCTTTCTTGTAATTCTGAAACAGAATTTGCATTGAAACCATTTAAGAATAGTGAAATATGACACAGCCTGGGAGTGTGGTTACTATCTAGATAGCATAAAGAGCTGCCTGTCTATAAAGAGAAGTATGGTAGAACATCCAATGTAATCTTGCATTGGAAAACAGAGACAGTACATTGGGAAATGCTGCAATTTATTGATCAAATTATGAATCAATATGGTAAATCTAATCTATATAGGCTTGGCCCAGTAATTAGATTTCATTCACTACACACGTGTAATTCACTTCGCATACCTGTAGATGCTCGTATACATATAAGGCACTACACACTCACTATGATACTGCAATCTTGCGCTATTTGAAATCGTTTCTATGTTTTCTTTTGGTACGTAATCTAACCTCAAAAAGATGATCTCACCTTTGGTAATGCGAAACTCCTTCCTTCGAGATAAGATCAAATCCTCTCCAAACTTGATCAGTTTCAAGTAGCTTTGTGATATGTCTGAAATATCACGAGTCCCAGACTTGGCATTATGAAGAAGAACTTCCCTTTATTTCTATATTCAAGGTAATACAAAAATGTGAAAGTTAACATTGAAAATCCGACACTCCTATAATAAATGTTCTTCTTGCGGCTAGATCAACGCAATTAATTTTGTGGCAATGACAACAGATAAATAGAACCCAGTGAGATTTATTATGAAACACTTCTTTTATTTTTCTTCTATAAACACATTGAAAATTTATTTTTTTTCGAATATAATCAAAACTATAGAGACCATTAGTACATATTATTTCATTATCACTACAAGTCATTGTATCATTTGAACTTTGGGCTCGACAATATTAATTTTAACATTAAACTCCTAAACTTCATTTTAATGGAGTCTATTAAGAATATAATCCTAAACCATCTCGAAGATTCCCTTGTTATCTTCAGAATCATTTTGTAGTTTAACTTTACATGAAATGGTCCAGAGGGTCATAATTTGATTGATCATCTTAGATCATAATTTAAAGTCTTGGTAAGAATTGAGTTAATGTCATTTAATATAATATCTCAAATGTAATGTGGGCGAACTATTTTGTGACACCGTGAAGCTTGAAATTTAGTGGGGTATATTTGGTATATGATAGCGATGGGAGTAGCTACTTGGCTCGAAAAGGATGTTGTATGAAATCATGTTTGTGTGGTGATTTGTTTTATATGCGAGAAGAGCTGAGGGGTAAATTCTAGTAGTATTACGATGATTTTATATTGTTTGCGGTGAAACGATTGTATAATGAGAGTATGCGTGGAAACATGGTATTTCAAAGCGAGATATTTCTTGATAATGACGATGAATAGCACTGTAAGCTTTATGACACAGAAATTTCAGAAGTTTTAAGTTGGCAAAATGAATTGACCAAGAGGCTACAGCAGAAGTTTTATTAATGAGTGAAAACCATTAAATAGTAAATGCAATATAAGACAATATGTGGAAGTCTCAGAGTTTAACATTGACAGAACAAGACGAGAGTGAGATCTTTGAAATTTGGTAAAAGCGAGAGGTGGAGTAGCAGTACAAATTCTAGAAGGAGACAAATTGCGTGAAAATTGACAAATATGAGATTGGTGGACGGTACAAAGAATGCAATATGAAAAAGGGAGCTAAAAATGCAGTTGCATGGGGTGTGACAAGAAGATTGCTGAATTAAAAAGAACAACCGATAGAATGTTTCTAGAGAAAACCAAGCTGGGGTAGATGTGAGGAAAGTACGTGGGGGTAGAATAAATTTATTGCAGAGTACATTGAATGCAGTGAAGTGAGAACATTGAAAAGGCGGGAAGGAAGTTAGTTGAAATTGAGACTCCATTCAATGAAGTATGTTGAGATTATAGTGGAAGATGAAAGGAATGGAGATGAGTCCAAATATCATGAACTGTGGGACATTCAGAACATCACTGAAAGATGAGGTTAAAGGTAGAATGAGGCTATAAATCTTATGAAATTTTAATCTAATAATTTTTATGTATTTAGAGCTGAAGGTAGGAAGTACTTTGAAAACATTATAAAATTGATAAAGAAATCTGAAAATAAGGATGAATTACTATTAGAAGATAAAATTAATAAAGAAAGTAGCGATGAGGGCTACTCTTGAAATGAGGAAACTCAACAATTTCACGATGAAACAACTAGTAGTAGTTTATATTTTAGAGTTGTTACAAAGCGAGGACAATTCCTTGTGGAAGAGGAGATAAGTTGACTGAAAATTATTATGAGCATTTGATGAGGTATCAAATACTAAATTTTATCTGATATTTATAAATCGAGGGATATAAGTAAGAAGAATTATCAGAACTATTACACAACATGGAAATTGATAATGTGGCAATGAAAATAACGCCAAAACTTTAATACTATGGAGATAGCTGATATAAAAATTTCTATGGAGAAATCAATTAAGAAAATCACTAAATAATAAGTGAACATAAATGTCAGTTATAAATGAAAATTTAAAATAAAATATTTATATTGAAGAAATTGTTGGAAATGAAGCGTGTAATAGAAAATAAGTAGTTAACAAGTAAAACAGTAGAGAAGTCTCTATTAATCATGAAACAATCTTTTTAATATTTTTAAGTATTATTTTTTTTTATCATTATTGAATAAATAATATGATATGTGTTGTGATAGTATTAATTTCATCGTGGCAATGAGATTAAAAGTTGGAAACAACGAAAAGTTAAGATGTAGAAGATGAAAAATGCGAATCAAACATCCCAGATGAAAATCTGATATATTAAAATGGAAATTGAAAGAAGAAAAATATGTTAGTTGAAAATAATTGAATCATCATTCCATCATAATGATAGGCAGAACAGATAACTATGGAATTTGTTGACGATACAGCAAAAGTAAACTCAAGGAAACATGAAATAATTCCGTAAGCTGAAAAAGGACAACAATGAAGAAAGTAGATGAGTAGATAGGAAGAAAGAATTGGAACTCTTTAGATAAATGGATAAACGCAGCGAAGAAAAACAAGTTTGATAATGGCTATAAAAGAATCTATAGCGGAAGATAGGAAGGAATAAATGTCAAGAAAATGGCATAAAGAAAGTAGACAAGGAAGATTCTGAAAGAAGTCAACAAAGGCATATTTGGACATAGAAATCGAATTGTCGATAGGCTGATGAAGAAAATTAATCTCAAAAAGGAGAGACAATAACGAGTCAGCGGAAAGCTGAAAAATAGAAAACAGCAACCGATGGAGCAATGCAACATGAAATAATGAGACTGAAACAAGCAACAACTGAAACAAAAACAACAAAGGAAGAAGGCGATAAGCGAACATAGAGCTTGAATCCAAGAGGAGACAGAGAGCTAAAATTCATGATGGAAAGTCATGGAAACTTTCAAAGTCTGATAAGTATATACTGAAATACATGTAGTAGGTAGAAATTTATGTTTTCTAGGAGGGTGAGACTCAGAGGCTTTGATTAATTGCTTCTAATTCAGTGAATTTATGTAGTATAGAATAGTCTAATTCATATTTAATTTTAAAATGTTCTCGGAAGTAATAGGGAAACATGAATATTTAGGCTAGATTGGCATAAGTCTTAAGTCTAAATTATACATGCGATTTTGTGAAATGAAAAATGGATATGAATATTCTTGCAGAGGTGAGGTCTTATTGATTAAAAATATTGTTAGATTATAACATATATTTGTAGAATTTTGGCTAATGTTGGCATATTTCTGGAACATTTCTATAATTTCATGGGTAACCAACCTTTAACAAATATATTCCCAATGAAATAAAGGCTTACTAGTATGCAGCAATGAAGTATATGAGGAAGCCATTTGAAATAAAGAGAAATCGGGCTAGTAGGTATAGGAGAAAGGTAGTGTAGATTCTTTTGTATTAAATCTCTAATGATTGCGTGCTTCTGAGATTGATATCCTGTTAATTGTGGCATGGAAATGTCACACTAGAGAATATCTTCTGAGTAAATGAATAACAAACTAAATGTAAATCTTTTTGACAGAACCATGAAATGTAATAATGCAATGACAATGACTGAATGGGCATGTGATAGGCTGAATGAAGTTCTTGCAATAGTGGTTGGGTGATACCTTTAACAGAATTTGAAATCAGCCAGCAAATTTTAAAATTCAAGTAGTCTTGTCCAGCTTTCACTGAGTTTGAATTTGCATAGTAAATTGAAACTAAAGACATGTCGAAGTTCATTACGGCAATGATGAAACTTGGTGTGCTTGCTAGTGGTCGTTTTGAAATTTCATAACTAAGTGGCCAGGCCATCCTAGAGGAAACATGTAGAACGAACTCCATTATCATTTGGGTGAAGATGGAGAGCAAAGATGGCCGGAAAATCATATAATTGGTGTTGATGGGATACTATGAGGTGGTCATCAGACAATCAAATCATGCGGGGGTAGGTAGAGGTGTTAGTGGATGAATTTGCTAATATCGTGCGCTCAGGCGTTGCTGCTCGCACTACAGTGATCTTTGCGTATTTTACCTAAATCGTCGCGTACTTTAATGATGCTTTGCTACCTTTACCTTGTATGTTTGCTTGTAATATAGTTTTATCGTTGTGTTTTAGCTAAGTGACATGCAGGTAGTATAACAGCAGTAATGAAATCCTTCCTTCAGAGATAAAGAGATCAACATCTCTATTTGGTAGGTTGAAACTTGGTCATGTTTGAAATTCAACTTCAATCATAGCAATTGACATCATGAGATCCAGGCCAAAACAACATCAGGAAATTTCCATTGTCCATTATTATTTGGTCAACAAAATGTGAAGGATGCAGGTGTGTATCCGGTACATAAGGATGTGTTCTTCTTCAATCGCTGAATCCTTTGCACCATGAACCTGGTGAGCAGTAACAGATAGCATTGAGTAGTGGTTGTATCTGTGCTAAATATTTTTTATGAATCACTTCCGCGGCAGTGGAAATAGGTTATTGCTGCTGGCAGCATGAAATCTGTCGGAAATAACATATGAGACTGGTGAAATTCTCAACTACATTACTGGTGTAATGCAAGTCTTTAGACATCGATGTAATTTCACAGATATTATATTGAACTCTTTCCATTAAAATTCTAAAATTCATTTTTAGTGCAGATGAGACTTCTGATCTAAATCATCACCGAAGATACCTTCTATGTAGATCTATTTACATGGATGAACATATGAAAAATCGGATATAACTGTGTCTCATCGCAAATTCTGTTTTGGCGAGATGGAACCGAAGATGAGGTTTTACTCATTATTTTCCTTTTCTGCGAATTTTCAGAAGAAGGTAATGGGGTATTTAGTCATTCTTTTGCAATTCTTAAAAACACTTTATTGTATGTAAATATTTTTAATCAATTTCTTCTCTTGCATTTATGAAACAATTTAAATTCGTCAAGCCAAGACTATTGAAGTATTGAGATTATTTTGGCAAATTTTTGAACAAAACTATACCTTTAATTTCAATTATCTCATAATTCATCTTTTTAATCCTCAATATGACTGGAAAACAGAATTCAATGAATTTTTTTGGAAGGATATATTAATTTATTTTTATATGATAAACAAAGAATAATAGGTCAAGTGAATTTTCGTTGAATAGTATTATAACGTTCCTTCAACATATAGCAAAATCCTGAAATTCTCTTTATTGATAGAATGTACTGGCAGAGAGATATCACGACAAAGTCCAACTGATACATATTTTAATAGGGATCGTATCCGGTATTTAGGCTTGACTACCATTGGGTGGGCTATATGCCCTGCTAGATGGAAATTGTATTTCGAACGAAGATGCATGGATACTTGAATGATACAGGAGAACAGGATGGTGAGATTCTCGTGAGAACATGTAATGCAGAAAGTGGAAAGCAAATCATGTGGCGAAATATATTCATGGTACATCATAAGTGTAATAACAAACCTTTAACAATGAAGTTCACTTACGTGAAATTTCCTTGAGTTAACAGTATAACAGAAATATCAGAGAACAATATAAACTAGGGATATTATATAATTGAAAAATATACATTTGCAAATGGCAATCAGGAAAAATAAATGTATAAGTGTGCAGCAGGTATAACAATGCAGATTGCAAAATAAATCTATCAATGCAGGTTTAATATTCAACAATGTATAATGAACAATACCCAACAATGAGGTAAAAAATAGTTGTTCATTCCGGAATCATGCTCATTCAATGTTGTAAAATTATCTCTGTAATGAATTCCAGATCCTTAAATTATCTCCGGAGATATGTAGTGAAAACTATTAGACTCACTCTTCCGACCGTTAATGAACTGCGGCTGGAGGAATTTGCGACCTGCAACTAAACACGGCAGGCACCATCAGCGACTGCGTACTATGCTGCCTGCAAAGTCAATCTTTCAAAGAGTATACATGCATTGAAGTGCAGAATCTACTCAGCAAATGGCTTGCTTTTGAGAGTGTGAAATGCTGGTAATTTGGGCATGTCCTCTCCGGCCACAGCACTCAGTCATTCGGGCACTAGGAAAATCATCCATGCAGCCAGTCTAGGTGGGTGGGGAGGCAGCTGTGGCAACTGGTAAGCTATACTTAGTCGTGTTCTCAGCAGACAGTGTGGCAGTATTCAGTAGATTCCAGAATGCTTGAACCAATGCGTGACCTATTCCCTTGACTTCAGCGTTCAAGGAGGTTGTGCACTTCCACTACTTGGGTATCTGCATGATGAGGTCACCTTTGTTGACGTCACCCTATCATCTTTCTGACACCCTCTGATGCGGCTTCATCACATGCCTTATCGTGCAGTGTAGTCATGTGCTGGAAGAGTTGGGAAACATTGTTCTTCTTTGGTGACTCAACCATGTTGTTACGTCTTCTGACTCACAGTTGTGCAATGCACCGTAGTTTCTTTCCTTCAACAAAGGAAGCGTATCAATACAACTTCATCGCGCTCTCTAGTATCCAAAATATCCCGAATGAAACAGTATATATTCGATGGCCTAGAATATTGGTGGAGCCTTTCATTTTCAGTTTCACAAACTTTCTACACTTCTACCACTTGCTCGAGCGCTGAAGTACTGCAGAAACGGATTTCTCTCTTCTCATCCCTCTTGAAATTCTCTTATGACACGGCAGTTGTCGTCTCTCGGGCCGTCACAGTGATGCAACAGTACTCGGAAGGCTAGTAAGACGTGCAGAGCCTTCTCACTGCATTTGTAGTGTACTGTGCGCAAAAATTCGACGTAGTCCAACCCCATGTCTCGCCAGTACACTTGAATATGAGGGCCATGAGTGGGAGGTGTCCTGTCATGGGAGATTAGCGTAGTATATCAATGTGTGGCGAGTATGTTGCTTCCGATTCTCGAAGTACTGGCATACTCACTGCGCTACTGCTTGTAACTTTATGGCTTATTCATTCATTCTTCAGCTGCAGCATTATTTTCTTTGACGTCTTGTCTTCTTCATCTCCCTTTTTTGATACTCTTGGACTGCGCTTGTACTGTATTTTCTCTGTCATTTCGCTCTTCATTGCCGTTGACTGTTTCTTTTGTTTTCTTCTTGCTTGTTGCGCAGTCAACTCAGGCATGGGTTCCTCTCTGCTTATGCAATACTGGTAGCACCGACGCTATTACTTCTTTGATCGCGGGAGAACTACTTACTTGTAGATTCTTGGGCTTTGGGCCCGATTCTCCTGCGAGTTTCTTTTGTTTCAGCGATGCAGCAACTGCTGGGGTGGGTGGCTTGTTGTCCAATTCTCAGTCCCCCGTAGAGGTGGCTTTCAATGGGTGATAGCTTCCTATTGGCATTGTACCAGTTCCTTACTCTTCTGCAGTGTGTGTTGTGAATTTATTGAACACTGCGGCACGTGTGCGGGGATATTAGTGTAAGATGAGACAGTCAGCAGTGAGTACTATATTTGCATGCTGCCTCCACCTCTTTGAGTGCTGTTACCACTAGGCACTAATGTAGCGAAAGGCCATCTATGGCTCTGCACTACTATTATGCTAGAGAATATCTCCTCGAGCAACACACTGCCAATTAATTTTTAGTGACAAACTAGATATGAGAACTGAATCCAATGACAAGATGAAAACAAATTCTTGACAGAGAACAATGAAGCCACCTTTAAAAACCACCCATCTCCATATCTTTTTGGGAGAACATGCAGATCCTACGTAGAAGGTAGCTGACAAAGAACAATAATGAAATTATGTATCATATGAGTAATCCATGTATTTCTGCCTCGTGGCCCAAAATACATTCAAATCTTTATGGATAGGCCCTCCATCTTGTACCTGTTACTTGCCCGTCTTTTCTTGTCAATAGGTAGGAATCCATGTGAAATTCTTGCACATCCCTCCTCTAGTAATTGGGTTAGGATATTTTCACCCTGGAGATGACATTTAAATACAGCAAATTAGTCATAAATTAATTTTCTCAAAGTTGTGATACTGCTATTATCCAGCATGTTCATGACCTTAATTTTCTTTAGGCCCTGCGATCTTTGCTACTCTGATCCTTTTTACCTTGAAATTTTTAGTGTCCTCCCACCAACCCTTCAGGTCTTCGGTATTGGCGCGTCGTGCGTGGCGATGACGTTGAAAAGACTCTTCCAAATCTAGAAGTGAGTAATACACATCCGCATCTTTTCACGCGTCAGGCAAATAGCCTTGAATGATCTTGGATAGCAAAATTTTAATTTTGCTGGAGAATCCGACCATTAAAACAATATGCATGGGAAGATAGGCGGTGGCGGCCGCAATGTTTTGATTCTCTGCTTGATACCTTCTTCTTGATATGAGTCTCGCGAATTCTGCTCTTTGTAGTTGTGACTTGGACCATGACATCCATCAACAAGAAACATGCTAATATCATCATGATCAAAGGCGGTAAAGAAATCTCTATTACAGTAATACTACTAGGAAACTGATTTCTCCTTGTACTATAGGTTCCCATATCACTAAGAACGATGAATAGAGACATGGCTTCCATTAACTTCAATGTCACTGGCATATTTAATAATCTGCGATAGATGGATGTCATGAAAGAAAGGAACCAAACGCACTAACTAGACTTTAACTCTCGTCAACTGCGTGCCGATATTCTCTCTTTACTGATTGAAGTATTATACTTGCGACTTAGATGTAATTCATGGAATCTGAAGTCATACATATAGATGCGCCAACTTTAATGACCACGCAACTTAAGCGACTTAAGCTGACAGTGTCGCAAAGCGTCGAAAATCATGTGCTGGGTTGTAGAGAACATGAACTGTAATCTGACGACTCGGAGACTTTAGGTGCAATTAAGCGGAATTTGCACTAGGAATTTTGAAGAAACGTGTGACTCACATCAAAAATGAAATAAGGAAACAAGGTGAAATGAATTCAAGGTTGACTCAGTAAGAAGCAGGAAGGTATTATGATAATATTAAGGAAAGAAAGGAAGTTTAGAACAGTTTAAACCTCACATTGACAAAATTGTTAAAGAGATAAAAACTGCAGCTTTGAAATGCTAAGGAGACTCGAGATAAACAAGACATCTCAAGCATTAATAACACTGGGTAAAGGCGAGCATTCAACAACAAAATAAAACTGCGGAAGTTTCGCGGAAGTTACCCTGAAAAATCACACAACACGTTAAACTCATTGTTTTTTCGTTGCCATTCAGGTGAATCTAACTATGTGACCATTTATTTATAGAAGGTGCACATCGATTGATAATGGAACTGTAATGATACTGAAAGCAAACCAAAGTTTAATTATCATTTTAATTTCTCTAAAATTTTGTGACCTTATGAATCCTAATTTTTAATTACATAATGCATAAGTATAACAAAAATGATTTATATTTAAAACAGCAACATCGTCAATCATGACTAACTAAATTAGAGCACTGGTAAAAGAGAAGAGTGGACATTAGGGAATTTTGAGGTCTAGATGAATTTTCAGAAAAATGTACAGCTAAAATAAAATTTATAAGAACAATAGAAGATTCAAGATGATGATATCAACCATGGGGATATTCACCATTTTTAATTAAAAAAAAGTAGAAGTTAAAAAATGTGAAATAATAAAACTACTTTTTCAACTTAATATTTTGAACATATCTGGAGTTCTCAAATTTTTAAGCGGGAATAATTTAGATACAAAATTTAATTCCCTCATCAAGATTTTCCACATGTTGCATACTTTTTATAGACCTTGCTGCAGAAAAATGAAATACATAGAAAAACATGATTGCAATATTTTTTAATGTATTTCTTATTTTTTGTACGTAAAAAGTCCGTAAAAAATTGTAGGCAATTTGCCGCTGGACAAATTGAAATTTGCCGTGGCAAATTGTTAAAAATCGGCAAATTGTTGCTGGAAATTGAAATTCAATTTGGTTCCGAAAATTTCAATTTTTTTAAAAACACCACAAAGTTTGATGATGTAATCAAATATTATTTTATTATTTTCCACTATTATTTTATAATTTCGCAGAACCCATTTTAGACCTCAAAATTTTTCAATTTTTCACTTCTGACTTTGCACTAGAAAAATTAAAATTCATCTCGTGGTTTGGGGTTTTTGTCTCAAGGAGAGTTGTTGAGGTCCATATTGGAGATGGAGACAAACAAATGCCTGTAGGAAATAGTAAAAGAATACGGGAATAATTTGGTATAAATTTGGAAGATGTTGTCGTGAAATATAATAATTGACAATTCGATGTTGATAAAATCACTAAACTATGTATTAAACATATACCTGTTGAATTAATTGGTAACCTTTCAAAACCACCAATTATTCGATGATGATGTTGTTAATCTTGGGGGGGTATGGGGAGAGACTAGCGGTGTTCCTTCCTTTTAGGTAGTCCCCTCACTAACCCCGTAATCTAGCCTTCTTATGTTGCTTTGCACTCTTTGCAGCATTGATGGAATATTTTCACCGTCTTCTCTTGCAGACGGACGAAGTGGAAATTATTCGGCGGGCTTTCAGGATTTGTGGCCGGATACGCGTGGTCGTACCCGGCTTTGTGGGCTACGTCAGTACTGACACAGGTGTAAAATTTAACATGGCTACTGAAATGCAGTCAATGCAATGGTGCTCTCTGCAAAATGAAACCTTTCTCGATAACGCAATCTTTTGGCAATATTACTGATAGCGCTTGGCTGTGTATTTGAGCACTTATTTGTCAGCCAGCTCTTGTAATGACAATGAGCTTGATGATGAAATGCCAGGTATATTGCTGCTGAAAGTCTCTAGTCTTTGCAGTTTCGAATACCTGCATTAAGTACGGAATTGTACTGCCCTTGATCAATGACCTATTTCACAATTAATTTTCCTTTAACAACAATTTCAGTTAATGCTTAATTAACTACGCACTGAATCCTACGGCGTAGTTGGCTACATGAGTGATACTAAACATCCAAAGCAAGTGCTGCATGTACCATTCTTAGCAGTGGTGGGCCATTTTCACACATTGAAATAGCTGTTATGTTGACTCTTCCAAAATGAAAATTGAAATGTAGGAACTTTCACCGAAATCCATTTGTGAAAAAAAACAAAAAAATAGAGGCTTTGAAAACAAAAACAAAAATATA
Organism: Pinus albicaulis; assembly: GCA_034641835.2. Classification (NCBI taxonomy): domain Eukaryota; kingdom Viridiplantae; phylum Streptophyta; class Pinopsida; order Pinales; family Pinaceae; genus Pinus; species Pinus albicaulis. The sequence goes on along the minus strand of CM076575.1, from coordinate 1,907,539,725 downwards.
ATTAAAATTTTAATGTGTAATAAATAATGAATTTTGGGTCTGCCATTTCTGAGGAGGACCTGAATATATATATATTATTGTGAACAACCTCTTGGTGGGCGAACTGTCTGCGAGACTGAAATTTGAAATTATTTTTACTTTTCCTTCATGACTGTCTCAAACACGGAGGCGAAGATTGCCAAATTCAAAGCCCCAAACCTGCATGTATTTCTCCAGGACAGCAGAAGTTTAAGTAAGGTAAGGAAGAAGGAACTGCTCTTTCTTGTAGGCAATAAAAATGGAATTCTAAGGAACTTGTTCAGTATTATCGAAAGGCATTGTACTGTTGATGACAGATGAGATTATTCTTGACTCGATAAGTAAGTTTGGTAGTTTGACTGGCGCTCCATTGCTAGATGAAGTATTTGGTAGATTTTTAATTAAAATACCGACGAAGAAATTTGTATAGTTTAGATGATGAAAACGAAATTATGAGCAAAGGCGGGAGTTTGAACGCAAACTTGGTCATGATGTATTGTGGTAGAAACTTCTTCACTAACAGTAAGACGATACCTGGCGTAGCGACCTTCAACCCCTCTGTGAGTAGTATATGACGTGAGATCTCATCAATCAGCATGGAAAGTGGTAGTGGCTGCGATCACGTCACAGTACTGCTGACAGACGTTGCTTCTTGTTCGTATAGCGAGAAAAGATGAGTTCTGCTGAAATTTCTGCCCCTGTTGTAGGCGTGTCATCGCTAAACTTGGTAGCCGAATAAGTATTCACGCAACGGATGTGGCATCTCCCACGCCAATGATCACCCGTTGACATATGCTGGATTTATTGCGAGGTGATCTCAACTATAACTCCCTAGAAAACATAGCAAGACACCAATGTGACATTTTTCTGCCATTTGATAGGATAAGCGTTTCTTTTGTTTTATTGTTTCTACTGCAGGTCGTGTGATAATGAGATCCATGGCAGCGCAAGATACTCTAGGAGATCTATGTAGGATTTTGTGATATGGAAATTTGGTATGCTCGATTTCGCGATCCCAATGAATCCTCATCGTGCTCAGCAGGTACGGAAACTTCAGCATCAAGACTAGTAACAAACCACTGCCCTTGACAATATTAATCTTGAGAGCTTAATTATAATTCATACTCTTGAGACATGTCATCGGTTTAAATCCATATACTTCAAACTCTGCTACGAGGCTATGGGCATCGCTTTGACAATTCTCAGACAGCATGATGCTAGTTCTTCAACAAATTTAAATCGCTGATACATATATACCATGGAAACAGCAGCAATTATTTGGATGGTGTCGACACCTGTCTACAAATTTCATGAAGACTAGGGTTATTTATCATTATTCTGTTTGGAGGTAGTCGTGGCAATAAAGCCTTTGTTAATCGTTATGTAAATCCGGTGCTTCCCTGTGTCTTGATATTTTTTTGACGCTCTTTATAGGCATTCATTTAAGGAAACCTAGTTCTTATGTGCTGATTTCGGTGAAAATGTGAATTTTGAAGTATTTTCCCGATTACATGTATTTTCGCAGAGAGTTTAGGTGATAATGCTGCAGTATGAATTCTTCACTTACTATGCAGGTGCTAATTGTATTTAACGAACCCTTAGAAGGCTGCAAAGATGCTGTGGGGTTTAGTGAATTTAAATGTTTTGAGAACCTCTCCAAAGATCTGTTTGAAATGGTAGAAATGATCATATCCTTGGAGGCTGCGACCTGCGTCGAGTCTCGCACCTGCACTTTGTCCCAGTAGAACTGCAGGAAAACGATAATGCATGGCCTGAAGTCACCCAGTAATGAGGCCATTTTCTGCACTGCTCTGGCCCTTTACTTGTCAAGAGCGATGCAAGTTCTACTATGCACAGTTTCATCTGAAACCATCCAACAATGAGAACATTTCTAACCAGGGAATGCCACGAAGAATACAGCCGCTAGGCAGTACTCCTTTCTGGCGTTGTTCTTCGAAGTTCACTTTTTAGTGAATTTTGCTAACAATGGGCTAGGATTTCTTGCGTGTTGAATGTGGACACGAACATTATCTAGGAGTTCCTTAAGTTCCATTTGGATCATTTAGATGAATGTACCTTCCTTAGCTTTTCTAGAGGACGCCTTCATACATTGATATCATATGTTGGATTGGTCAAATATGTCTATAAAAGCTTCTTAAATAATTCAATAAAATTAGTCATCTAATTTTTTTCTTTTTGGTAACAGAATTCTTTTTGCTGGATTTTCAAACCGTTCTGAAATCACCGAGCAAATTTTCTTATCAACGATGTTAACATGGCTCCTCAAAAAAGGAAAGACAGAATCGCAGTTAATAATGCATAACTTCTCACTAATATTTCAGCACCATTTAACAGCACTTGTCTGCTCTTTTCACCGACATCTGCTTTCTTTTCTTTTTTGTAAATGGCTAAGAATTTTCTACTCTGCAAGGTACCTCGAAAAATGGTGATTTCAAAACTCCCTTTCTAAAACCCTCTAAAGTAAACAAGGTTTTCTAGTTGTCTAGGATGATAGTGCATAATAGAGTTTCAAAACCCTGTCCCCTCATCCAAACCATGATTCAAGCTTTTTCAGTCAAAAACCTATTCCAAGGACATTACAATGAGTCAAATAGGGTCACCTAGGTTATGCACTATCATGGTTCTAAATTCACTATTTCCACATATATTCAAAGGTGAAGTCAAGAGAACACAAGGATGAAGCTTATCATTGTCCAAAGAACATCAAAGACCTCCAAAGATATCCTCTTAATGAAGCAGTAAGCCTGCAAAGGAGCAATTTACCATGTCCAAGCATTTCTGCAGGAATGTTTTGTAAATGGTCAACAGCAGAACAGAGTCAAAGAAGGAGGCCTAAAAAACTTATAAAGGCATCCACAGCAGGTAGTGAGATACAACAGGCTTAAGTTCACAGAGGAGATCATTCAAAAGGTATTTGGCTTGAAGCACAAGTTTTGTAGGGGGACATTTGTCCCTTACTTTTCCGCAAAAAAGTCAAAAATCTATCAACCTAACAAGAAGTAAGGTAATGAGAGGCACCATCACAAGAAAACCAGTCACAACCAAGAAGAAAGCAGCAAGGTATGGGTTTGATGGAAATCAGGATTTATGATTGTTTTGACCAAACAATAAAGCAATACTAGGGTTACAAAGGCAAAGGACACCTCAACCCCTTCAAATGATCATTGAAGGCTTTTTAGACATAAGTAATGAGTTTGATAAGTGTTCTTTGAGAAATTAGAGGATAACACTATTTATTTTTCTAAGTGCCCCTAAAAAACTCAGAAGTTTGGGAAGATGGACAAAGATGGTCCAAATAGTAACAAAGAAACCTCCTTCATCACAGCAGATGGTTTCAAGGGTTTTCAAACTACCTTCTAAGGTTTGGCAGACATGAAGATCAATACTCCACTACACCAAAGGCATAAAGATCATGAAGAGTATCAACAGGAAGAGGCAAGAAATGTCAGTTCAAAGGCCTCTTTTCTATAAAGAACAGCTAGAGACATATTCCAGTGGCCAAAAGGGACAAACATGGGTAGAAATTGCCAAAGAAAGCAACTATGACAAACATGGGTCATCATTGATAAGGGGAGTTGTCTAAGCTTAAAAAGAAATAGTGATCAAAAGACAAAGACTATGTAGGCACCTGCAAGATCAGAAATGGCCAGAAAAACACAAAAATGTTTCAAGATCTCACCTCCCTCACTAGACATATATCATTGTCTAAGTGGCCTAAGAAACAGATATACCCCTGGTTTAATTTCCCATAAAGGTGGCACATCTAAAAAAAACAAGCTGTTGTTTATACTTACTACTAGGGTATTTCTCCCACTAACAGGTCTTTTCCTCATTTCTTAAAGATAAAAACATGGTAGAATATCATTCAAAGGGAGAAATGGAAAAAATAATGAGTTTGTTGTGTATAGGTGTTAAAGCCAAAAACAGTTATTTTTCCAAAAATAGGCTGAGAGGCATAGGCTTGGTGTCTTCAGGAAGATTTTCAAATTAAAAAGAACCATAAGAGGCCTCTAGCAGTGAAAAAGGGACAATGTTTTAATCAAATTTCCCACCTATAGGACCAAAAGCAGTCAAAGGCACAGTGAGAAAAAGTGAAAAGAAATTAACATTATTAAAGTGGGTCTGGCTTCAAATTTATTTTTCAAAAGGTTATAAAGACCTTTTTGGGTATTCCCCCGCATCATTTGTCATCTTCAAGCAAAAGAAAGTCGTTGGGAGAAATTTAGAGGGTTTCTGTGCAAAATTGGTAAATTTTCACAGGCGTTATGCACCGAGACCGGTGCTACGCATAGGAGAGGTGTCCGCAGTGTTATTAACACTGCGTTGCGCACCTAGGGCCCAGCGCTACGCACCTGGGTAGGCGCTACACACAAGCACAGGAAAGTGCCCGAGCTGCCTATCAGCCACCCAGCGCTATGCTCCGACGGGCCCGATTGGCCCATCTCTAGCCCGAGTCGACCCAAGCGTTACGCACAGGTAGAGTGTGTCTCGATTCGCTGAAAGGGGCCAAAAAATTCGACTTTTCACCTCCAAACCTCCTGCGATCAAAGAAAAGGTTGGTGGTTCATTTTCTTGCCTTCCAAACTTTCATTTTCCTAACCAAAAGAGACATTTAAAGGCCTATTTAGACCAAACCCTAGGTTGCATAAAAAGTCAGTTTTAAATCTCTTGGGTTAGGGTTTGCAAAGGAAAAGACTGTTATATATGAAAGAGAAGACTGAGTGACAGCAAACAAACCTTTAAACACCGAGTACACTCCTCGAAAGCTTCATCTTGGCCCCCATTTGCAAAATTTGCCCTCACCTCACTAATTGTCATCCTTTGACCTAAAGGTTCCCAAACAAAATCTAAAAAATCTTGCTGTGCTAGAACCGGTCACCATGTCTGAAGGAGAAATTCATACCAGCAGTGATGAGAGCCAAAGGCCTACCAAGCCTAACACAAGGGGGGAAGGGCCAATAGGTTTGAGCCCTTAGACACCATTCAAATTACCTCCTCTCCCATGATCCTTTCATGTTTTCAGGATGTTGGGTGTTATCAGTTTTGTGAAAAGGTCAAGCAAGTCAAAATCCACTCAGACTTGACTAGATTGTTCATCCTTGGCTTACAAAATCACCAAGTTAACCTAGCAGGAGTGGGATTTGAACTCTCATCTGAATCCATTTCAAAAGCAACAGGTATACCAGACATCGGTGAGATATGGTTTAAACAAAAGTTGGACTTGAGCTATTATGAGCCCTACCTAGAACCTAGCGGTAAACAAGGCTGCAAGGCTGTTTTCCCTTTCTCCCACCTGCTAGAGAGTTATGCCCTACTAATGAGGCAGATTATCAGGTATTTCACCTGTGAGGGGAGATACTCCAGGATTTACTCATATCATATAAGGTTACTAATGCACTTCACCAAAGTCAAAATGATGAACCTGCCATACTACCTTTACCGGAGCATTGACAAGATGGCCTCAGTTGTTAAGAAAAGAAGCTATGACTGCCAAATGCCAAGCCTTTTCCACCACTCCTTGATCAAAATGATTGTCTTACACCAGCTGGAGCAACAGGGAATCCCTTGGGAAGTCTTCATCTCACATGATGTGTTTACAAACCCCCAAGCCTTCATTCAGCAGAATCTACCTTCCACTTCACAACCACCTACCTCCACTCCTCCATCATCTCTGCATATGCCTTCTCCACAAAGAAATTCATGTCCTATCTCTTCTCCTAATGTACCAAGTGAAGAAGCTGACAGTAGCTCCAATAAGGAGCAAACAAATGATAATGATGAGGAAGAGGACAGTGAGGTAAACTGAGGTAGATGAAGACAACAACGAAGAAGACAACAGTACTGAAGGAAATAATGAGGGCAGTGACCATGAAGAACAAACAAATAACAGTGGGGAGGAGGCATATGAAACCAATGAAGAAAACAAAAATGACAGTGACAAGAATGGCAAAAGCAGTTAGGAAACAAAGTTTGAAGTTGTTTTCAGTAGGCAAGAAAATGATAACAATAGGCCAAGTAATGAAGATAATGAGCAGGGCAGTGAAGAAGAGATCAGCCAAAAGAACTCACCTAGTGAAGAAGGAAATGACCCTCACAGTGATGGGAAGACTAATGAAGGTACCCCAGATAGTGACCCTACAAAGAATGCAAACAGTGATACAAAGGATCAATTTGACAATGAATACAGTGGGTCAAAATATGAGGATGAGGACAGTCATGGAAATGAAGATGTGCCAAACAAAGATCAAGGCGCCTCTAACATTGCAAAAACGGAGGAGGACAGTCCTAAGGATCTTGACAGTGATAATGGCATAAAAGATAGTGAGGATGTTTATCAAAAGGCCAGCCAAGAGAAAGATAAGGAAGATGCACACACAGAGATCATCCATGAGGAGGAAAACAATCCAAAGGTCACTAGTGATCAAAGTTTGCAAATGAAACTTGTTGCACCTTTCACCATTACCTATCAAAGAGGAGAGAGGCATGTGTTTGCTGCGTCCAAAGAGCAAGGGGCCATGCACTCCTCCTCAACTCAAATGAAAGACAAAGGTAAACAACAAGTGAAAGAGGAAGAAGACAATCATGAGGATGAAAGAGAATTTGAGCTCATTCAAATAAACGGTGATGAGGAAAATGAGACAATAATAGTAAACTCTCTTCTACAAGGTCGGAATGCACAAATCAAAGACTTGGAAGTTGAATTAGAAAGGTCAAAGGATCTCATTCACTTCTCGCAGATGTAGAACAAACAAATGAGTTACCAGCTGGCCATCTATGAAGCAAGGGCGCTCAAATATCAGAAAGAGGCTCAAAGGTCACAAGTGCAGTTAAAGGAATACATCGGAGCTTATGAGGAGAGTAGTGATGAAGAGGGTCAAACTAGAAGAATGCCAAGGACTATGGGTCTTAGGAAAGCATTTCCAAAGCAAAGAGAGGAAGAATCAACCCAAGCACAACAATTTCCTCTCACTGAACTCCTTGCCATGGAAATTGAGCATGATAGGGAATCATGGCTTGAAAAGGACAACATACATCTAGAGGCTAAACTGGAGAAGGCCAACAAAGACTTGAGCTTGCAAAAGAGAATGACTAAGCACTATAAACGAAGAAATCACTTTGCAAGGAAGACGCTAAAAACTGCCCAAAGTGAGGGCCCGGCACCAAATGAGGAAAAGGACCAAGCTAGGCTTGGCATTTTGGCTCAAGCTTCTCAACAGGTATCCAAAACTTCTTGAGGAGTCTCTCCACCAATTTTGAGGCAAATTGGACAACTTTTTGTTTTTTCCAAATTTTGACCCCTGGAGCGCAGCGCCCTAGGTGCTACGCACAAAATTGGTGCATCCTCAGCTCTCAAAGTTTACATTTTTGGATTTGTCACATCACCAACAGTCTATTCACCAATTTTTAGATCATTTGGAGCATTTTTAACCCCTCAAAAGGTCAAAAAACATCAAAAATTTGACTTTTCTTCCTCCTTTTCAGACCAAGTGCTACGCACAGAGCAGTGTTGGGAGATTTGATTTTTGAATAGGTAAATGGCATCCACTCAGCACAACTCAAACAGTTTTGGATAGTAGACTCTTCAAGCTTTCCAACGAGCCATCACGGAGCCAAATCCGGTGTCGGGAAGACCTCCAAAAGACTGCTGCAAAAAGGTCTATTTCTGCGCTACGCACCTGGCATTTTTTCACTGTTTGACGCAGTGTGCTACGCTCCTGTAGATCACTGAGCAGAATGTGATTTTGGCAAGTTTTCTCATGCTTGTCAAGGCCTAAAAGTCAATATAATTGCTATTTGAGGCTGTAAAAGATATTTTGTTAGATATTTTTGTGCCTTGGGCCTTACAAAGCCTCAAGGACAACTTAGGATATTTCTCTTTGGCCAATAGGCTTCTAGATACTCTTTTTGGTTTTCCTCTTCCTTGTTGGTTATATAAGGCATGAGGATTCATTTTAAACAGTTGGGAACTTGATGTGTTTAAGAGAAATACATGGTTTTTGAAAGTTGAAGAACAATTTAGTGTTGTGGAGCTTGTGGATGGATTGCCTTGATTGATGGTGATGAAGGCTTGCTTGCAGGATCCCCGAGTTTAGTTAATGGTGATGTATCTCTCATATGTTCATGTTTTTCTTGTTTTCCATATGTCCATCCTTCTATTTTGCAGTAGCTCAGAAGAGTATAGGATGAGAAATGTTGTTTGAGGCACCTCAGTCCCCCTGTTAGCTATTGTTTTCATGTTTTCTTCTGCTGGGTTAGCTTAAAGAATTCTTCATTGCTCCATAGGCCCACCTAAGCTTGTCTATTTCGTTATTGGATTAGTATGCTAGTTTATAAACATGATTCATGGTAAGCCTTGCTTGTTTAAGGCTATCTAAACTATGCCTTGAAATCTCTCTTTGATGTATTGATTGTTAGGTTAAGTCAAAGAGGTCGTGTTTCGATCTTGCCCTTTGAATATGCTTATCAGTTTGCCTCAAAGTTCTTTATAGTTTAATGAATGATATTTAGGCGTTCCCTCTTCATTTGTTAATGCTATTTGTTTCTTATATGTTTTCAAACCTTGAAAGTTGAATCATTGAAGTTAGATAAGTTGTCTTGCATCCATGTTCTACTGGATTGTTTATCTTCAATGTTTATTTGTTTAAAAGTATTGTCATTGATTAAATGGTGCGCCCTATCTCATGATTAGTATCTTTTGCTTATCAATATTAAAGACCTCCCTGTTCATAGGTATTTGACAAAGGATTCTTAACTACCCTTTGCCCTACCTTGGTTCCCAAACTTATTGTCCATTTCACCTCACACATAAACTTAAAAGATCCATTAACTACACTAGATTTGCCCTGTGATGTACTCTTATTCGCTACTAAGATATCAATAACTTCATAGACTCCATTGCCCAATTGATTTGATAACCTCTCACTCCACCTATCCTACTTGATCATCTTACCCCAACCCAAAACAAACAAACAAATCTTCACTTAACAACTAGCCTAAAATCAATCATCCAAAGCAAACAAGCTCACATCCTTCGCGTAATAGAGAGAGCCCTCTCTTAGTCCAGGAAGGCTAAGTCCTAGGACTCCAAAGACTGGTCTAATGTTACCCTGTCATTAGGTTTACCAATTTGCCAAATCACGAGACACCAACACCTGTGATTGATGAATTATTGGATGAATTACATGGAGCAATTTATTTTACCAATTTGGATCTTCATTCAGGATATCATCAAATTAGAATGAAGACTGAAGATATTTCGAAAACAGCATTTCGAACTCATGAGGGTCATTACGAATTTTTGGTCATGCATTTTGGCCTTACCAATGCACCTTCTACATTTCAAGGGTTGATGAATTCCATTTTCAAACCCTTCCTCAGAAAATTTGTGCTAATATTTTTTGATGATATACTAATCTACAGCAGGTCTTGGAATGATCATGTTCAACATGTTGACAAGGTGCTCAAACTATTGGAGGAGAAACAATTATATGCAAAAACATCCAAATGTTTTTTTGGAGTACAAGAGGTGGAATATCTGGGTCATATTGTATCTCACGAGGGTCTTAAGGTAGACCCTAAAAAAATTAAATCCATTAAGGAATGGAAAGTCCCCACAACCATAAAGCAGTTGCGTGGATTTCTTGGGTTAACAGGGTATTATCGCAAGTTTGTTAAGAATTATGGGAGAATAGCAGCACCTCTAACAACATTATTGAAGAAAGATGCATTTTCATGGACTCCTGAAACAACTATGCTCTTTGAACATCTTAAAGAGACAATGTGCCTAGCACCAGTCTTAGCTATGCCAGACTTCACAAAAACCTTTATTGTGGAATGTGATGCCTCAGGAAATAGAATTGGTGTTGCTTTAATGCAAGAAGGAAGACCCATTGCTTTTGAAAGTCGTCCAATCAAAGGAAAGTATTTACAAAAGGGTATTTATGAGAAGGAAATGTTGGCAATACTGCATGCACTAAAAAAATGGAGACCTTACCTAATGGGAAGACAATTCAAGGTAAAAATTGATCATGATAGTCTTAAACACTTTTTGGAACAAAGACTATCTTCAGAAGAGCACCAAAAATGGGTCACAAAGATGTTGGGTTATGACTTTGAGATCATCTACAAAAAAGGGAAGCTAAATGTTGTTGCAGATGCACTCTCAAGAAAGGATGAAGAGGTGGAAGCATTGCTTTGTGCCATTTCTATTATCCAACCAGATTGGTTAATCGAAGCAAGGGATGAATGGAAGAAGGACAAAGAAGTGTGGACACTCATTCAAAAGTTGCACCAAGATCCTAGTACATCTGATACATTTAGTTGGAAAAATGATTCCTTATGGTACAAAGATCGCTTATATATTTGCAAGAATTTCCAACTAAAACAAAAGATTCTTTTGGAATTGCACACTTCTCCTTTACGAGGACACTCGGGATTTTTAAAAACTTACCACGGGTTGAAGAAAAAAAAAAATTGGGATGGCCTTAAATCTGATACTCAAAAGTTTGTGGCAGAAAATTTGGTTTTCCAGCAAAATAAAGTTGAGACAATTAAGACCTTGGGTCTTCTATAACCTTTATCCATTCCAAGTCAACCTTGGGAGGAGATTTCAATGGATTTTATCACAGGTTTACCTAAGTCCAAAGGAAAGAGTGTCATCATGGTGGTAGTTGATAGACTTACCAAGTATGCACATTTCTTAACATTATCTCATCCATTTAAAGCAAGTACAGTTACTATTGCATTTATGGAAACAATTCAAAAGCTACATGGAAACCCGAAGATTATTGTAAGTGACAGAGATCCCATTTTTACAGGAAAATTTTGGACGAAATTATTTTCTTGTTTGGGTACTCAACTAGCTCATTTCCCATCTTACCATCCTCAATCTGATGGTCAAACTGAGAAAGTGAATAAATGTTTGGAGGGACATCTTCGTTGTTTTATATCTAATAAGCAAGCACAATGGGTCAAGTGGTTACCTCTCGCTGAATGGTGATATAATACTTCCTTCCATACTGCAACAAAAATGACGCCATTTATGGCACTTTATGGATATCATCCATCGTCCATCACATCTTCAAGGGAAAATTCTACGATTCAAGCAATGGAAGATCACATCGAGCATCAACAAGAATTTCTCCAACTCTTAAAGGATAACCTAAATTTGGCACAAAATCGAATGAAAAACGGGCAGATCAACATCGCAGTGAGAGAAGTTTTGATATAGGAGACTGTGTATTTTTATGGCTACAATCATACAAACAAATTTCTCTCAAGCAAGCTAAGAAGGATAATAAATTATCACCAAAGTACTATGGTCCTTACAAGGTGTTGCAAAAGATTGGTACTATGGCATACAAATTGGAGCTTCATGCTTCTTCGCGAGTGCATCCAGTTTTCCATGTTCATGCTTAAAGAAGGTGATAGGGGACACAATTATAGTTCAAACAATATTACCAGAACTTGATGAAGAAGGAAAAACCATATTGGAATCTGAAGCAGTCACGGAAACAAGAACTCGACAGCTACGAAATCGATCAATTTCAGAGTATCTCATCAAATGGAAGAACTTACCTACTGAAGATTCTACATGGGAGGATGAGAATTTTATACAGAAGCACCCGGAGCTACTCAAGCGTTGAGGACAACACTTTTTTGAATGAGAGGATCATGTTAGGTCCCTATATGACTAGTATAGTCCCTTATTGTTGTTAGTGTTACCCCCTTATTGTTATTATTGTATCCCTGTAACCCCCATATTTTTATTATTATGCCCTCACATTATTATTGTTAGGTCGGCTAGGATTACATTGTGGCCCCATGGACTCCTATATATAGAAAGGAGGTTTTGTCATTTGTATCATCCAAGAATTGTTCATTTATGTAATGTAAAGGAGGTTTCCCCTCGAAGTCGCTTATTTCTAAGGTGTTGATCTCTCTTTTCTTCTATTTTTGGAGTTGGTTTCATAGCACATCCGCTAAAACCTTCGGCTGCCCATATTTTTTCAATTGTGATGAAGTTTCGTTATAATCTTTGCTATAACATTCGCTACCGCAAGCCGATGTTTTTTGAAAATTTTTGCTAATTTTATAAAACTAAAAACCTTCATTATAACATCTGCTAGAATGTATTTTCCTTGTAGCGACTACATGGGAAACCATGATTTTGGTCGCATGGTCTCGTTGATCAAGACCATATATCTCACTCTCCTCTGCTCATTACAAGCCCTTTTCACATTTTCTGCATCTGGGTCCACATTTGTCCATTGGGTCTATTGCCTGCCATTAGTGAGTGACCCCTATAGGAGAAATTTTCTCCTAGATTTGTCTTAGCCGGGAACCAATAGCCCCTTGTAGCCACCAGCTAGCTCGATGTGCCACTATTCTTTGCCTACTGAGCTAGCCATTGTGTGCCCTTTCCCATATGTTATGATCGTATGTTTGAAGGTGGGCCTTCCAACCCTGAAAGTATGAATTTTCATTATGTAATTGGGTGTTTATGCTTGATATTTTTGGGCACACTTGGACATGGATTAATGGGCGGATTTGAAGGAAATAATGGGCTTGGATTTTACTCTTGTTCCCTTGTCCCAACTTGGCGGTTAATCTTGTATCCTAGTCCCGTGAGATATCCTATATTGGCGACTAGTTGTAGGAGTAGCACTACATGGAAAACCCTAATTTTGGTTGTGTGAACCTGCTCCCGACACCATATATCTCACTCCCCTCCACTCATTACACCCCCCTTTTCACATTTTTCCCATCTGGGTCCACATCTGTCCATCAGGTTTACAATGAATTAGCCTTCCCCTCCCCTTGCCCACACTTTAGGTCGGACCTAGAACGATGCCCCAGAGGTTGAGGTAGGTAAAAAGAAAGATAAAAGCATAATTTGGCCACATACAACAGGAAATGTACCACAAAATGCAAAATATGGTCAATACATGAAAATTCAACACGTGGACAATAGCCAAACATGAGCTCTACCCCCTATCACTATGGCCATCACCGTGGTTCCTAGGGCCCCTGTAAGTGCCCCCTACATCATTAAGGAACCCATGATTGTCCCAACCCTTGGTGGGCGATGAACTGTCCAACCTTAAGGGGGTAATCACTACTACATCATACACATCATGCTCTCATCCCCTGGAGCCCCGAGCAGTGAAAGAAAGAAAAAACAATAAAAGGAAAAAGGCATATGAAGAAGGGTGGAAAAACAAAGGTCGGGATAACTCATGTACCATGATTGCTCCCTCTTACATTTGTACACCCAATGTGTGGGCTTCCTTCATCATAGCTACCCTTGTACCATGGCATGTGGCTTGGAGCCTTCCTTCTTGCCCCCACTCCATTCCATCACTATTCCACATGACACCTGCCATTTGATGGATGTACCATGGACCTGCCACTCCCTTAGAGGTTGGGACCACCCAACAGGGTCCTTCATTAACCTCTCTTATCGAACAAGGTAACACCTGTACATTTAAATCCCATTTGGAAGGGCATGCCACTATGAAGTGTCCACTTATGCCCTTGATTAGCAAGCTTATTTACTCAATGGAACTAATGATTGGTTGTACTGGAGATGAGGAGGCGCATTGGATCTTATATAGGATTGCAGGTGGGTCTCCATCTTGAACTTAGCTTCTTTATACGGGATCCAAGCTCCCCCCCCCAAAGAGGGTCATAATGGCACTTGTAGGATGAGTGTTGGGAGACATGGGCCTCCACCATAGCAAAGCATTGATTGCCACATCATGGGCTTCTTCAACACCACACATTGCTTTTTCATGCCCCAACCATACAGAGATGATGATACACTTAAACCACGTTGCCCAACCGACCACACATTTGCACCCAACACTTGGTAGCTAATCCAAGGCCCAGATGGGGTCTTGTCTAATCCAAAGATACAGAGGAGGTTATGTATCATCTTCTAGCCCTCACTGATGGAGCATCAACTTATTATTGAGCCACTTGAGACCCATGAGGGCATCAATTGTGCCCCACGGCCACTTGGGAGCGCCACAAGATGTTTTGGCCACCCTTTTGATCATCATTTATGGAGCCTTCCTCTTTATCATGGCACTTAGAGGACTCATTTATGCCTTCCAACTACCATTCTTACTCCATTTGGCACTATTTTGGCCCTCTTGGGATGGCTTATTTTTCACTTATTGAGCTACTTGGTGGGCTTGTCACCAAAAGAGATGTTATTTCACATTAAAATATTATTAGGGGCTTAGTTATACTATTTAGGCTAATTCAAACTTGTAAAGGCTTGTAAAAATTAAGGAGAGCCTCATTTGTATATCATCATCACTTAGATTTGGACTTCTCTTGTAAAAAGAATTCGAACCTGCAATTGTTGGATGAAAATGGATGTTTTGGATGCATTTTGATGCATGGAAATTTCATTATCTTGTCTTGGAGATTCTCTTTGTTGTGTTGATGGATGGATATACTCTCATCATCTTGTAAGTGCCTTTTGATGCTTTATTTTACAATATTACACGTCTAATGTATGGAATATCATGTCATGGTCTTGAATGTGCCCTAATTAAATTTGAATTTGTGAGAACACTTGGATTATTGAATGTATTGCATGCATTACTCATAGACAATGGTGAATGAATGTTCCTAGAGGCTTTTCTTGCATATTGCAACCTTGAAACTTTATCAATATTTTCCAACGAAGTATAAACATCTATTGTAGTTGCGTAGTTGCCTCACTTAGGGCTAATGAAACTGCATAGATCTCCTGGATAGAGCGAAGCTCTTGAATCAAATCAACTCTTGACTCCACTTCTCCCAATTGATAAGGCACTGAGTCTAGGATCCTTGGAGATCATACCTTCATCAAAGGATCATTTATCCTCACCTTATCTCTCCTCCTATTTCTTTGTCATTTCAAGGATAGGTAGCCCCTCTAGGGCTTGGCACAATTTTCATTTGGAGTAAGCTCTTGCAAAACCAATTGGATAGGCCTTTTTGTTGGTGTTTCCTCTAGCCATCCTCCAAATTTGAGGCAATTCTCACACTTGAATCTCAAGATAATTGATGCTCTAGCCTCCATACCAAGTGGGAACCCTTGAAGTTTCCTTTGACTTGGGGATTTCTTGATGGTTTGTAATTTAGTAGCCTATCATTCAAAACCTTTCTCTTGACTATATTGACCTTGGAAGAACTCTTATCCCATCACATACTCCCACCTTAGGTTTAATATAGTCTTTCCCCCAAGGGGTTTTTCGTGGAATTCCATCCTAGCTTCTCCCAAAGCTCACACCTTAATTGAGCCTTTCCATTAAATGAGCCATCCTTGCCTCACTTCAAACCCTAATATAGACACATCAACCAAAGGTGAGGGTTACTAGGACTCCTCTCGTCGGTGAAAATCCAAGAAGAGAAGGGGGCATAGGTTTTGGTGACAATGGACCTTTGTCCCAAACTGTTCTTATGCCCTCTAGTTCTAGCCTATATACTATGTCTGCTAGTTTGTGCAGCAACATGGTAGACAAGGTTTTAACCTCCCACTCCCCTTGTCCACACCTTTGGGTCGGGCCTGGAACGATGCCCAGGAGGTTGATGCAACTAAAAAGAAAGATAAAAGCATAATATGGCCAAATAAAATAGGAAATGTACCACAAAATGCAAAATATGGTTGGGGCAATAAAATTTAACGTGTGGGAAAAACCCAACATGAGCTCTACCCCTTATCATTATGGCTAACACCCTGTTTCCTAGGGCCCCTATGAGTGCCCCCTGCATCATTAAGGAACCCCATGATTGTCCCAACCCCTGGTGGATGATGAACTACTCCACCTCGAGGGAGTATTCACTGCTACAATTTACACACCATGCTCTCATCCCTTTGAGCCCCAAGCAGTAAAGTGAATAAAAATCAATAAAAAGGCAGAAGGCATACAAAGAAGGGTGGAAAAGCAAAGGCGCGGGTAACTCATTTACCATGATTTCTCCCTCCTACATGCCTACACCCAAGGTGTGGGCCTCCTTTATTAAAGATATCCCTGTACCATAGCATGTGGCTTGGAGCCTTCCCATATGCCCCCCACTCCATTGCATCACCATTTCACATGACACCTGCCATTTGATGGGTGTACCGTGGACCTGTCACTCACTTAGAGGTTGAAACACCTAATAGGGTCCTTCATTAACCTCTCTTGTCAAGGAAGGTAACATTATTACATGTTCAAAGCCCATTTGGAAGGGCATGCCACTATGAAGTGTCTGTTTTTTCTCCTAATTAGCAAGCTTATTTACTCATTTATACTAATGAATTATTGTATTGGAAGGTGAGGAGACGCATTGGATCTTATACAGGATTGCAGGTGGGTCTTCATCTTGGACTTGGTCTCCCTATACAGGATCCAAGCCCTCCAGAGGGTCATAATGGCACTTGCAGGGTGAGCGTTGAGAGTTATGGGCCTCCGGCCATGGAGAGCATTGATTGCCACACCATGGGCTTCTTTAGCACCACCACATTGGATTTATGTGCCCCAGTTATACAGAGATGATGATTCACTTGGATCGCGTTACCCAGTCGGCTACACATTGCACCCGATACTTAGCAGTTGATCCAGGGCTCAGAGAAGGTTTTGTCTCTCCAAGGGAGACATGGGAGGGCATGTGTCATCTTCTAGCCCTCATTGATGGAGCATCAACATCATCTTGAGCCATTTGGAGATCCATGAAACCCATTTGGAGCCCACATAGCCCAAATTGGGGTTTAGAGATGTTTTGTGACATTCTGAGGGCATCCCCCTCTTGTCCATTATTTTTTAGGCCCTCACTCTCATTTTTCCCACATGAGGCCTCAATGCTACCCTTTTAAGCCTCCACGTCAGCCTAGCATGGCCCTAAGAAGCCTAATTCGACTTACTTTATGAGCTATCATGGTTGACTTGTAACCATGGGTAGGTTACTTAGCATTTTAGGCATAGGGGGGGCTTCATTTTGATATTTTGAGATCTTTGACTTGTCTATAAAAGAATTCAAACCTACAGTAGATGACAAAATTTGGATGTATTTGATGAATTATGATGTCAGGATAATTTCGCTAACATTCTTGGAGCTTCTTTTTGGAAATCTTGTGGATGGATTACTCTTCTTTGTCTTGAAGTGTTATACAATGTTATATTTATGTTTTGATGAATGCCTAATGCATGGAATAATTCTCTTATGGTAATTAAATGTGCCCTAATCAATGCAAATTGTTTGAAGCATTAAAAACTATTGGAAATTTTTTAATATGTTACTCATTGGACAAAGAATGAATGAATGTTCCTAGAGGATTAATTTAATTTACATCCTTGAAACTCCACAACAAATGTCATTGAAGTATACAAATCTAGAAGTCATTTTGTTGTTGCTTCCATCTAGGGTAGCGAAAATCCTTCCAGACCTCCTTGTAGTGCGAGTTGCCATTCCATGGTTTATCTTGACTCCATTTTCCCCCAATAGGCAACCATTGGGTGTAAGATCCATAGTGATCACATTCTACTTGAAAAATCATTCATTTTCACCTCTTTCTCTTTCCTTTCCTCATCCCTTTAAGGCTAAGGAAACCTCTCTACGGCTTGGTGTGAAATTCTCTAGAGGAGTGCGTTTTGAATTCCGATTGGATAGACCTTTTCTATAGTGTCTCCTCTAGGCATCTGCAAATTTTGAGTGAATTTCAACAATGGAATCTCAACAAAATTGATGCCCTAGCTATCACACCAAGTGGGAACCCTTGAAGCTTCCCTTCAACTTAGGGATTTCTTGAAGGTTTTTACTTTAGTAATGTATCATTTCAAACCTTTTATCTTGACTATCTTGACCTTAGATGAACTCTTACCTCATCAAATATCTCAAACCTAGGTCTTGTATATTATTTCTCTCAAGGGGTTTTTCATGGAAAGTCTTACATAGCTTCTCCCAAAGCTCACACTTTAATTGAACCTTTCCATTGAATGAGCCATCTTTGCCTCACTTTGAATCTTATTATAGACACATTAATCACAAGTGAAGGATACTGGGAATCCTCCCATTGGTGAAAATCCGAGAAGAGAAGGTGACATACACTGTGGTGACAGTGGGCCTCTGTCCCAAGGTGGTGTTGTGCCTTCTAGCTCCAGCCTATTTACTAGGCCTACTAGTTTGTGCAGCAACACTACCTACTCAAGATTTTAACAAAAATGACATTGATCGTACGGAAGCTTCAAAACCTTGACTCAAGGTTATACCACCAAGATCTTTATTGATGTTGATTTCGGTTAAGTTAGACCAATTGTGTATTCCATGGGAAGATTTTGCTAGAGGGATCACTACCAAGCCAATGGCTAGGGTTTCATCGCCAAAAGGTCAATTGGCTCAGAAATAGCCACAAGCCATTGCTTCGGATCTAATCCCATGTTACTGAACAAGGGCTTCACAATGCCAAGGCACAGTAAAGGGAAAGCATGTTACAAGCCTAAAATTCAAGTTGCTACGATTTCATCCCAATCTAGGGGCAACAAGACCAGGCACAGTGAAGTCCAAAAGGAGTTCTCCTCAAGTCATCAAAAAGAATGACCAAATAAAGAAAACCCTCAAGGCTCGAACAAGGAACCTAAATTTTCCTTAGAGAAAATGGAAGAGCATTTTGAGAGAGGCTTTGAAGAACCCTTATTGTTTGCTAGGGCATTTCAATTGCTAAAACCTATCCCTGCACCATAGGAGAAGTCCAAGGACCGCATAGCCAAAGAGTCCTGGCACCTAAGGTTTGTCATGGGACTTGAGGAAGCAAGACCAAGCGTAATCAAGAAGACTAAAGGCAAAATAGGTAAGAAGCATGGCTTGAAACCTTTCCGATTTGTTATCCTAGCTACTAAGCTCTATCCAAAAAAAACAAAAGATTGTTGCTACAGAATCAAAAGCTTAAAGCCAAGCTTTGACATAATAAACCAAAACTTAGTAACTTGGAGAGATTACTAGAAGCCATGATTAGGCAGAAGGCCTAATACATAAGGCATAAAATTACTCAAAGGAGTGTGTAAAAGAAGCCCGATAAGACATTAATGCCTTTCTTAATGATATAATCACAGATGCTTATGCTTTTATCCAACTAAAACCCGATTTGCCACGATGGAGAACAAAAGATGAACTCTTTGATCTAGGTAACATCAACGAAGAGAGCCATTAACAGGTAATTGAGAAGGTGAGACAAAGGTGGTTATCCATGTACCTTACCCAAGAAGAAAATGGAACGAAAAATCAAATAATACAAAGAATAGTTGACACGGGCCCAGGCCTTGAAACATAGTACTACATGTGAATTAGCTCTTGAGGCATATCTTGTAAAACACCCTCTAGGGTATATCCCATCTTTTTGACATGATCAATGGACCTCTTTTAGACAGAGACAATTGACATCAATACAAGTTTATGAGATAAAACAACCACAAGACTATATAGGCATTTTTCTCTGTTGATTTTGGTGACCAAAATTTATTGTGTGAGTTGCCTCAGTTTAATTTCTTCCTAACACTAGCTAGAACCCCAACCCTTTTGTTGGAGATGTCCAATTGAGTAGCCTTCACATCCTACATTCTTAATCTAATCCAGTGGAAGAAATTTGTAGATTTTTATGCTCGTGTCTAAAGTCAGAGCCCAGATTAATAGTTTGAGATAAATATCCACTACCAAGAGTAATTGTGGATGACTATTAGAGGTTGATACAAGATCCAAGAGATTATGTGACCATCATGCACCACCAAAGATATGCAATGATAGAATACCAAAGAGCTCATTCTGTAGAAGCTCTACTAATCTCTCATGATATCTAGAAGAAATTACCAAATTATCCGAAAAGTAGAAATCCAATGGGATATATTTTTCATAGTTTATCCCTCAATGGAATTTCCTTCTACATAAACTCTTTGATGATGTATGAACCTAGATGGATAGAATTGCAGTTTCACTATCCTGTCATTTGGTGCCCCACTCAGTTTTCTTAAGGCCCCAATAAGCATTCATTATTAGTTTAATAGTTATATTAGGAGGTTGGCTAGAACCTTTCATGGTCCCATTTTATTATAATTGTACCCCTTATCTCCTATATATATACTAAGAAAACCTAGTCTAAGGATCGTAAAATATTGTCTTGTACATTGCATTCATGGTAAAAGGAGGCTTCCCCCTTGAAGTGGACTGTAGTTATTGTTTTGTTATCATTTTTAAGGCACGAGGTTCATAACAACACCCACATTGTGGGATGAACAAGATGAGAGAATTTAATGGACAGAGTTGGATAAAACTCTGGGGTACTGTAGCCCATGAGAATTTGGACACCCAGCCTTTGACGAGAGAGAGTTGCATGCAGGGTTCCAAAATTGGAGTAGTGGGGTTGCATATGGACATGCAACCATACCAACTGGGGGAGATGATTCGTCGTCCTTTTGTCATCTTTTTGCTACAAAAACATTCCCTTTTTGCCTCTAGTATATATCTATTTTTCCTTTTCCTATTGTGTATAAGACTCATTCATTTAACCTTTTATGATTTTGCTCAAAGCCGCTTGACCTCCCACAGCCGCTGGCTGGCAGCCACCGCCTCTTGACCTCCTCGACCACCGCCTTTCCGCTGGCTGGCAGCCACCGCCTCTTGACCTCCTCGACCACCGCCTTTCCGCTGCCTCCGTGCACAACATTGTAGGGGATGACAGAGAGGAAGGAGAACAAGGACCCCCCCGTGTGGGGCCCGAATTTTCCACTTCTACGGATTTCAATGACAGGGGACCTCTCAGGTATATTAAGCAGTGCCACAATGTGTCGGGAACCGTGTACAGCCCCACCGACATCGCGCTGGAACCCAATTTCGTCTTCTGGACCTCCCAAATCAAACAATTGTTGAGGAAAATGTAACTCCTTGAAGCGGAGAACTTCAGGGTGCATTCCGAGGTTGGCACGCTAACCAACAATATTCAAGTGGTCGAGGAAGACAAGTTATCTCTGAAGAACCAATTGCAGGAATGTAGGGAAATCTTTGCAGCACGACCGGCGGATGAGGCTATACAGGCGGAAATTCAGGGTCTTAAAGATAAACAGGAGGAAATCAGATCAGAGCAGGTATCCTTCAAACAGGAAACTGAATCACATATCAGCTCATGGGCACAGGTAGTCAGAGGGAAAGAGAAGGCTCCACCCCTCACAGCGGTGGAAGAGGTTGTGCAGGCCAAACTGGTGGAAGAAAGGACCAGGCGAGCAAGAGAGCTAAACCTTAAAGTAAGAGGACTTCCACCCATCTCCTCCTCGAACATTCTAGAACTAGACCACAAGTTTCTCCGAGACACACTGGATATCTCTGATATAACGCTGGACAGGGCATGGTTGGGACACAACTCCACTCTTTTTCTCTAATTCCACAATGCCACGGATAGACTTCGAGTGCTTCGGGCAAAACGGAAACTATTATCCCTCCCTGCAGAGTATTTCTGGACGAGGACCTCACAAGAACACAGGTGGTTTAACTTAAACAGGCCAGGGAACAGGTCGCGACAGCGAGACAGGCAGGAAAGTGGGCAGTCATCAGAAATCTCCACGCGGTTATTCGAGACTCCTTCCCCCCAGGGTGGGTTCCCCGAACCGGCAGCTCGAAATGACGGGCCCGGGAGGAGGGGAGGCGGGGCACGAGTATTTCGGTCCACTGCTGGAACGGAAATGGCTCTTTTTGGTCATCCCCAGGCCTATTACACGATGCCTTGGCTTTAGCAGACATCCTTCTTGTTACCGAGAGACACGCGAGCCCTGTCTGCCCTCTCCCGGGCATCACAAGTTACCAGTGGTCCTCAGCTTGCAGACAGGAGACACGGAGCTCTGGAGGAGTCAGAGGCTCTGGAGGGGTAGCGTGCCTCGCCAGAGAGGATCTCAGTGACAGAATCACTGTGGTAGCAACTGACGATCATGCCAGATTCATGTGGATCCAGATCAGAGCCAGCGCCCTTCCTCTGAGAGACATTTACCTTGCAGTGTGCTACTTCCCTCCCACTTCCTCATCCTTTGCCATACATAGTAGTGACGGCGACCCCTTCACAGACTTGTACCCTGACATTACCAAATACTCAACTTTGGGTGACATCATTACCATGGGGGGCTTTAATGCCCGAACCGGGGACCTCCAGATACCCATCCATGATCGTACAGAGGACGTCTTCTGCACCCGAGGGATAGATCCAGCCTCGGTGAACATGCAACATACTTCGGAGGACAGCCTCGGCCCCACGACAGCATATGGGAAGCACCTTTTGTAGATGGGGGAGTCTCACGAGCTAGTCATTTTGAACGGCCTCCCTTACTTCCCTTCCTCCCACTTCTTTATTTGTCGACCCCACGGGGGGGGTGCAAGCATGGTTGACTACGCTCTCGCCAACCCTGATCTCCTTCCACACATTCATAACTTCTCTATTATCCCTATTCCCCTAGCTGATCATGCACTCTTCTCACTCTCCCTCCAGATCGGCATCCCGTGTAAGCCCCCCCCACCCCCCCTTTAGAGCCCACCCTGCACCCTCTTCAAGTTAGAAGAAGGCAACCCTGACGTCTTCTCTTCTACCCTCAAGCATGCGCTTCCTCCTATAGCCCAGTTTACCTCCCTCGAGTCTGCCACCGACAAGTACGACTGTCTCTCATCGGCAATCTGGGAAGCCGCGCTCCAGTCCTTCCCCTCCTCCACCCGCCCCGCCGCACCGTCTAGATCGGGAAGGTGTCCTATGAACATATGGTATGACCACGAGTGTAAGTCCATGCACCAGGATCTCCAGCACGCTTTCAAGCACTTCCGACCGTCTTACCCCACCATCCGTGCGGCCTACCGCTGCCTGCTTCGCCGCAAAAAGCGTCATTTTATCTCCCACCAGAGACGGATTCTCTCTGATCTTCTTCTCCACTCTCCCAAGAAGTTCTGGAGCACCATCCTTTCCAAGCGATCTCCCACCCCCACCGACCTCGATCCCACCTCCATGTTCTCCCACACCACCAAGCTATATGATATCTCTAGGAAAACCCCCACTCAGGTCGTCTCCCCCCCAACCACCTATCACCTCTTCTCCGACAGAGATATCAGAGAGGCGATATGGGCCTTAAACAGCAGCAAAGCCGCAGATGAAGAAGGCTTCCAGGTCAAATTCCTCAAATTTGGGCTTCGTCCTCTAGTTGGCTATCTGGCGGATCTTTTCAACCAGGTCATTCGTGATGGCTTCCCGGAAGAGTGGTCACACCATATCATTTATCCTATCCACAAAGCAGGGCCTACCTCTGAACCGAACAACTATATAACGATCATGGTCGGGCACACCTTCTCGACGCTGTATGCTACGGCCCTCCACAGGGGGCTATCCAACTTCCTAGAGCAGAAACAACTCAGGGCAAGGGGACAAGTTGGGTTCAGACCGGACCATCAGACCACTGACCATATCTTCACTCTCCGGGCATTGACCAAGGAGGCCCGGTTTAGGTCCTCCAAAGTGTACTGCTGCTTTGTGGATTTGAGGAAGGCCTTCGACTCCGTCCCAAGGGAGGACCTATTTCAGAGACTGAGAGAGATTGGCATCTCTTCGACTTTGTTGACTGCCATCATGCGTCTCTACGAGTCTGTGCTTGGCCGTCTCCGCACAGTTGGAGGGATGTCGGAGTTCATCCGCAGCACCATCAAAGTCAAGCAGGGGTGCCCGCTTTCCCCAACCCTTTTCGGGATTTACATTGATGAGCTGGAATCTTTCCTCCAAGAGCATATCCAGGAGTCTGATGGGTGCCTTCTTCACCAGGTCCTGATCTCAATTCTTCTTTTCGCGGATGATATTGTTCTCCTGGCCTCCTCCCCAGAAGGGCTACAAAGACAGCTTGACGCCCTCGCAGCTTTCTGTGACCTTCGACACTTGACAGTGAACCTGAGAAAAACCAAAGTTGTAATCTTCAATGGGGTGAAGAATTCCTCGAATTTCCACTTTCTCTTCAAGGGGGAAGAAATCGAATTCATCAACAACTACATCTACTTTGGGGTGCAGTTCTCGAGTCCCCGCTTCAGCCTTCGGCCGGCCCTCCAGCCCAGGATAAACAAAGGATATGGCTCCCTGGCCCTTCTAGAGAGACAGTGCTTCCGCCATCACTTCCAGGACATTCCATCCAAAATGAACATCATGGACACCTTGATCCGTCCCACCGTGCTCTATGGATCGGAGGTTGGGGGTCCCTCACTACTGGATTCAGATTGGGCCTTGGTTGAGCGAGTCCAGACTCTTCTCCTGCGCCGCTTCATCTGGTGCAAGCAGACAGTCCCGCAAAACATCATCCTAGCAGAGTTTGGGGCTAGGCCCTTCCTCCTGGAGGCAATCTTCAGGATAGTATCTTACCTTCATCGGATTCATGGTCTGGTAGACATGAGAGAGGGGAGAAACAGATACCCATACCTGGCTTATTGCTCCTCGGAGAACATCGCTCATAACTAGACCGGCCGCACCAAATCCTGGTTCACAGGGACGACAGAGCTCCTCGGTCTTATCGGTATCCGGACAGATCATCTCCCCCCCTTTCAGTATTCACTGAACGCCCCAGGGCACCTTCTCCCAAACCAGCAAGATCTTAACAAAATTATCAGGGAGGACATCTACAGGAGGTATATCCAAACCACATGGGTTAGCCCTCCAGGCGGTCTGCGCCCAAAAATGGCCTTTTACGTTGAACACTTTTTGGAGATCAGAGATGGGCTCATCACTCGACCCTCTTACACCCTCCAGCATTGGATGCATGCCCTTAGGATCCCTCTGGGGCAGCTCAGAGTTGGGTCGCACAGGCTTCGGGTGGAAACAGACCACCATATTGACAGGACGGAGAGGATCTGTCAGCTTTGCCACCTTCAGGGGGTCGAAACTGAGTCACACTTCATCTTCAGATGTCCAGTCTACTACGAGATCCGCGAGTGCTTTTACTGCCTATTCAGAGGCCCCTAGAACCTGGCCAGCTTCCTTAGATATCCAAATCAGAGATGCCTGGCCCTTTACCTCCAGGAGACATTCAGATATCGCTCGACTCTACTCCAGCCACCTTCTACCTCACAGACTTCTTCAGAGTACTCTCAGCACCACAGGGCACCAAAAGAACCCCCGATCGATCCATAGATCACGAGCCCAGATCAGTACGGCTCCGGGTCTCTCATCCCCTCTGGCATTCCAAAGTCAAGCACCCCCCAACCAGGGGGCGCCCCAAGTCCTCCAGGCAGCAGCAGCTCCAGTCTAGATTCAGCTCCTCCCCAAAGCAGCAGACATTGACAAGTTTCCTTTAGTCCTCTTCTATCGGCATCGGTTGTTAGGAGGAGTCGTCTCTATCCATTCAGGAGGCTCATCCTTCTCCTCTAGTACTTCCTCATAGCAGCTCATTGTCATGGTTTATCGGACATTTAGCCATCCAGGCCTTACTTTTGTTCTCCTCCTAGCTTTGTATTTCCTGCTTTTATGAAGAAAAGGGGACCGTTTGGTCCACCAGCTAGTGTGGTGAAATCATTGTAACCAGCAGTCCCATTGACCTTTTTGTGGTCATTCGATGGACATTAATAAAATTATCTTATTTTCTTTTATGGTTAAGAATTAAGGTGTATTTTGAGATTATTTGTATTATTGCATATGACATGATATGATTGTACATAGGCTTTGCTAACTCGAATATTGTAAGGATAGGCAACACACAGGTTTAATTATTATGACTATGTCTAAAGCTTACAGATGTATCTCCAAGTCAACACACAGGCTAGACACCGATCATACCTATGCAGGGAACTAACCCTCAAACTATACCAACAGGTGACCACGAGGGTTTCATTATCAAGGTTATCATCAGATACACTAGCAAGGGTTTGATCGTTGGAAGTATCCTCAAACATGGCCACGAAGATCTCATCGAATATTCTGATGTTTGTGCATCAACATGCCTAGACATTTAATTCCATACTATCAACATATAGGTCAAACCACCTCACGGTTGTTTAATCATGTGATGCTTTCGAAGCCATTAGAAGTTGGAGAAGCTCATGAATTATAAGTTGCATTCTAATCTACTAAGTGGCACAGAGGAAGTTTAACGACCTGACTGGCCGAGGACTAAACCAATGATTGGTTGTTGAAACCAATCAAGCTACAGAGCCCATTAAAAGTTGTAATCATTTGTCTGTGTTTGTTTCACAACTATAATCGTGTTTTGAGGGGCCTTGCTACTCCATTTATGGAGCTAGGTAGGCCCTTTCTATATCAATATATATCCCCTCAGACTCGAGAAAGATGGAATTAACTCATATAAAAAACTCATGTTTCGTTGCAATAACACAACAGTTCATATATTTACATCTCTATTTTAAAGCTTGAAGTTTATTCGTGGATTGTGACAGAAGCTTGTTTTGGTGATTATATAAGACCCTGCAAAGGCCAAACCTTGAGGGGCCCACTCAAGGTAAGGTGTTGTGTCATTGTTACTTGTACATATTTATGTGTGGTTTCCATTTTACTGTGAGTTAATTACTTTCTATGTCATCAGTTGCTTTCAGTTTCTTGTGTGCTCTGTTTTAAGTTTTATGTTTCCTATGAAATCAAGGTGCTACAGAATCACCATGTTTTTCGTCTCACTTGGTGAACAGAGCTGAATGGCGAAAGTCATGGGCTTGGCTCCCAGGAGTTTACCATGTGAGGTGCTATTAACAGGGGTGAAAATCAAGAAAACTATTGATTCCATTTTCTTTATGTTTTAATTTAGATTTGTGAACTGAAATTGTTTTCATTTACTGTATATATCAAGAATATATAGATTGCATAGTAGTTGGTTTGATTAAACTGAATTCCTCTTTCTGTGTATATTGCATCAAGTTCGTCACAAGATCGCATATGACTCCGGGTTGATAGATTAAATGATTGTGTTACCCAAACAATAGGAAAACAAACATACACATCATCACAAGTGATTAAAAAAAAGTTAAGAATTTCAGCTAGATTATGAATCTTCCAAAAAGCAAAAAACATGTAAAATATGATTCATTATATTCTGCAAATAAAACATCTATACTTGGAAATATTTTTTTCCGTGAGTATGCAAACCTTATTTTCCAGTACATTCTGCCCACTCTCAGGCTGTATTGTATACATCTTATTCACAGGGAAAGTCTTTCCAATTTGTAAAACACTATTTGTTACCAAAAGTGTTATTGTAGGGGCTTATATTACATCTAGTCATCTAACAACCTTCTCTTGACTTCAGTTTTAGAGCGAACCTCTTGGAGCTTCCCATCAGCACCATAGTCCCTCTCCATGACAAGGTTTGTGCCATCATCATAATACCATCCAACACCTATACTCAGCACACCATCTTCTTTTGCGTCAACATATGCTGTAATTTGACCAGGCAACCAAAGAACTGTAATATCTTGCATGTCTGAGGCATCTTCATCAGCAAAATGGTCAGGAATTTCAGGAAGACTCCTCCTCTTTAAAGTCTCCATACACAGGTACACAAATGGTGGCCTCTTTTCAGGTGTGTTTTTCTCCCAATCTTCTAAGATAGCAGTGGCACTGATTTCAAAAACCTTCCATGTTCCAACAAGATCTGATGGTGAAATCCGTTTTTGCTGTGAGAGTGGCTCTGATGGGGTTTCTCCCGTCTCACTGCAAGAAAAAGAAAACAAGAAATAGAAGATAAGTAATCATATGACAAAGTATTCTGGCAGTTATTAATTCTTGTCTTCTACTTACACAACTTGCCTCTGTATAAGACGAGAATTAGATAGGAAAATAGTAAACTTAAACAAAATTATTGAAGTGGGAAGCTTCCTGCAAAACAAATAAGAATCGATCTTGATTGAGCCTACAAAACATGATAATTAGATGCATGCACCCTGTATTGTAATTTCCTTGCGCCTATTCTGAATTAATATGAATATTTACCTCATATATTCTAAATGGCTTGGTCCTAACCATTTTTCTTTGTAAACAGCTAGTCTCATAAGCTGAACTTCAGTACCACCTTCCTTTACTGCAATAGTGTGCACAAGGCGCAGCCTCTCATGACATCCTCTCACTAAGCACTGTTTTAGGGAAGGAATACAGTGAGCAAATGCTTAAAAATACACAACAAATTTTAATGTCAATTTACAAAATTTCTTTATTGTCACAACATATTGTAATGAGCAAATCTGTCTCCAAATTTCACAACCTACAATGATATACTTAAATAACCTTCAAGCTAAGTTTTTCCAGATCTGACCAGTTAAAGGAGACAATTTACACACACGTGAGATATCCAGTGTTTTTACTTTTTAGTTTCTATTTCAAAATGGTGTCTCAAAGGAGATTAATGGGACATGGGAATTTTCCCACGAAAGTAAATAGTGAGTCAACTTTTTTCTTAAAACCTTAAATAATCTATATAAGAATGCCATAAGTCCATTGCAGTGTTCAAGTTATCCACTGAAAATATAAGAGAAAAAACAAAATCATCCCAGCGTTTTTCAAGCGTAAATGCTAAATAAGAGAGTTACTTGTTCTATCTCATATGTTGGAGAGAGGTAGTAACTGGAATCATCTGCTGATCCTCCAACCTGCAACATCAACGGGCCTCTAGAGTATGAACCATCCTGTAAGAAATGGAAATAATGGGCACATGTTAATTCTGTAAATCTAATCCCCAAAAGAGTTTTATGTGAAAACTTCCTATATGATTTTACTTTATTGACAATAAATGTTTTAGAGCATATGGATGTTCGAGGAAAAAACAAGTTAGTAAAACATCTTACCAGATGATTTTATTGAAATAGCTTTCTTTTGTGTGTGTTTAATAGTTAGATCATATTTCATCAATCTAGAGCTGCTATCTGGGTGCCAAAAAGCTAACCTTGAAAACAACTTTATAAAAGATAGACCTAGATGCTTAGAGGGTTGCCTTCAGGATTCTGTATCACATCCAAAAAGATCATTACTAGATAAAGAATATTGAAATCATTTTAATTTGGATGAATAACAAGATTACCATAGAAACAACCTTGTTCATACATAGTACATACCCATGTTTGTGTTGAAATTATAGCAGCCATGGTCGGTATTTTCATTATGTAAAGAAATTGGAAAATTTTCATTTTCATTTTCCCTCCTAAATTGATCAAGTTGGCTCCTCTACTATTTTAAGTCGCCTAGGCACCAGAAGGCACCCATTCGACCCCCCTTTGATCACTATTTTAAGTCGGCTAGGCCCCAAACGGCACCCATTCGACCCCCTTTTGATCATTATATAAAGGAGACCACCTCTCCTTATTTCATACATGAACAATCTTGTTATGAGCTCTGTTCCAGCGAAGAAAATAAGGAAGGAGAGGGCCGAAAATCTCAGGAGGAGAGCTTGGCAATTTATCTTGGTCTTGGTTACTGGTTTGGCTATTTTCTTGATGGTATTTCTGATGTATTGATGAATCTTGAACTCTCTCTCTCATAAGGAAGAATTTATGGGTTTTCCCCTTGTGGGTTTTACCCTGGCGTAAGGCCTAATTTCTGTCTCTTGTCTCATGGTTTCATGGTTATTGTCTACTGCTCTTTCATGGTTTAATGATTGATATTTTTATTCTGTATAACTGCTTAATGATTTTGAATAAATGCTATGTGGAATTAATGCTAATTGATCATTAGAAGCTGTTATCATGATGAAGAAAAATTATTTCTAGCTTTGCCCTAGAAAATCAACATGATATCAGAGCCCAGGTTGGATGGAAAAGCAGATCTGTAGCCCTATGTGAAGTCCTCATCTCTACGAAATTGCTTGGATTCCTAAGTCCGAATAAGTGGCACTATTCTCTGTTTATGTGAGTCTCTTTGCAAGCTTATCTATGACATTTGCAAATCTCAGTGACCAAGAATTATGTAAGGGCCGAAAGAAGCATCTGAAGTCTGAGTAGTTCTATTGTTTTGATATGCATGATCTGAAGCTTTTAAAGCCCTAGTTCTGAATGATCTATGTCATAAAATCAAGCAGTCCTTGCTTGATCCGAATTCTGCATTGGAACTCTATAAGATGATACGAATTTCTTTTCTGTGATAAAGTCCGAAGGTCTGTAATGCAAAATTCTGTGGCACTTTGGTTATTCGAAACCATGAGGTTCATTGAAGGATCCAAGGTCTGCTGCCCCTGTGAAATAGATCCGAGATTCTGAGATTGAGGCCGAGGTCTGTGGAGATTCATACTACATCTCTGTATGATTGTAATTTGAGCCTGACTGTGATTGCAATTCGAGTTTATTTATCTAAGACCATCCTTTGAAATCTGTGGTTTGTCCAAGCCATGAATTCCGAACCTCTGTTGATGATGGCCAAAATTCTTCTTCTGAAATAGATCCGAGTAGCATCCTATACGCATTTGCTCTGTGGCACTCTTATGCAAAGTTCTGTGACCCAATTTTTTTTTAACAATTTTTAGTCCAAATCAAATTTTGTGTTGGATTATTGATCTATCTCTGTTCTATATGCAAAGCAGAGGAACCTATGCTCTATAGAGGCACGAATCTGACATATCTCTGTGTTAAGTAAGGGGTAAGGTTTGAGTTACCACAGGGCAATATCATCTCTGTGGCATGTCATCCGAGCTCTCTCTGTGTTATGGCATCCAAAATATCCAAGTCTGAAGATATCGTGCCTTATCTCTGTATATCTTGGACATCTGATCTGTGTAAACTAATGTGTGTATTACTGAGACTCTACAGCTCTATCTCTATGCAAGAAGCACTTTATCTCTATAATCTAATCCGAACTACGGAGAGAAGGATCTGAAGTTGGTATGAGCCCATGAGGCATCCGAATAACATCAAAGCTATCTCTGTAACATGAGGCATCTAAGCTATCGCTGTCGCATTCGAGCTACTATAGTTCTGAAATGGAGTCATCTGAACTCTTTGATCTCTCCTCAATCTATTTAATCCATGCAAATGTATTGATGTTTCAAATTCCTGTAAGAAGTCAAGTACTGAAGAGAATTCCTCTGTGCATCCGAGCTTTAGTAGCACTGGTGTATTTCTATGGTAGTGTTGTAAAGTCATGATCCTCGTACAGGAAGGAGTTATGTGATAAGAGACAAGTCCTAGTTTGAGCATAAAATCTACGGTTTGAAATGTGTCACCATCTATGTATATCAAGGTTAAAGTTGAAGTCTGAATAAGAAAATCAAAAATCTGTGACCGAACAGAAGCCCGTTTATTTGAGACCAAGTTAGAAGAAGATCATAGTCTTGTCGTAAGGCACGCCTTTCTATGGTACTACACAAGAACTGAAGAATGAAGGAAATTCTGTAAGTTCGAGTCTGAGAACAAATTTTGAAAGCTTGATTTCTGACATGACCTTAATATTAACCCTGTACTATACATAGAAGAAGGTCGATGTACAAGCCAACTTTTCAAAGGAATCTACTATAATTTTTGAGAAGTATTATCTTATAGCATGATCCGAAAATTGCTTTCAAAGAGAAGTTAGAACGAAGTTTATCACATCCAAATTATATGTGCAATATCATGTCTAATCTCTCGACATTTCTACCTCATCTACCTCAGTCTCCAAATGGAAGTTGAAGGAGCCAAGTGTTGAAAGTCTAAGCTGTGCTATGATCAAGTCTTGTAGCATGTTTAAGAAAGGCTGAAGACCTGAATATCAAAGAAAGAGTCATATCTGGCTGAAGGCATTTTGGTTTGATAGGTTTGCATTAATGTTGAACTTAAGGCTGATACCTGGATGATATATTGCGATCACTGCTGATCAATACTGATTGGTTTCCAGAATTGAAGATAATGCACAATGAGTATTAAAGATCTAGGGTTTATAAGACCCTAGTCGAATCTTGAAAATTTTGAAGATCCTAGGATTTTGAAGGGTTCAAGATTTGAATGTTGAAGGATTTCCTAGTTGAAAGCTCCAAGGGTTTGTGAAACCCTAAGATTGCTAATGTTGAAAATGATGAAGTTGGAAAAAGAATCGCAAGGATGAATGTTAAGAAAGCCCTAGAGATCATTAAGGTTTGGAGTTAAAACCCTAGCCAATCAATTGATAACCCTAACTAGGGTTGGTGATGAAAGTCTAGAGCTTATAATTTAATCACTTCTGCCTAAAAGAAGGAACCTTAGCTCCTAGAAGATTCGAAATCTTGATGATAAGATTGTTTTGCAGATTGGATGCATAAAGGCTAAAAGATTAAGAGGGAGCTGTCATGTTCTCTGTTGACCACACTTTTGTCAACAATCCCAAAAGCAGAGTACACGGCAATGGACAAATTTTTTCAAAGATCATTATCATCATCCAGCGTCATTTAGTCATTGTAAACCCAAATTTTGTTTTCATTATTGTAAATGATTCTAGTATGACTATGAAGCCATGTACCAACACCTAAGTAAGTCTATGATTTTTGTCAAAGGATTTCATACTAGGGAGTTTTTTAACCTCCCCGAATTATGTGTATTTGTAAACACGCATAATTGGCAAAAAAATTCTCCCAAATGAACCCCAAAGCTAGGGTGGAATTCATTGACGAGGTGAGTCCTAATGTTTATCGAGTCTATGTATTTTTCATATTAGATCATATTGTGTCACAGAATTGGGTAGTGACTTGAGGGTCTATGTCTAAATGTGTATTTCCTCCTCTAAGGTTTGATAATGTAATATTTGATGTAAAAGTGTGTTTAGGAATAATTTAGTGCATGGTTACTCATATTTAGATACCATGACTAAATTATTTTATTATAAACACACTCAGAGGGTTGGAAAATAATTAATCCCCTCTTGAGCCTGTTAATAAATTTTTCTGGAAAAAATAAAAAGAAAATAATTAGCCAGAAAATTATTAAATTTTAGCCAAATATTAATTTGAGAGAAATTAAATTCTCTTCAAGTGGAAAATAATCAAAAATTCGTGGGTCAAAAAAGAATTAAAATTTTGGAGGTCCTCCACCAAGGAAAAATGATTTTTTTAAGAAAAATTGACCCCTTGGACTTTGGTGGTGAAGTCAAAGTGAATTTTTTGAGGATATTAGTCCAAAATATTATTTTTTGGATTAATAAAAAAGGGTTTTTAAGAAAAAATCGAATTTCTCCTCAAAATAAAAAAACCGATGGTGGAGATCAAGTTATTTGAAAAGAAGATTGATGGATGAGATTATTTTGACGAGGATCAAGCCAACTAGTCAATATTTTCCACTTGGAGGGGTTTCTTCTCTCATTTTCTATATAAGGAAGCTATGAAGCTCCTCATTTCATCTTTGGACGATGTAACAGTTATCTGATGTACTAAGAAGGGCTCTGTTGGAAATTTTTTGCACTTAATAAAAATTCTTTGAGGTTCAATTCAAGGTGTATCTCATTTGTTGATTTGTGGTACATGCTAGATGTTTATTTGATATGCTTTGAGCTATTATATTGTTGATTATTATTTCAATTGCCATTAGTAGGAACATCTATTGGTACAGGTATCTTGCCCTAGGTGTTGGGTGAGAGTAAATGTTCTAGATCTAGTGAAATCTGGCAGGTATCTCCAAGCTTATAGATCTATTGTATGGATCAAACCCCTCTTGTTTAATAATCTATCATTTAAAGTGCATTGAGTTACAGGTTGCTCCATCCCTTAGCCTCCAAGCTCAAAGACTGTGAAGGGATCACACCCTTGTTTGGCTCCAAGTCTTGATCTAACGAAAATCTAATGCGGGAGGGTTTTGCAAAGATTTAGAAAAAATAAATTTTCTCATTATTTCCAAAATTATTTTACTTGTGCCATAAAGTTTAATATTTTAATGAGAGCAAATTTTATTTTGTAAATATTGTAAATATTTGTAAATTAATTTTCCACTAACCCTTGTTTATTTTTGAAATTTTGTAAATAATTATTGTGGTTTTGGGGTTTTATTTCAATTTTTGTATATATTGGGTTCTTGGGTCTTCTCTATTTCATTTGTGCAGGTGACAGCTCAAGGGTTTAAAGGAAAAATTAATTTTTGGGCTATTCATTCAAGAGGAGGTTGATCTAGGTCCTAGAGGGTAAGATCTAGCCTTCTCAAGTCACATTTGCTCAACGTCAAGTTGAAGAAAGGAGTTGCTAGCCCTTGAAGGCATTTTGCAGTGATTATGCAGTATTTTCTCGCCAAATCTTTGTGTTTGCAGAGGGTCGAGTTCACTTGCAGGATGTGTTTGTTTTTGTAGCATCTAATGTGTTCTAGCCACGAGATTTGGTGGAGAGGCTAGAATATATGTGTTAGCCACCTATAAATTTTGTTATATCAAGAGGTGGCTAGACTTTGTCTTCAAGCCTTCAAGAGATAGTTTCCTTTGAAAAACCTATCATCTTTTTGAAGTCTTATGATGTTCTTTACCCTTTGAGTTAATCTTCACTGCTATTTCACTATTAATCCTAAAGTACCTGTTGTTTACTAAGGGAAAAAACTGATCAAAGAGGCTCCATTTTCCATCATTTCACTTCCCTTTTCACTCACAAAGAATTCCATTTTTCACCCTCATTCCCTTCCATAAAATCCCTCAAAATACCTTCATTTTAACCTCCAAACCATTAAAACCCTATTTTAAACCTTATATCATCCTTTTATTTGGTTTTAAAACCCTTATCTCACCTATCAGGGCCCTCTTTTGGCCTTAAAATCTCTGTTTTTGGCCTAAAAACAGCCCTTTGCACTTTTGAAATCATTAAGCCCCCAAGGGCTTATTTCCTTTAGCCCCTTCCTCCATGTGTCCTAAAGCCCCGCAATCGGGCGCTAAAGGGCTTAAAAACCTTTTCCAAACCCAACTTTCCTTCTATTTTCTTCATTCCCGACGTTTTGATCTAAACAAATCTAGACCGTTGATCTCTGCAGATCAACGACCATCGACCCCCATCTTTCCGCCCATTCACCTGCCTTTCCCTTTATCACTTTCAAAACCTCCGCGTTCTCTTTTAATCCTGACCATCCATCAGAAAGATCTGACGATCGGAATTAAACCCGATAACCCAGTTCTGTCGGGGCCTACCACCCACCATATACAAAGGCCCGCCCAATCTAATTATGACACCTGGCCTCCACTCCAACAACTCATCGCACAACTTTCCCATCGAGCTCATTCCGCATCATTGGATCTGAAGCCTCCGATCCAACGGTCGACGATGCGTATCGCAAAATTTTTGCGCCTAAAGGTTAACGCTTGAAAATTTTGCGAAATAGGCGGTATTAAAAAGCCACGTGTCGACTGATCTATGGAATCGCATTCCAAAAGTTAAAACTGCCTCCCTCCCAAATGCTGCGCGAAAACCATTAATGGTTTTCCCGAAACCGCTTCTTCTCAATTCGCGCCCTAATTCAAATTGAAAACCCCTGTTTCGTTTTTTGCCTCAGTTTTGCTCCTTACACTGCTGCATCCATTCATCCTCACAGCTCCGATTGCTTCCATAAACCCTCCTAAGCAGTGAAACCAATACTTCGCAGGATTTTAATTAACTTTGTGTGTTTTTATGCAAGTTTAATGAAATTCAAGATAAAACCCTCCCGCAGATGATTACAGTGTTATTGGCCAAGGATGACGATCCTTATGGCCTTTGGTACAAATTAAAGGGTTTCGAAGTGCTAATTACATGTTTTAAGAAGGTCGATAAGTCATGATCATCGGCGTTCTAAACAAATTTTCCAACAAACCCTCTGCACACCTGCAAACAACAAACACAGTCAGAGTTAATTAAATGAAAGAATATCAGTGTCAAAAATGAAGATTATGGCTTAATCAAGCCTAAACATAGATCCAAAGATAAATCACTGTGTTTATGAAACAGAGAATCAGATCAGTCGAAGGAAGCCTCGAATGCCACATCACAGGGGCTAATTGAATCCCCAGCCTACCAAAAATGCCACCTTGCGGCCTTCTGTCTCAAAGGAATACCCGGATCAAATATCAGTCAGTAAAATTAAGACTAAAGATAGTTGAACAGTTATTACAAACAAAGGAAGATATTTCAAACTGTCAGTAAAGTTATTGAAAAGATAAGAAAATGCCTGAAAGTCAATCTTTTCACCCACTAGGCCTAAAAAGCAGAAAACAGAGTTAGAATTAAATGAATTCTTGCCTTATGTCTTGCATGGTTTTCAAGGCTAGGAGTTGCATTTAACATAGCATTAATGATATTCAAGTCCTAAAAACTCTTCCACCTCCTCATTTCTTCTATAAATACTTCTGAAGAAGATGAGAAGTTGTTGGTTGGTTGGTTGGTCACTAGTTGTAACACTGAAACTCTCTGAAATAATACATAGTCTGTCTGAAGTTGAAGAAGAAATTGAAGTCTTGGAAGCTGGATTATGTTTTGACATGCTTGTTCTTGAGAAAGCTCTATCATTGGATCCCTGAGCCTGGCTGTTGGTGATGTATTCTGAACTGTCTGTTGTTTTTCCTGTTTTCATTATGTTTCATAAATTCTTACTACAATAAGATGAAAAGTTTAGGCTAAGAAATGACTCCTGGAAGCACCTTAGACCTGTTTATCCTTCACTGTTTTATGTTTTCTTCTGCTGAGGTATTTTAGAGTCTTTAATCTTTCTCTTTAGTCCTCATGCTTGTTTATTTCTCTAATAGTTCAAATAGTTGGTTCCAACATGATTTATGGTTTTCCCTGCTTATCTGCTACCACTTGAAAACTGTTTTTGAAGTCTCCCTTTGAAGTACCATTGTTTAAAGTTAGCCAAAGAGGTTTGTTTTGATCATACCCTTTGTCCCTGCTTGAACAATTGTTTTAAAGGTCTTTATAGTTGTGATCATAGATGTGTTAGGTGTTCCCTCTTCTATGACTGCAATTATCAGTGAATCTTTTATGTTTTCTAAGTCCTTTGAAATAAAATCTTTGAGGAAATAGGATGTGCTTCCGAATCTTAGATTTCATTTTGAAAGTTGTCTTGAAATCATTATTTTCTTAAAGTGTGGTTTGTAGAATTCATGGTTAGCCCTATCTATCAAATACCTCTTTATTGTTCAAGTTATGTTTTTAAGTTCCCTTTGTTGAGAATTCAAACTCTCTTTTCAAATCATTGATGTCCATCTCATTCACAAAAACTAAAGGATCCTATGGCCAAGTTAGATTTGCCCTTTGATATCCCATATCCATTTATGAGTTTGTTATTTACTTCTTCTTGAATCCATTGCCTAATGAATCTAACACTTCTTCTTTCTATCTATACTACCTACACCTTTCATGTTCTGTTGTGCCAATTCAACCAAACAAACACCTGCACTTAATAACTAGTCTAAAATCAATACTTAAAAGCAAACAAGATAAATCTTTGCAACACAAATAATTTGAGAGATCCCTCTCTGAGAACAGGAGGACTAGATCCTGGAACTCTAAAGATTGGTTCTGATGTTGTCTTGTCTTTTGGTTATTCAATCTATCAAAACTCAGGAACACCAACAATATGTATTCTCCAATCCCCAAAAATCGTTTCTGGAAATTCCACCTAGAGACGACTTAATTAGATTTATTAATAAGTTTTTAATATTTCCTAAGTCTAAACTTAGGAAATATGATTAATTAATAAGAATTAATTAAGTCATGGTGTGAATGTTCTAGAAACTCAAATAGATTGACAAGGAAATAATCTGGGCCATCGATTATGTTTTAATCTTGGTCGTTGGTGCTCTAACAGAAGATTATAAGAAGAAGTCGATGGGTAGATGGAGAACACACCAGTGCAGTTACTCAGTTGCCTAGGCAGATCGATTTTCTCAGTGGCTGAAGTTCAACAGAGGAGATAGAGCCAGTGGGTGAGTTGCATGTGAGAGAGAGAGAGGGTATCAACAGTATTCCAGGATTGCAGGACGAATTCAGGAAGGGTCAGCGTGAGGAAGGATGCAGTACACCAGAGGACTGCTCAGTCAGTGTGCAGAGGGTGACGAGTGAGACCAGCGTAAGGGCAGATGGCCTATTTCGGGTTCGAAGGATCACTATGGAGAGTGAGAAATTTTCTACTAAATTTCTCTCAGTATTTTTCCTCTATCTTGTTGTCCGAATTTTTGTACAAGAATTACTGCTGAAGATTAATAAAGAAACCCTCATTTGTTGCACCGATTTTCCCGCATTGGGTTTTTCCGGGGACAATTGTCCAAAATTAAATGTGTCAATATCTTTGTGTGTGTGCTAGAATTTCTCTAATTTTCCAACATTTATTTTTCTCTAGTATTTATTTTGTGAAGGCTGCAATGTATATGTTTCGATATTTCCCATAGGAAACTGCAAATAATTTGTTTAATTAATTTAACAATAGAAGAAACGTTATCAGTATTACGGCAAGATTTCGAATTTCGAAAATTTCACAGGGTGGTCGTGGGCATTTCTAGGCCTTTACAGCCTAGTTGCAGCCCTAGGGACCTTCTTTTGGTGGCCACAACACTTGTGGGGGCTTATAACCCTAACGACAACCCTTTAGGGCTTAGCCGCAGGCCTTAAGGCCTTAATGGGGCAGGCTGCAAGCCCTTGTGGCCTTTATTTGGGTAGACACAGGCCTAAGAGGGATTATAGCCCTAGGGCACAGGCCTATTCAAGCATTTTTCTCATTGATTCAGTCTTGTATTGGCTACTTGTGGGGTTTTGCAATCTATTTTGACACTAATATTTGTTTTGCAAGCTTATGGTAAGTTGGCAAGGGTTTCAAGGTTGATTTCTAGATTATTTTTCCATTGAATCATTGGTTTTTCAAGCTACCAATTGGTTTTGTAGTCTTCATCACTCATTGAAGGGGTTTTCAAGGGCTCAAGTCTCCTCTAGTCCATCAACCAGCCCTAGAAGCCCTAGCTTCAGTCATAAGAGGGTTGATCCATTATTTGTCAAAGTTAATATTTGTGTTGCACATGTTTGGAATGTTGATTTTTGTAGCATCGGATGTGCTCTAGCCTGGGGATTTTGCAGAGAGGCTAAGACACATGCATTCTCTAATACGCATAAATCGTTTGGGAAAATTCCACCCGGAGATGATTTAATTAAAATAATTAATCATTTTTAATGTCTTCCTAAGTCTAAACTTAGGAAATGTGATTAATTAAAGGGTATTAATTAAATCGGGCGCGAATCTTCTAGATAAAGGCGTGGATCAAGTCCAAGTTAATCTGAGCCATTAATTATGATCTAATCTTGGTCGTTGATATGTCAACGAGAGATTATAAGAAGGAGCTCGATGGGCAATTGGAGAATAAAGTTGATATTTGCAAAGATCGATTTTGCTAGGAGATCGAATTCTCAAAGAGGCAACGTTGAGTTGCTAGAGAGAGATCCAATGAGATCGTTGCAGTGAGGGGCAGAGATAGTAGACTGGTGGAAGTTTTTCAGGTCCGGGGAGTGCAAGGCAGAGAAGACATCGAGAGCCACAGAGAGGTTGCGCAGTGCCACGTAGAGGCAGCACAGAGCTTCAGAGGGAGTCCGCTATTTTGCTGGGAGACAATCGAGATATAGTGTCGAAAGTCAAGGTGTGAGTCCGGAGGGCCAGAGAATCGAGTTTCCAGTCAGCAGAAAATTAAAAGGAGGAGGTGACGCAGTTGCTAGAGCTGTGACGCAGGGACTGCATAGGCTAACATAGTTACTGCGTAGAGACAGTGCAGGGCAGCTCTTCTCTAGTCCAGATCAGTGCTGGATTGCCCGTGACAATGTGAGATTTTCTCACTAACTCTTTCGTCGGTATTTCTTTGTATCAAATAGCCAGTTTGGGCATCCAACAATTTGTACTCATATTACTGTTTCTTAATATTAAAACCCTCAGCTGCTGCACCAGTTTTCCCAAGTTGGGTTTTTCCGAGGACGATTGTCCAAAAATAACAGTGTACTTGTGTGTGTGTTTCTATCTTTCCTGCGTTGTACTTTCCACAGTATTTTATGTTGTGTAGGTTGCAGTGTATTTGATTTCGATATTTACTATGTAACACCGTAAATAATTTGTTTAGTAATTAACAAATAGGAGAAATCTAATCAATTGCGGTAGTAGAATTTCAATACTGAAATTTTCACATGGAAGAGTCCAAGTGCATTTTGGAAGTGAACTAGCCATCTAGAAAGGCCTTAGGGCCAAAGGTTTTCTCTCTAACCCCATTATCCTCCCCACTGTTTTATGTTCAAATCTGAAATCATCTTATAACAGTAGTAAAATCTCTGAAGACACACCTTAGAAGAGACCTAAAATACTATAAAGTAAGTCAATAACCATCTATTGAGCCTCAAGATTGTCTTTATTTTGACATCTATTTCACCACTTTTTCTTCCCTTTTGACATAATTCACAAACCCAATTAGTGTTAATTGATACATTTTCACTCTGAAAAGGCATTTAAATGATCTCTCTTTTATATTCTAATGTTTCTTGTTATTTGAATGAATTTTGTATTTAGCTACAGAATTAAAGCAATTCTGTAGCTAATCTCCGTTTCTGCAGCTACCAACATTGTTTGACAGGTTCGGAAGATGAAGGAAAGAAGTGAAGCATATAGGTAGTTTTGAAATGATCCATACATGGATTTTGTCCTACTCA
Organism: Pinus albicaulis; assembly: GCA_034641835.2. Classification (NCBI taxonomy): domain Eukaryota; kingdom Viridiplantae; phylum Streptophyta; class Pinopsida; order Pinales; family Pinaceae; genus Pinus; species Pinus albicaulis. The sequence continues at coordinate 1,907,499,130 of CM076575.1, read as the reverse complement.
CCTGTCCAAAATCGAGAGAAATCACGCCAAAATCACGGTCAAAGGATTAGTCAAACAGAAGGTCGAGACAGCGGACGAGAAGTTGGAAGCTTCACGATTTTCTCTCCACATAGCAAATCGCGAAAGCCATGAAGACCACAGTCCTGTTTAGAATTCTACTTCTCAATTTCATTAATATCTTTAGGCGAGATCATCTCAAAATAGTTGAATTTAATTTATTATAAATACTGAGTTGTTTTGAATCGGAAACAAGTTCAATTTCTGTAATATTGCTACATAGCGAAACTCTATTTTAATGCAAGGAGAAGGCGAAGTTCAAGACCATTAATGCGTAATTAGTCTCACGTAATTCTTCAAGTTATTCTGTTTCAGTGGGCCCATGCACAGAAAAAGGTTCCGTAGCATAAATTTATGTTGCTTTCTAGTTTAATTTTCCATTACTGCATAGATTAATTCATGAGTGTTTCATTAGTTAAATGTTGAGTTTTCATAAGATGAATGTTGTGTCTTTCGCATAAGTTTAATGCTTTAAGTGTTTCGATTCCCTGAATTATATTGATGCCATAAATCTTGTTAACATATGGAATGAGTCTTTGTTTTGCATTTGTTTACACAGTAAGCATACATCTTATAGAACAAACAAGCATTTTACCTTTGCGCTGTAGCAAGAATAATTTGTTTTCCTTCTTAGTTCAATTACCCCTTTCAATGTACACAGTGTTGACCACACTTTGTCAACTACCCCATAGCAGTACACCCCCATTTTTTCAAATGGGATTCGTCATGTTCGATGTGGTCGCGCCATTCAGATTCCATCATCGGTCGACAATTTTTATAAATGATGTAAACCCATTCTGCATGTAATGATGTAAATGATCTAAGTATGACCGTCAATGTATGTAACAACCTAGGTAAGCCTAGTATGTTATTGATGATTTCCATCCTAGGAGGTTTTTTGTCTCACTGATTCACGAAGTGATCGGCAAAGTTTTTCCCTCCAGCCTCACCCCAAAGCTAGGGTGGATTTTATCATCAGCATACTAAGTGAGTCCTAGTGTTTCTATCGAGTCCTTGTAAAAGTAGTTTGAACTACTTGGTCTATTAGATCATATTTTGAGTCGCAGAATTGGGTATTTATTTGAGGGTCTATACGAATGGGTATTCCCCCTTCATGTATGTAAATGTATTATCTCATGTAAAAGAGGATTGGAAAAATAATTATAATCCCCTCTCAGTCAATTAATTAAATTTTCTGGTCAATTAATTTAAAAAATCTTAAACTAGAAATTTAATTAATTTAGAGTCCTAAGTTAGGATTAAATCTTTAAAGGCAAAATTTGTGGGTCCTTGGAAAATGATTTTGGAAGCCCCAGGCCAAGGGAATATTGAGAATTTTAAGAAATTTTGGACCTTTGGGCCTTGGTGGTTAAGTCAAAGTCAAAATTTTGGGGTAATTAACTCAAAAAATAATATTTTTGAGTTAATTAAAATTGAATTAAATGATAAATTCGTTTTTTCCCCAAATTTATAATTTCAACGCTCCTGATTAAAAGATGATTAAATCTTTTGGACGGTTGAGATTATTTTGACAAGGATCATCCAAACTAGCCGTTGGAGATTTTGTCCTATAAATTTAGAGGTCTTTGTCAGTCTTGAGTGATCCGGTCTCAGGATCGTGCACTTGTCTTGGAAGCTCTTGTAAATTTTTTGTGGAATAAAGCATAAAGACTTTGGGGTTACAAATTTTGATGTTCCTTCTCGGATCTATGTAGTGAATTGTCTCTAAACTCTGCTACTTTGATTTTGCATTTTATGGTTGATGGCCTTCATGGATTAATCTGCATACAGGTATCTTGTGCAGTTTTCTGGGTTTATAAAATAACATTCTGATTTTTTTGAAAAGGTTTTATGTTGTTTTCTTAAATCTCTATCGATCTAAGGTTCAGATCTAAGTGTGCAGGGAAATTTTTTCTTAAGATTGAGCATCTGGAGAAGTCTTCGGTTGGACCAACCGACTCTGAATAAACATAAGTCTGAAAAGCTCATTATTTGTTAAATTCCAAGTCTATCTTACGAAATTGGTGGTTTTGCAGGGTTTTCTGAGACTTGTGCCTCTCCCAAAAATTTTAAATCTCTGAAAATTGTTCTAAAATGGATTCAAATCTGACCATGAGGGTTTTAAATCTGTAAACTAGTTGTAAATTTGTAAAAAAAAAATTGGACTGTAAGGGTTTAATCGTTTCTTGGTGTGTATCTTCAGATCTGGCTGGTCTCTTGCAGATTCAGAGTTCAAATCGTAAATTTTTTTTTAAGATAGCCTCCAAAGGCCAGATCTGGCCTCAAATTACAACTGTGGACGAATCTGGACATTGTTTCGATTTACAGGAGCTAAGTTTAAACTGAAAAAATTTTAAAATTTGTTGAGCGGATTTTCGTACTACTGGGTTCTCTCAACGCTGCCTTTGTCCCAGTGTCCGTCTACTGTCCAACCTGCAGAATCGTCCTCCATCGATTTCTGCCCTAGCTCATCTTTCTCACGTTCCATCCCTTTGTCTTACCACAGACCCATTCTCCTGCTGTCGCTTCCAAGCCAACTTCACCATTCAGCATACTCCATCTTCAACCTGCGTCCAAGCTTCATCTCCTCGAGCCGCCATCTTCGACCTGTATCAACCCTGCCGTCACCTTTTTTCCTCTCTGTCTGCCCTCAAACTCTGTCGTCCGATCCTCTATCTGCTCATCGAGCTCCTTCATGCCATCTGAGTGCTCCAGCCTACAAAATACAAACGCATTCCTCCACGTTGTCCGTCTGCTCCATCCAACGTCTCTGCGTTCTCCGTTCATTGCTGCCGTCGACTTCCATTGGATCATCGACGTCCATGCCCCGTCCGAACTTGCAGCTGCAAACACAAAGATAAACAAATAAACGCAAACATTGAAAAATCAAATACAGCATATGCGTTAAAAGCTTTGGTCAGATTCGTTTTATTTTAATTTCGATTTTTTTTCTTTGTATATAGTGTAAGTTAAGTGCTGGGCTCTAAATTTTTTATTTGAATTTGATAGCATTAGTTAGTTTTAGTTTAGATTTCAAATACGGAAGGTTGGTTAGTATTAGATTTTCGTTTTTTATAGTTTAGTTTTATTTTGAATTAAATTTTCGATTTTGTTAGTCGTAGTCTTAGTTTAGTTTAATTTTATTTTGTTTTAGTTTTAGTTTAAATTTAATTTTAACTTAGTTTTGTTTTAATTTAATTTTAATTTAGATTTTAAATTTGTTTTGTTTAGTTTTAGTTTTTAGATTTTAATTTTTTAAGTTTCATTTAGTTTTAATTCTAGTTGTGTTTTAATTTAGATTTAGATTTTTTTTTAACTTGTTTTAGATTTAAAAAATAAAAATAATAAAAAAATAAAAAATTTCAAATTTTTTTTAAAAAATCTTGGAAATATAAAAATATAAAAAAATTTCAAATTTTCTATAGTCAAATGCGCTAAAATTTTTCTATCTAAAGTTTGACTGTGGATCATTTTAATTTTCGAACTGGGTTATATTGGAATATCTTAATTTCGGAAATATTTCAAGCATTTGGCATCGTTTCATGAGAAGCTTTGTTGATTGGATTCAGTATCTTAATGAATGATTGTGGCATTTTCTATTGAATACCATTGTGGTCATTTAGTAGCAGTTATACATCCAATACTTATTTAGATTTAGATTTTTTTTTAACTTGTTTTAGATTTAAAAAATAAAAAATTTCAAATTTTTTTTAAAAAATCTTGGAAATATAAAAATATAAAAAAATTTCAAATTTTCTATAGTCAAATGCGCTAAAATTTTTCTATCTAAAGTTTGACTGTGGATCATTTTAATTTTCGAACTGGGTTATATTGGAATATCTTAATTTCGGAAATATTTCAAGCATTTGGCATCGTTTCATGAGAAGCTTTGTTGATTGGATTCAGTATCTTAATGAATGATTGTGGCATTTTCTATTGAATACCATTGTGGTCATTTAGTAGCAGTTATACATCCAATACTTATCTTTAACTGCATAACGGGATCTTGTTTGACTACATAAGGCACTGGTTCTAACATAATCAAATCTGTAAAATCTCGTTAATTTTATCAAGTGTTTGGTGTTTTAGCTGTGTCTCCTAGATTCTTCCTCTTCATTTCTAATAGGGTCTACCTCCCTTAGCTTGCAAGGAGACAGCTTAAATAGAGAGATTGGGGATCAGGGTGACAGCCCCCGATCTAAGTCGTTGTCGCGGTGCCTTGACAATCTGTGCGACAACACATAGCATAGTCACTTAGATAGGATCTTTAGAGATTTAATACTTTCCATTTCATAGAATTTAGAATAGAATATTTCGTTTCAATAGTAAATAGAATTAAAGATTAGTTTAATACTCTGTTTTTCATAAGATTAATTTGGATAGTTTTCATTTGATAAGTAGAGAGAAGTTTTCAATTACATGATAGGATTTAATCATAGTTTGTATTGATGCTTTGTTCAAATTTAGAAGAAATAGATAGTCTCCTTCTTTAATTCAATAAGTTTATAAGCATTTTTATAGACATTTTAAAGATAATTGTCGACATAGGATAATCTTATAGATTTGAGGCTTCTGCGATGAGTTCTTTGTGTAGAGAAGTTTTCCGGTTTAATCGCATCCATTCTTGTTGATTTCGACGTTTCGAACCCAGCCAACGAGGTTCATCATCAGGAAAAGATCCATAGGTAAGAACTGATCTCACATTTGAGGTATAAATAGTGATGGAAGATGAGAGATCAGTTCTTACCTGATCTCTATTCTCATCCATCACTATTTATACCTCAAATGTGAGATCAGTTCTTACCTATGGATCTTTTCCTGATGATGAACCTCGTTGGCTGGGTTCGAAACGTCGAAATCAACAAGAATGGATGTGATTAAACCGGAAAACTTCTCTACACATAGGATAATCTATCATAGAGTTAAACATGGTTTCCTTTTAAGCAATATAAACTTGTTTTAGATCAGTTTTCTTCCCTAATTTTACATTTCCTTTTCTTCCTTCTTGTAACTTTCATTTTCTACTTATTAGAACATTTTCTTTAGAATAATTCATAGATCAATTTCCTTCTTAGATTAATATTAAAGATTTCCTTTTCTTCATTCTTTAATTTATCTTTCAAGCATCAAAATTCAGTTACTTTCTTGATTTTGGATTTCATATAAAATCTCTAAAAACAAAAAGATTGAAGTTTCTTTTCTAGTTCTTTAAAAAATCAATTGTTCTTCTTTTTCAATTTTTATCATAGGCTTTAATTAAGTTTAGATTTCATTCCTTAGATCAGTTCTTAGTTTTCTTATTTCATTAAAACACTGAAGATAAAACATAAACCCCCCAAAAACAACATATAAAATCTACACAACGAAGTAAGGAAGATAGGCTTCTAGCATATATAGTGCACCTGCACTTCACAAGATTACTAACTCTGATAGATAATTTATGATAGCAATTTAAGACATTAAATTGACTAAACATTTTGGCGCTATTGCTGGGGAAGTGTAATTAGGAGCCTTATTTCTTAAATCTAAAAAAAATCTAAAAAAAAAACACACCAAAACATGATATGCGTAAAGAAAGAGATTCTAGGGGTAGATTTATAGCTAGAGGTAGAAGTTTGCTCCCAACAAAACGACTCACCCCACCAAGACCTCGTAGTGCCACACCACCATCTCAAACTCATATTCCATTCTTAAAACATAGACTCCCTAAAGTCTTAAGGTCAAAAATTCAGCGCAAAGACTCTCCAACTTCATCAACTGAAGCAGTTATAAAAGAAGAAGATTCTAGATCTCCAACAGCAGGAGTAGTCTTTTTAACCTCCACCAGAGAACAAATCTCAGCTCAAGAGCTAGAAGTCCCTAGTGAAGAAGAGGAAGAAATCTTCTTCAACATCCCATTGATAGAATAACCAGAAGAAGAACAAATAACTCCAAGAATAGAATCCTATATTAGTTCTGAGGAATCTACAATGGCAAGAGTAGGAGAAGGAGAAGTACATAATCTGAAAGGATAAAACTTAAGAATAGGAGGAGGAAGAAGAGGTGGAGGAAATAGAGGTGGACGAGATGGAGGAGGAGTTAGAGGAAGAGGAAGAGGGGAAGAGAATAGAGATAACAATAGAGAAGACCCTGTTGGATTTCCTATCTATGATGAGGATACAACTGCTACAATGAAGAATATCTCACCTTCCATCCTTCCCAATTTTCATGACTAAGAAATGAAGATCCTGAAGCATTTCTATTTGAATTTGAGGTTTTATGTAGATCTTATGACTACTAACAACATTCTCAAAAATTGAAATTGTTTCTTGCAACACTTAAGGGTGTAGCATTCAAATGGTTCATGGGTTTGTTGAAAAAACTGAGAGGGGGGTGAATCAGTGTTTCTTTTCAATTGTTAATTATTGCCAATAAGATTCTTCACAATTAAAGACAGAGAGGTGTATAATAATAATATTAAGGATTAATAAGAACTTCAATCCTTTTTTAAATAATAGTATACAATAGATGAATGAGGACACCAACCCTTTTAATGAAACATGCACCAACCTGTTGCCAATAACCAACTTGGACTTTTGATGAGGCTCCGACCTCTAGGGATTTGACCCTATCTTCTCAAGGCACCAACCTTGTGTTTAGGGGCTCCTACCCCAAGGACACCAATCCCTCTTATCTTCTTTTGATATTTGATTTCAAAGATGCTCCACTCCCCAAAGTGTTCATTGTACTTTGTCCGGATTCTGCACCATCAATTTAGTATTTTGCACCATTAATTCTGTACTATGTTGTGTCAACAATTACACCAACACTTCTGCACCAACAGCCGCACCCCCACTTCTGCACCAACAGTTGTACCAACACTTCTGCACCAATAGCAGCACCACCACTTCTACACCAACAGTTGTATCAAAAATGTGAACAACACAAACAAGTGCTGGAAGAATCCGAGTCACTACAATAAGGGTCTGTTATGAATATTTTATTAATTATTAGTTAGATATAGTTATATTAGGTTTTATTAACTGAAAGACGCTGATAAAGATCATGCCTCTTAAAAGAACCACACCTTGGGCTATTCAAAATGTTTAAAGCCTAGGCGATCCCTCATTGTAATCATGTCATCTTTCATCATTAATAATATATATTTATCAAGTTTACCAGAGTTTTTACACTCCATTGGTATCAGAGCCATCGCTCTTCGGGATCTGTGGGATCACCAGAATTAAGGAATCAAGGAATTCCAAAAAAATTGCAGATTTTTTTTAAAATCAGGTGTTTGTGCACAACAACATTTGTTTTTTTTTTTTTTTAAATAATAATAACCTTGCAGATTTTTTACCCAACCCCCTCTGTTCCCTCACAACCCTCTGCTTCTCCTTACGCTTCCCAATTCGGTGAGAAATTCAGAAAGGAACTCAGAGATAGAAAGGAGGCCGAGGACTTCAAAATTCACTGCATGGGTCAAGTTCTGTGGTGAAGGTTGGACATAATTTCTCGGATTTAGAACAGTGAAAAAGTGCAAACCAGTGATCCTTTTCTTGTGATCGGACAGGTGTGAGAGCAGCTTAACCTGTGATTGCAAACTTGTAAAAGAGGTTCGGATCACTGTGTAACCTACAACAAATTAGTTGGTAAAGGCTCAGACTTATTCAAAACCACAGATCTCAGACCTGAGGTCAAACTGTGGACAGTTTTCTTCAGAACTCAGACTCTTTGAAGGTTGGATCAGTGATCTGTTGGAGCTCAGAAAAGAGGCTCGGATCACTGTTTAGACAAGAGGACAGTCTCTTGTTTTTAACTTCTGATAGTTGTTTTGCTGAACGCTCGTTTTTTGAAGGACAACCATATAATGTGTGGACAATCCTGTGGATGAAGGCTCGGTGGTAATACTACTGTGAAGCAACTCGAATCTGTGGCAATCTTTCCTCAAACTGATAGTTGTGTGATACTGCCTTCGTTATTCCTCTCCTACGAAATACATACCGGACGGCTGTGTAAATCTGGACGGCGTGGGTTTGGTATAATTCTGAACGGCTGCATATATCTGGACGGTTGTTTAAATCTGGACGGTAACGTGGTTTGGTATAATTCTGAACGGCTGCATATATCTGGACGGCTGTTTAAATCTGCACGGGTAACGTCTTGTGAGCATATATATTAAAAAATCGATATAATTCTGAGCATATATATTAAAAAATCGAATTGTTAAAAGTATATCAAACAGTGTGTCCAAACGGAACGGGCACATTTGTGACGGAACAATTTTTTTTAACTATATAAAATATATAATATATAGTTTGATTGATAATTATATACATATATATTATAATTATATAATTCATTTATATATATATTTTTCATTTAATAATTATATATATATAACAATTATATAATTAAATTATATATATTATATAATTTTTAATTAAAAATTATATATATATAATAATTATATAGTTTTAAAAAAAAAACTATTATTAATTAATTAATTAATTAATTATTAATTAATTAATTAATTCAAAAAATAATAATAATAATAATAATTAATTAATTAATTTTAAAGAAAAAAGAGGAGAAACTGGCAGAAAGATATTCCCCACCTCATACACGCTCGATGTCTTCGTCAATGTCGATGGCGGAATTCCAGAAGAAATTGGGAGATCTTGAGAAGCAAATCAATAACAATTCCGAAGAATTCGGAAAAAGATTAGTCAATCTGGAAGGTACAGTTTCAGGGCACTCCAACGACATCAAAAAAATCCATGATACAACAAATCGAATAGAAAGACAAATGTGGCTAAATCATCACGAGACCACAGAAGCAATGAACAAGCAGAACGAAGCAATGAACAATATGACAGAACTCTTCAACAAGCTAAATGATAAAATAGATAAGTTGAGTCAGACACAATCCCCAACATCTCCTAACGGGGAACCAAATCAACAAAACAATTCCGCAGATTCAGGGAACTCGGAAGATCATCAGGAAAAGACTGATTCTCCACATCATCAAGAAGATAGTAATGCAGATTTTCAAAACAAGCAGCTCTGGAATGCATTCGCTAATCAATATCCCCTTCTTGTTCCACCATTAGCATATCAGCGCAAAGCCAAGATCGATCTACCCAAATTTGATGGTAATGAAAAAAATAGCGTTGCGTGGCTTAATAAGGCAGAAGAATATTTTGAAATTTATGACATTACTAGTGATGATGAAAAAATTAAACATGCTTCCATGAAAATGGAAGGAGAAGCATATAATTGGTATATGTGGTGGAAAAAGACAACGCTCGCTATCAGTTGGAGGAAATTTAAGGATGCGTTCTTCAAAAGGTTTCAAGGCATAAAAGAAGAAAAGTTATTTTCAACGTTTATCAAATTACGCCAAAAAGGAGATGTGGATGAGTACACGCGAGAATGGGAGACTTTGGCAACACGAGTACCCGGATTGTCGAAGTCTCGTCTAATCCAGTCTTACATCTCAGGACTTAAAACCCACATACAAGAAGAGCTAGAACTACATGAAATCACGTCTGTAGAAGTAGCAAGGCAAAAAGCAAAAGCTGCTGAAAAGAAATTGGAAAGATTATCAAAACCGGAAAAAGTATATTCGAGACGACGGTTTCCTCAATCTGAAAATGTAGTTGACACAACATATGTCCCTGTCCATCCTCGTGAAGACGAAAAATCTAGTCTGGAAAAACAAAGAATACGAGAGGGCAAGTGCAAACGATGCGGTGAAAACTGGGACCCTAAGCACAGATGTGCTAATGGAAAAGCAAAAAATCTATACAGTTGTGAAGCAACTAACGACACTAACAGTACTGATTCGTATATAGAAGGATTAGAAGACAATTTAGAGTTCTCTCCAGAAATGGAGGGCGAAACTATTCCGCAAGTGTCCTTATCAGCTATGACAGGCATATTACAACCTCAAACCCTAAAGTTAAGAGGACATATTAAGAACAACAATGTAATGGTTCTAATAGACACAGGTAGCACGCACAATTTTCTAGATTCCACCATGGCCAAAAGACTCAACCTCTTTACTTTTCCCATGCCTAATATGAAGGTAATGGTGGCCGATGGTAAGAAGATTGAACAAGTAGGAAAATGCCATAAAGTCAAATTGCAAATTAAAGACTTTCATTTAGAATCTCCGTTCTACACCGTTCCATTACGAGGAGTAGATGTGGTCTTAGGAATTCAATGGCTACGAACTCTAGGTACTTATTCTGCCAACCATCAGAAGCAGTTTATAAGTTTTAAGTGGAAAGGGAAGAAATACAAGTTGTATGGATTCCAAGCCCCAGGAAATCAAGTCGTATCTACAGTACAATGTCAGCAGTTAGAAATGTTATCTTCAAAAGGGAGCCATGAAGAGTCTCCGGAAATCAAGACAGGATCCGACCCTGTCGATATCAGATATTTTCACTATCCAGATCAACAACAAACTGAACTCGAGAATATGCTCCATGACCTTTTTAAAATATGGGAAGCAAGAGCTCGCCGTTCGCGGAAACCAGACATTCGTCAACGTTGTCCATCGATTACATATGCTTTGAGGACAAAGCATCTTTAAGAAAGGGGCAATGTTATGAATATTTTATTAATTATTAGTTAGATATAGTTATATTAGGTTTTATTAACTGAAAGGGCATGATCAAAGATCATGCCTCTTCGCCAAGGGACACCTTGAGGCTATTTAAAGCCTAGGCGATCCCTCATTGTAATCATGTCATCTTTCATCATTAATAATATATATTTATCAAGTTTACCAGAGTTTTTACACTCCAAGGTCCGAGACTATTATATTTACTTCCACAGGTCTGGGGCAGATAGATCCGAGATAGCTGTATATACTGCACAAGTCTAAGGATTGTAAGGAGCAGCAAATCAAGCTCCACGCAATTCTATGCAACAGACTTAGACTCCACCCAACGGATTCTATGCAACATATTTATATCCTGGGCATTACGTAACAGATTTGGATATTTCCTTGTCCGAAATCACAGTCTGAATCCTTCTTCAATTTTCTTGCATTCTCCTTGATAGTTCACGAGTTGTGAACTGGATCTCTTCGATGTATATCCTTCAACGATTGATTTTTACAGGACTACACCTTAACAATTCTGAGACCTGAAGTGTATTTTTTTTTCTCCACAGTTTGTTGTAGCGTAGAAAATCCACAATGCTGAGATTGTTGCGCCTTCTAGGGCTGCGGCTCAAAATAGATCTTATACCCAGACTTTAATCCTTTGTTGTCCCTTACCTTGACTTTGCAGAATTATCCTCCAAGTTGTTCACCCAATCCGCAACCTTTATCCTTCTTGTTCATGAGATATGAACTCGAACCTGTAATGAATGTTGTGCTGATGGTTGATCCGAAACAAGGAGAGTAATTACATATAAATACACCTAATTTTCGACCCTTCACCGAACAGATGCATCCTTAAGTAGGCCGACTTGTCCTAGAAAGTGATGTCGGCTCACTGGACCAGAAATTATGTATTAACTTAAAAATTCAATAACTATCAAACCGCTTGGAGTTTCGGGCTGAGTAATAGCTCGTTGGAACGGGAAAAATATACTCTACAAGATGGTATAGGACCCATGTTGATAGGATGCCTCCAAGGTGATTTAAACAATTTTTCTTTGTGATTGTCTTTAATTTTTGTGTGCAGGAAGTGAATAGGACAGCATGCCTTTTCCACTGCTTGGCTTCTCCTTTGTTTGGCTTATCAATCATAGGATCATAGTGTCATCATGTAGGACATCTATGTCATCATGATAGTACCCAGAAAAGTCATGAAGGTATAGCATCATGTATTCAATAATAGTGCAGTAATATGTCATAGTGCAGCATCATTAGGAGAACTTCAAATGATATCTTCCATGTTATCATCTAGTCTTTTCAGCTTTCATCAAGTGTGTTCATTCATTCAACCTGTTGCCATCAATGAAAACTTGGATTAACAATCTCCTCCTTTGTCATTGGATGGCAATATTTTTCTTCTCTCCCCCTTTGACATCAATGGCAATGGGGTGCCAATGTGCTCCCCCTATCATGCTGCTCCACCTAACATACTGTACCCCTGACATGCTTCTTGATTTAATGTGATGCAAGAGCAATGACCCCCATCTTTTCGCGACGATACTCAAATGCTTCTCGTGGAAGGGGTTTTGTAAAGATATCCGCAATTTTCTCTTTTGTATTGATGTATTCCAACCTGATGTTATGTTCAGCAACTTGTTCACGGAGAAAGTGGTATTTGATTGGAATATGTTTAGTCCTTGAGTGCATCACCGGATTCTTTGAAAGACAGATGGCGCTAGTATTGTCACAAAAGATAATAATTGGTTGCTTAGTTTCTATGTTGACATCCTTCAAGGCTTCCTTCATCCATAGAATTTGTGTACTATAATCAGCAGCAGCTATATATTCGGCTTCAACTGTAGAAAGGGATATAGATGATTGCTTTTTGCTGAGCCAAGATACAAGACAATCCCCCATAAAGAATGCATTTCCACTGGTACTTTTTCGATCATCCACGCTTCCGGCCCAATTAGCATCTGAGTAAGCTGACACAATAAGAGTTGAACTCTTGGGATACCAAAGACCGAAATCAGTCGTTCCTTTCAGATATCTGAGAATTCTCTTCACAGCTGCTAGATGGGATTGTTTAGGACTTGACTGAAATCTTGCTACCATTCCTACTGCTTGCATAATATTTTGTCTTGTGGCAGTTAAGTATAAGAGAGCTCCAATTATTGACCTGTAAAGAGTTGCATCTATGAGAGGGGTATCATCATCTTTGCTTAATTTACAATCTGTGGTCATCGGTGTGCTCATAGGCGCACAATCTTCCATCCCATATCTTTTGAGCATTTCTTTAAGATATTTTGCTTGAGATATAAACATGCCTGCAGAGGTTTCAGTTATTTGTAGCCCAAGAAAGTAAGACAACTCACCAATCATTGACATCTCGAATTTTTTGGACATATTTAGAGCAAATTCATGGCTCATTTCTTCATCATTGCTAGCAAAGATTAGATCATCAACGTAAACAAAAGTGATCATAAGTTTTTCCTTGTCCATCTTCATGTAGAGATTGCTACCTGCCACTTCCTTTTTGAAACCTTCTTGTTGCAGATAGTGATCCAACTTTGCATACCATGCTCTAGGGGCTTGTTTTAATCCATACAAGGCCTTTTTTAGTTTGCATACAAAGTCTTTTCCTTCAGCAAGATCAAATCCTTCTGGTTGCTCCATGTAAACTTCTTCCTTGAGATCTCCATCCAGGAATGTTGATTTTACATCCATTTGATAAACCTTGAATTCTTTTGAGCAAGTAAATGTTAAAAACATTCTTATGGCTTCCATTCGAGCTACTGGTGCAAAGGTTTCTTCGAAGTCAATTCCTTCAATTTGCGAGTATCCTTTGTAGACAAGTCTGGCTTTATTTCTGATGATTTTTCCATCTTCATTCATCTTGTTTTTGAATACCCATTTTGTTCCAATTATATTTTTATCTTTTGGGCGAGGTACCAGTTCCCAAGTCTCATTTTTTTCGATTTGAGACATTTCTTCTTCCATGGCCTTTATTCTTTGCTTGCTTGAGAAAAATTTTCAAGTTTTATTAAAGATAATAGAGCCACATCATCTTTTCTTGGGGTGTTTATCATCATTCTTCGAGTTTGAATTCCTTCATCTATATTTTCGATGACCTGTTCTTCCGGATGATGTCTTTGAATAAACTTGGTCTTAGAGGGAGTTTGTGAAAGTTCACTTTGAGGTTCTCCATTCTCCTCTTCTTTTTCAGGTTCTTCTTCTTCAATTTGTTCAAAGAAAAGCTCAAGTTCATGATCTTCAATTCTCTTTTCTGGAAGGCCTTCATCAATCTTCACATCAATGCTTTCCACTATTCTTCGTAGATGATTGTTGTAACATTTGTAAGCTTTGCTCCTAGTGGAGTATCCGAGAAATATTCCTTCGTCAACTCTAGAATCAAATTTTCCTGGTGAGTCATCATTTATTTTTATGAAGCATTTGCTTCCAAAAACCCTGAAATATTTTACTGAAGCAGGTCCTCCTTTCCATAATTCATAAAGATTCTTTTCATTATTTGGTCTTAGTTGAGTTCGATTTAAGGTATAAACTGCAGTCCCAACTACTTCTCTCCAAAATTTTGGCTGCAAATCAGCTGCTAGTAGCATTGTCCTTGCCATTTCTTGAATGATTTGATTCCTTCTTTCAACTACTCCATTTTGCTGGGGTGTCCTAGCAGTAGAGAGTTCTCTTTCGATTCCATGCTCTTTACAGAATTCATCAAATTATTTTGAGGTGAATTCTCCTCCTCTATCCGTTCTAAGACATTTAATCTTAGAATCTTTCTCATTCTCAAGGAGAGCCTTAAGATTCTTAAAACATTCAAATGCTTCAGATTTATATTTTATGAAATATATCCACATCATTCTAGTATAGTCATCAACAAATAGAGCAAAGTACCTTTCACCTTGAAGAGATGGAGTTCTAGTTGGCCCACACAAATCTGCATGAATGATTTCCAAAGGTTTTGATGTTGAGAACTCCTTAGTTTTGTGGCTAGTTCTGGTTTGCTTTCCATGTTGGCATGGGCCACATACAACTTAATTTGGCTTGCATATTTTAGGAATGTCGCTTATTGCTTTAATTTGGCTGATGTTGACTAGGTTATCAAAACTTGTATGCCCCAATCGCTTGTGCCATAACCAACTTTCATCTGTTTGACTTGAGTAACATTTATCTTCTTGGATTCTACTAAGAATGTAAACATTATCTAGTGTTCTTACTCCTTTCGCCACAAGTTCTCCTGAGGATGAGTCTCTTATTTCACAATTTTTTGTACTAAAGACAACATTATGTCCTTGGTCACAAATCTGGCTAACACTTAAGAGATTGTGTTTGATCCCTTCTACAGCAAGGTATTTTGAGCCTTTCCTTGTCCATTGACAAGGGTAGCAGTTCCTTTTCCAGTGATTTTAGCGGATCCACTTCCGAAGGATACGTTTCCATTTTTCTTGTTCAATGAGATAAACTTCTTTTGGTCACCTGTCATATGTCTTGAACATCCATTATCCACGAACCAATGATTTTCTTCGCTATGAGCACACAGAGCTAGACCACATTTATTAGTTTTGAGATTTACGCTTTTAGTTTTTTCCTTTTTGAGAGGGCAATTTTGTTCATTATGATCATAATTATCACATAATGAACAAGACGGATCAAACTTAGCCAAAGGATCAAAGGAATTGTAAGTTTTGATTTGTCCTTGCTCTTTAGGACCACGTAGTTGGTTTGTTTGATCGTTCAATCTTGGTGCTTCATTCTTATGAGCCTTGCAATGCTTAGCTTGATGCCCTAAGTTTTTACAATAGTAACAATAACCAAGAAAAATAGTTTGATACCTGTTGTAGTATCCATAGCTTGAACCAACATTCTTCCTTGGAGTTGCTCTTTCTTCAATTCTTGGTTTTGAAATGGGACTTTGTTCCTGACGAGATGACTTTTCTTCTCTTGGATGGCAAGAGAGTACGTCAGCATAACTTCTAGCATTATTCTTTGTACTTGATGATTCTCCTTTGAAACCAATTCCAGACTTATCATGTTGAGGTTTTTGAGTATTAAGAATGTTGTCAAGAGCTAGAGAGCTTCGCCAACTCCTTTTGACTTGCTCTAATTCCTTTCTTAGAGTTATTATTTCAGCTTCACGTTTTTCACAGATATCATCCTTCTCTTTTAGCTTAATGTTCAAGAAGTCTTCCCTTCTTTTTGCTTCCTCTTTTTCTATTTTGAGGGAAATTATCTTCTTTTGTAGATTCTCATTTTCTTCAATGGCACTCATTAGCAAACTATTCATGTTTCTTTCATCTTCCAGTTCTGAGTCATCATCATTTGTAAATGCCATGAATAACGTTTCTTTACTTCCAACATAATTACTTTCCTCATTTGATTCATCATCACTTTCTTTGTGATGACACATATTTCTAGTTGATTTCTTTTTTATGACTAGAAATTCATCTTCATCGGACTCATCTTGTTTGGAGAAGAAGTTCTTCTTATTAAACCCTTTCTTTTTGTACATCATCCTTTTAGAGTCCTTTTCATCATCACTATCATGTTTATGAGGACATTTTGCAGCGTAATGACCTATTCTTCCACAATTGAAACAAATAAGAGGGTACTTACCTTTTAGCTTAGATCCCCTTTTTAGTCTTCGTACAAATTGAGCTAAATCGTTTTCAGTATCAGATTCATCGTTGTTGTAATTCCATCCTTTTCCTTCTTTTGTAGATCTTGAGGCTTTGAAAGCTGCTTCTTTGAAATTTGGATTCCCTTTCCTCATCTCATAGGCAATAAGAATTCCATGAATTTCATCCATCTTGAGAGTATCTAGGTCCTTCATTTCTTCTATGGCACTTATTTTGGAGTCAAATCTGTCAGGAAGCAATCTCAGGATTTTTTGAACAATGGTGTTTTCTTCAATATTTTCTCCTAGTCCTTTAAGAGAGTTAACCACTTCAGCTACTCGGAGGAAGTATGATGCAATATCTTCTTCATCATCCATTTTCAGACTCTCAAATTGTCTTCTATAGGTTTGAAGCTTTGCCTTCTTAACTTTGGAGTCCCCATCATATAGAGAAACCAACTTATCCCATACTTCTTTGGCTGAGTCACAATTCATGACTTTTGTAAATTCGGAATCGGTAATTCCACTAGTGATAGAATTTAAAGCTTTGGCATTAGCAATGTAGGCTCTTCTTTCATCTGGATCAGTTGGAAGACCGGAGGGAGCTTTGTACCCATCCAAAACAGACTGCCATACTTCAGGGCCAAGAGACATTAGATAGTAGGACATCCTCTTTTTCCAAAAACTAAAATGTGTTCCATCAAAGATAGGCAGTTTCCCTGTTGCTTCCATGTTCTTCATTGTGCCTAAGAATCCTTCTTTCAGCTGTTAGGCTGATAATGAAGAAGCTAGCTCTGAAACCAACTGTTGGAAATACTGAGAGGGGGGTGAATCAATATTTCTTTTCAATTGTTAATTATTGCCAGTTAGATTCTTCACAATTAAAGACAGAGAGGTGTATAATAATAATATTAAGGATTAATAAGAACTCAATCCTTTTTTAAATAGTATTATACAATAGATGAATGAGGGCACCAACCCTTTTAATGAAACGAGCACCAACCTATTGCCAAGCACCAACTTGGACTTTTGATGAGGCTCTGACCTCTAGGGCTTTGACCCTATCTTCTCAAGGCACCAACCTTGTGTTTAGGGGCTCCTACCCCAAGGACACCAATCCCTCTTATCTTCTTTTGATATTTGATTTCAAAGATGCTCCACTCCCCAAAGTTTTCACTGTACTTTGTCCGGATTCTGCACCATCAATTTAGTATTTTGCACCATTAATTCTGTACTATGTTGTGTCAACACTTCAACAATTACACCAACACTTCTGCACCAACAGCTGCACCCCCACTCCTGCACCAACAGTTGTACCAACACTTCTGCACCAACAGCACCACCACCACTTCTACACCAACAGTTGTATCAAAAATGTGAACAACACAAACAAGCGCTGGAAGAATCTGAGTCACTACAATAAGGGTCCGAGACTGTTATATTTACTTCCACAGGTCTGGGGCAGATAGATCCGAGATAGCTGTATATACTGCACAGGTCTGACGACTGTAAGGAGCAGCAAATCAAGCTCCACGCAATTCTATGCAGCAGACTTAGACTCCACCGAACGGATTCTATGCAACATATTTATATCCTGGGCATTACGTAACAGATTTGGATATTTCCTTGTCCGAAATCACAGTCTGAATCCTTCTTCAAATTTCTTGCATTCTCCTTGATAGTTCACGAGTTGTGAACTGGATCTCTTCAATGTATATCCTTCAACGATTGATTTTTATAGGACTACACCTTAACAATTCTGAGATCTGAAGTGTATTTTTTTTTCTCCACAGTTTGTTGTAGTGTAGATAATCCACAATGTTGAGATTGCTGCTCCTAGGGCTGTGGCTCAAAACATATCTTATACCCAGACTTTAATCCTTTGTTGTCCCTTACCTTGACTTTGCAAAATTATCCTCCAAGTTGTTCACCCAATCCGCAACCTTTATCCTTCTTGTTCATGAGATATGAACTCGAACCTGTAATGAATGTTGTGTTGATGGTTGATCTGAAACAAGGAGAGTAATTACATATAAATACACCTAATTTTCGACCCTTCACCAAACAAATGTGTCCTTCAGTAGGCCGACTTGTCCTAGAAAGTGATGTCGGCTCACTGGACCAGAAATTATGTATTAACTTAAAAATTCAATAACTATCAAACCTGAGTAATAGCTCGTTGGAACGGGAAAAATATACTCTACAAGATGGTATAGGACCCATGTTGATAGGATGCCTCCAAGGTGATAAAAACAATTTTTCTTTGTGACTGTCTTTAATTTTTGTGTGCGTGAGGTGAATAGTACAGCATGCCTTTTCCACTGTTTGGCTTATCAATCATAGGATCATAGTGTCATCATGTAGGACATCTATGTCATCATGATAGTACCCAGCAAAGTCATGAAGGTATAGCATCATGTATTCAATAATAGTGCAGTAATATGTCATAGTGCAGCATCATTAGGAGAACTTCAAATGATATCTTCCATGTGATCATCTAGTCTTTTCAGCCTTCATCAAGTGTGTTCATTCATTCAACCTGTTACCATCAATGACAACTTAGATTAACAGGGTTTAATAACACATTCTATTAGTACATGGGAAGAGATGAAGAGTGTATTCTTGCAAAAATATCAGGATTATTGTATACCTCATAGTCGGAAAGATGAAATTTTTAAGATGATGCAAAGAGAGGATGAAAACTAGGACCTAATTGAGAGATTCAGTTACAACTTAAAAAGAGCTAAAATGGAAAACTTAGATCAAGATACTTTAAAAGCTCTCCTGTTGAAAGCCATTAGAGATGCATGGATAGATATTCTTAATATGATGGGAAAAGGAGACATTTCTCAATTACCATTACCTGATATCTCTGAATGATACATACATCTCTCAGGAGGGAAATCAAGAATTGGAAAAAATTCAAGAGTTCTTGTTCTCTCTAGAGTGAATAAATCTGCAGCTGGAACAGTAAGTAGGGCAGAAAAAGAAAATTTGTTAGATTAGTTCAAAACAGATATTTTATGGAGTCTTAGTGAACAAATAAACACCTTAAAATTACAAAAAAAAACAAAAAGTTGAAAGCGATGACTTATTTATCTTCTGTCCTAAGTGCAGAAAGAAACATGCCTTAAGAGAATGTCCTCTTGATTTGAAAGTCATAGAGACCTGTGTCATATGTACAGAACAAGGTTGCGGGGAAGCTTCTCCCCCCTCAATCCCGCTCGCAAAACGCGCTCCGTTCGGGAGCTCTTTGGGAGCGCTCGGAAGCACGCTCCCAAAAGTGCTTCCTGAGGGAAGCGTTTTCGGGAGAAACGTTTTCGGGAGCGCGCTTCCAAGCCTGAAAAAACGCTCCGTATTTTCGGGAGTGTTTCAGGGAGCGTTCGGGAGCGAACGCTCCCCGACCACTTCCCCCATTAAAAAAATGCTTCGGGAGCGTTTTTTTAATGCGAAACGGTCGTAACTCACGGCTACTCCCGGCGCGTAGAAAAAAACTCGGCGTCAAAATTTGATTTTTTTTTGGGAAGGAGGGAGAGAGGTTGGGTAAATAAAAAAACCCACCCCCCTCATTTAGTTGTTATTGTTTTAGTTGAGAGTGAGAGTGAGAGCAAGAGGAGCAAGAGTTGGAGAGCGATTTGGAGAGAAGGAGAGCTTGAGAGTTTGGAGAGCATAAGTGCCAAGGAGAGAGCAAGGCGCAAGCTGCAAGAGAGCAAGTTTGCAAGAGGAGGATTGCAAAAAAGAGGTAGGTCTTCTAATCTAGTTTTTTATTTTCTAGGAATTGTTTTTAAATTGTTCAAAAATGAAAACTTGTTTTTTTTTCTCAATGTTGCATTCTAGTGTGTTGAAAAGTGAAAAATTGAATTGTTTTTTTCCTATATTGCATTTCCTATTCCCATTTGGCATTCCTCCATTTTTTTTGCAGGCTAGAAACTTGAAACTTGAAACTAGAAACATCATGGCTATATGGCTAGGGATTTTCTTCATTGTAATAATGGTGTTGGAGAGTAGAAAAAAGAGGCCCATTAGAGAAGAGGAGGATGAAGAAGTGGGTTATAGTGGATTTGATGAAAATCCTAATGAGGAGGAGGAGTATGTTGAGGAGGAAAGGGAGAGTGGAGAACATGAGGCCACAGATACCCCAACTAGACAAGAGCAAAGTCAAACACCTTTGTGGAAATATGTTCAGAGGCAGGAAGGAGGGAAAGGTGGTAGAACCACTAAATTTCTTTGCCCCCATTGCAATAAAGAATACACAGATTCATACACTCGTGCCAGAAGGCACCTTTGTGGGAAAATGCCAGGGGATGGAGACAAAAATCTAGGAATCAAAATTTGTGTAAGTGTGCCAGCAACACAGAGAGAGAAATATAGAAAGGAAGAGGAGGCTGCCCTACAAAGATCTAAAAGATCTAGAGGTTCCATTGATTCTTATACACCATCAGGTCCATCACATCATGGACAAAGAAGTCCATCAACTTCCACCCATGGGAGTGGATATGGAGGCACACCTGGACCAAACATCTCCTTAAGGCGTAGAACCATATCCGATTTCCTTGACGAAGGGTGTAGGAATGATGTGGATTCAAAAAAACTTTGATTTCTATATGCATGTGGGGTGCCATTCAATGTTCTTCGCTCACCTTATTGGCATGAAATGGTTTCTGCCATTAATGATGCCCCCAAAGGATACAGGAGCCCTGGGTATGACAAGGCCAGAACCGTGGGACTTGATCATGAAAGAGCTAAAATAAACAATTATTTGGCTAGAATGACAAATTCTTGGAATGAGCATGGGGTGTCCATTGTATCTGATGGATGGACCAATGTAAAAGGAAAGCCATTGATAAGTGTTCTGGCTGTGTCGGTTAGTGGTGCAATATTCCTTTCAGCATATGATTATTCAGACAAATTCAAGACCGGCATTAACATTGCAGAACCATTAATTGAAATAATTGAAAATGCTGGGCCATACAATGTCATCCAAGTCATCACTGATAATGTTGCTAAACTGTAAGGCAGCAGGAGCAATTATTGAGGATAAATACCCCAAGATATTTTGGTCTGGGTGTTTGGTTCACACAATGAACCTTTTGATGCATGATATCATTAAAAACAAACAACCTCAATTCAAATGGCTTGGTGATTTGTACAAGAGAGGTAAAAAAATGATAAAATTTATTACAAATCATAGCAATACCCATGGGCTTTTTCGTACTCACTCCAAATTGGAGTCGTTGAAGATAGCAAAGACTAGATTTGCTAGCTATTACCTCACCTTCAGGCGCCTTTTCAAGGTAAGAGAGTCATTGGCTGCAATGGTATCAAGCCCACACTAGCAGGTATTAAAGGACAGGGTAGCGACAATAGTTGACAGGCAAGGTTTTGAACATGTGGAGGAGACCGCCCTTGACCCTTTGTTTTGGGCACGTGTGAGGGAAATTTTGAACTTCACCAAGCCCATTTATCACATGATTCGTTTTTCAGATACAGAGAAACCAGTGATTGGGAAGGTTTATGAGCAGATGGATAGCATGTTGGGCCAAATAAAAGATGTTATTAAGGATAATGATCCCAACTTGTATGCAATGATTCATGACTGTGTGTGTGCACGGTGGAATAAACTCAATGTTCCACTACATGCCTTGGCATATATCCTTATGCCAAAATACTACTCTCCATCTTGGTTGGACCAACCTGCACCTGGAGGTGGGGTTAGGATCAAACCTCACACAGATCCAGAGGTACAAGAGGGGTACATGAAGGCATTAGACAAGTTGGTCCCCAACAGGGAGGAGTGTGCTAGATTGCGCCTTGAATTAGGCAGATACTTCAATTGCGCTGGTAACTTTGGTTCTTTCCATGCAATGGAAGACAAAGACAGATTTGATGCTCTGACATGGTGGGAAGCATATGGCGGCATGGGACTTTTGCCAAAGTTGGCAAAAAAAGTTCTCTCACAAGTTGTGAATACTTCTTTTGCAGAGAGGTGTTGGAGCACCTACAGCTTCATACATAATGTGAGAAGAAACAGGCTGAATGAAAACCGAGCTGAAAGCTTGGTTTATGTGCATTACAACTTGAGGTTGTTGAGTCATTACTGTGATCGTGCATATGAGGATCAATCATATAAACTCTGGGACAACAACCCAGAGGATGATAATCTGGAGGACGGCACTGTACATATGGAAGAATTGGAAGCAGAACTTTTGAGAGATGATGATGAAGCATCAGCAGCGATGCCACCACCACACACAGGGCCAGTCCCACCATCCAGTAGCAATACAGGTGCCAGTGCCAATGCTCGATATCCAACTATTGTTCCTTTGCAGATTCAACCTCCACCTACATCCTCACGTTGCCCTCCGCCTTCTAGTCATGGTCGTGGACGTGGTACTCCTGAGAGTACTAGAAGACCACCATTGCCTCGTGGTTCTCACAAATTAGACATTTCTCGTGGGCATGGCAAGGGGCCAGCCAATAGATAAAATAGATTTTTTGTTTACTAGTCTTTTCTATTTTCTAGTAGTTTTTATCTTTTATAACTATTGAACAGTTGAAACTTGACTCTTTCATATTTAATGACAATTTAAGTTTGAAGTTTGAATTTGAAAGGTGAAACTTTGAAGTTGGCATTTATAAGTTTATAAGTCATTATGAATTATGAATATGATGTTTCATGAAAGTTATATGGTGATCAATGAATCAATGATGATAAAAATTATATATCAATGATGATAAATGTTATATATTGAATTTTGAAATCAATGAATCAATGATGATAAATGATATATATCAATGATGATGAATGTTATATATTGAATTTTGAAATCAATGAATCAATGATGATAAATAAATTATGATATATATCAATGATGATAAATGTTATATATTGAAATTTGAAATCAATGATGATAAATGTTATATATTGAATTTTGAAAGCTTGAAATCTTCAGATTGATGATTCACGAGACTCAAGAGTCAATATGTTGTATGTTTCCAACTTGTGGGCGTGGTTGATGAAGATTATAACTTCTAGATGATTGATGTTATATGATTCAATCTATGTTTTTATGTTTTTTATGTCTAATTCATCATTCTACATGCTTTTGTTGACATATATGCATCAAAATATAAAAAATATAAAAATATATATATATTAAAAAAAAAAAACACTCCCCGAAACGCTCCGGACCGGGAGCTTTTGAAAATGGCGCTCCCGCTCCCAAGCAACCATGGTACAGAAAATCATGAAACAAAGAAATGTCTTTCTATACCAGGTCTTAAAGATGTCTTTCAAGAAGAAATAGCTCCACATCCAGTAGATCCTCTTTGTTTTGTCTCTAAAATACCATGGCAAGGGCCACAAAATCAAGGTTTTAATACTCAGATGTATACTTAGCCCCCACGGAATAATTGGAATTCATCAATGCCATGGCAGAAACCTTGGTCTCAACCTCAACCTTGGGCACAAGGAATGCAAAATCCCTATGGGAGATATTCTCAATATCACCAATATCCACAATCTTATCCGAACTATCCTCCACAACATTTTCATCAACCTAGTCAACAACCTCAATTCCCAAATCATAATCCACAACTTTCATTACCATTTCCACAAAGGCCAAACCTACTACCTGCTCAGCCACTCCCAAATCCAAATAATAAAAATGCACAACCTATCTATAACATAGAGGGACAGAATTTTCAAACTTATATGATAACTCCACTAGATCTTAACAATGTTCAACTTAGATCTAGTAGAATACTAGAAAAGAAAAAGCCTTTTGTTGTTATTCAAAAGAAAGTTGAGCACTTTGATGATGAAGTTTCCCCTCAAAATGAAAATCTTCAAAACAAAAATAATCATTCTGGAGAAGGGACATCTCTTCATCAGAATCAAAATTTTCAAAATCAAACACAAAAAGATCCAATACACTCAACTCATATCATAGAGCAACCATCAGTATCTATATCTAAAACCCCTTTTCCTAAAAGATTACAAATTGACAGAGGGATAGAAAAACAAATTTTGTTGCCTAACTATGATATATTAGATGAACTGAAAAATGTCTATATCAAAATTCCTTTGTTACAAGCCATTAAGGAAATCCCAATCCTTGCAAAACCAATAAGAGAATTAAGTATAAAGAAATTAGGAAGAAAAACAAAAGAAGTGAAAAGAATCCAGCTAGTGGGAAAAATTGCAGATATCATGATGAGAAAAATAACTATACAAAAATATTTGGATCCAGGAAGTCCCATTGTAAAAACACACATCAATGGTATTGAGATTCCAAATACATTGATTGACTTAGGCGCAGCCATAAACATCATGAGTAAACAAACCATGGAACAACTAAAGCTTCCAAACCTTCAGTATACACCAACATTACTGCAATTAGCAAACAGATCAGTAATCAAGCCAGATGGTGTATTAGAAGACATTTATGTATCCTTAGACTCTTGGGAATATCCAGTCGACTTTATGATCTTGACTCCCAAGAACAACTTAGGATGACATCATTGATTTTAAGAAGACCTTCGTTAGCTACAGCTAATGCTTTCATCAGTTGTATCCAGGAAGACCATACAAAAATATTTGGATCCAGGAAGTCCCATTGTAAAAACACACATCAATGGTATTGAGATTCCAAATACATTGATTGACTTAGGCGCAGCCATAAACATCATGAGTAAACAAACCATGGAACAACTAAAGCTTCCAAACCTTCAGTATACACCAACATTACTGCAATTAGCAAACAGATCAGTAATCAAGCCAGATGGTGTATTAGAAGACATTTATGTATCCTTAGACTCTTGGAAATATCCAGTCGACTTTATGATCTTGACTCCCAAGAACAACTTAGGATGACATCATTGATTTTAAGAAGACCTTCGTTAGCTACAGCTAATGCTTTCATCAGTTGTAGATCTAGTGATATGTTTATTTCTGATGGAAATTCAACAAAGAAATTCACTCTATATCCTCCAGCAAAAAAAATGATAGAAGTAGAAGATGAAGAATGGATGGATGATGATAATAGTATACAACCTATTTTTACTATTTCCCACATTAGTGAAGAAAATCAAATTCTAAATTCAATAGAAAATTATGAATCATCTTCACAATGTGAGAATAGTCAAAATTTTCAAGAATAATATAATATTGAATACTTATTATCCAGACAAATGTCTTTATATTCTATGGAAGAATTTGATAATTCTTCAATTGAAATCTTTCCAGATAAAACTTTAATATATAAACAAAAACCTAGAAGAATTTCAAAAAGAAGAGTTAATCAAAACATTGCAAAAACATTCTTCTTCATATGCATGGGAGTACACTGGCATGAAAGGAATTAATCCTGAGACTTTGCATACATCATATCTATATTGAAGAAAATTCTAGGCCAATCAAACAACCTCAAAGAAGAATGAATCCAAATCTTAAGGAAATTGTAAAAGAAGAACTACAAAAATTACTGAACGTAAACTTTATTTATCCAATATCCGACAGTCAGTGGGTTTCACCTTTAGTAATTGTCCCTAAGAAGAATGGCAAATGGAGGGTGTGTATTGACTATAGGGAGTTGAATAAGGCTACTTTAAAAGATCATTTTCATTACCTTCCATAGATCAAGTTTTGGATACATTAGCAGGAAAGAAATATTTTTCATTTTTGGACAGATTCAGTGGGTACAATCAAATTCAAGTAGATCCTAAAGACCAAGACAAAACCACATTTACATGTCTTTAGAGAACTTATGCTTACCAAGTACTTCCTTTTGGATTGTGCAATGCACCTGCAACATTCCAAAGAGCAGTATTAGGAATCTCCTCTGACTTAATACATGATTGTGTGAAAGTGTATATGGATGACTTCATATTTTATGGAAATTATTTTGAAGAGGCCCTTAAAAATTTGGAAAAAGTTCTCATAAGATGTAAAGAAGCAAATCTCTCATTAAGTCATGAAAAATGCTTCATGATGTTTACTGAGGAAATTGTTTTAGGACACCATATTTCAGGAATGGAATTAAGGTAGACTTATCTAAAGTTGAAGTTATTTCCAAATTAGCAATCCCAAATTGTCAAAAAGGTGTTAGGAGTTTTCTTGGTTTTATAGAGTACTATAGAAGATCTATAGAAAACTTCACAAAAATTGCATCTCCACTCTTCAAATTGCTCATTAAAGATTGTGAATTTAGTTGGAATCCTGAGTGCCAAATGGCATTTGAAACTTTGAAAACAAAGATATCTGAAGCAACCATCTTAAGAGGACCAAATTGGAAGTTACATTTCCACATCTCAACTTTTGCTTCAGATACAACCCTGGAAGTTGTATTAGGAAAAAAAGATCTAACCCCTTATGCCATCTACTATATAAGTAAAAATTACATTGTTACTGAAAAAGAGTTTCTAGTTGTTGTCTATGCTATTAACAACTTTAGACATTACATCACTCGCTATGAAACCTTCATTCATACAGATCATTATGCAATTAGATATCTAATTAATAAATCTATCACTAATGGCAGAATCACAAGATGGTTACTACTCTTGCAAGAATTTAACATCACCATTTTAGATCGACCTGGAAAACAAAACACAGATGCTGACTCTTTATCTAGGATTCAAAATAATAACAATGATACACCAGTAGAGGATAATTTTTCTGATGAATATCTTTTTTCAATATCTACTAAATCTCCATGGTTTGCAGACATTGCAATTACTTGGCCACAGGAAAATTACCATCATATTTGTTTCCTAGATAAAAGAGAAGAATAATTCAAACAAGTGCATTATATTCATGGGTAAATGATAAATTATACAAGACAGGTCCAGATCTCATCATTAGAAGATGTGTTCGAGAAGATGAGATACTTGAAAAAATGAAGGCGTGCCATGATGAGCCATGTGGAGGACACTTTACTGATAAAATGACTACTTATAAAATCCTTCTTTTAGGATATTATTGGTCTTCCCTTTTAAAGGATGCCAAGGAGTATGTTAAAAGGTGTGAAAATTGTCAGAGAATGGGGAAACTTCTTCCTACATATGAAATACCCTTACAACCACAGATACTCATCGAATCCTTTGAAAAATGGGCCCTGGACTTTGTTGGACCAATCAATCCACCATCAAGACAAAAGAGGTATATTCTGGTGTGCATTGATTCTGTCACTAAATGGGTAGAGGCTAAAGCACTTTCTTTTGATAATGAAAATATTGTAGTTTCATTTCTCTTTGAGGATATTTTTACTCGTTTTGGTGTCCCAAGGGAAATTGTGACAGATCAGGGAACTCAGTTTACATCCAGAATGGTGCAAAAGATCGTCGAAGAATATAAAATCAAGCACAGAAATTCTATTCCATACCATCCACAGGCAAATGGACAAGTGGAGTCCACCAATAAAGTGATTGAAGCAATCCTCACAAAGACTATACAACTACATAGAAAGGATTGGGAAGAAAGGCTTCTTGAAGCTTTATGGGCCTATCGGACTACATGGAGGAATAAAACAGGACATACTCTCTATGAACTTGTTTATGGGAAGCAATTCTTGTTTCCAATAGAGTTCCAAATCAGAACCTTCAAAACAGCAGTCAAATTGGGACTTGACTTATCAGAAGCTCAAAAGCATAGAATGGAGCAACTCAATGAGCTTGATGAAATAAGGCAAAATGCAGTTCAAAAGACCAGCTTAGTTCGGCAACAAAGATCCAAATGGCATGATAAGTACATAAAAGAAAAAAAAAATTCAGACAAGAGATTGGGCACTTTTATTTGACTCAAAGTTCAAGGACTTCCAAGGAAAATTTCAAACTCATTGGCTTGGGCCTTAAGAGATTGAAAGAGTCTTTGATAATGGAGCAGTCAGGATAAGGACTATTGATGAAGAAAAGGTTCATCTTCTTTTAAATGGGCATCGACTAAAGGTCTATCATAAACCACTGACAAAGGAGGAATTTGTCAAAAAATTTCAAGACAATGATGATATGAAGTTGGTGAAGAAGAATTCTTCTTTTTCTCCAACTTAGTCTTCTTTTTACTTTTCATATCTAAAAATAAATTTTATATATATATATATATATATATATATATATATATTATTCAAAAACTAATAATAATAATAATAAATTGTATAAGTATGAAAACCAATCAATGATTGGCATCCTTATACAGAAAATACAAGGTGAAAATCAGAGTTTATTTCTGACATCTTATATTTTATTTACTTCAATTCTAAAAATCCCAAATTCTTTGCATTTCCCTTTCTTTTCAGAAAAATAAAGATTAGCTACAAAATTGTTACATTTATGCAACTATTATGACATTCTGGGGCTCTTACACATCTCTGCAAAACAGATGAATAGAACTGATTGTCAGAAGCAGTTGAAGACAAGATTGAAGATCACACTAAAGAATGTACTCAAGGACACTTGAGGAATCAAGAACAAAGAAGAAGAAAAATAAATATTAGCTATATCCAAGGTATGATATAAATTTGTTTAAATAATAAAGTTCAAAACATTGATATATATAAATTAGATGATCGTATATTTGCCAACTCAAAAATGTCATCATTAAAACTGACTGATCCGAATCAAAATCTAAATTTCATGATTCGCCACCCAGTCTGCATCATAATATCCTCAACACGATCAATTTGATCGCATTCATTAATGATTCAACGGTCATGTCTCATGCTGAAACATCACTTATACCAAAACCTCACTCACGTTCCTAAACCCTCGCTCATTCACTTCACTTGTTGATGCAGCAAAAAACTGCAATTTACATTTCACTGCATGGATCTATGGGTTATGGGCCCACGTATACAGTCGAAAGCTCTTTAACAGGACTTCGCAATATCAAAACAAATCGCAATCGTATTACAAGATACATCGCAGATTGTAACAAATACCCTTAATGGTTTAAACAATTCGAGTGCCGATGCGAAGTTGCGATGAGTTGCCACATCGCAACATCGCAATTTTAACATTTATCGTACTTCGCCCTCCCGCACATTTAACATTCCGCCGCTAATGATAAATCATAAAATCTGCGAAGTGCACAGTGCTGACACGTGGTCACTCTGTCGCATCGCATATTAAACTTCATAACCTACGATGGCTTAACCGTAAACCTAAACTCCACCAATGCGCAATATGTGCATGGTTGCTCCATCCGACACGTGTCTCGTCTTGATCGCATCGCAAGATATATGTCTTAACTTGCGATGAATTTGCAATAAATATAAAATCCGCCAATGCGATGTACGCTCGTCCGTCCATCCCTCGCTTCGCTTTGTTCTGCAGCTTGAACTTACTGCCCGTTCCACCTCCACAATTCATCTGTTGATGGAATCTGCCATAACTATCTACAACAAAGTTCATAGGAACTTCGTCCCTTACGCTCACGCACGCAATTTATCAATTAACAAGAAAGAATACATATGTATACTGAGATCGGAATTAAATAACACACAAACACGGTAAAAGTCCAGATTACTCCTGGATGTATAAAAACACACAAATTTCATTACTAGAACTCAATTACAGGCTAAGGCCTCACGGCCTGAATCGCACTAAAGCCCTGCGGCTACATTGCGTACTCTGTCTTTTCTCTCACACAACACAACTAGCTTTACAAAGGAATTACAAAGGGAGTGGATCGCTTAAGATCCATAAGTTCCTCCTGAAATCGCTCAACCAACCCTAAATCTCTCTATTCGCATACACGACAAATAATTACAATTTAATTAAGTCTTCTAGAGACTTATCAATTCCATCAATTTAGCTCTGTTAAACATAATTTGCCCCGGTTTACAATGATTGTCCACGTTTCACCCTTCATAGCATTGAGTTTGAATTAGGGCCTGATGCTCCTGCACCAGACTCCCAAGGTACAAAACTTTCTATGACCTCCTGGTCATATGCCTCCTTCATCCCTTAGCAATTCTACCCACATCCTCTGTGGAATTGCCTTTATGATCTTTCCGTGAGCTGCAACAAAACCTCTGCAGTAACAAGTCCTTCTTGCTACACGATACCTCACCGAGCTTCTCTCCTCTGAGCTCAGTCTTTCGGCATCTCTCTGGTTCTCTCTTCTCTGGAACCATTTGAGCACTCCTTGCTCTAGGCTGCTGCAATATTCTCACCTACACAACAATATAAAGACCACAAACTCACCAATCTTCAGCATAACTATACCTCCTTCTTTTGCACGCAAACTCTTCCTTGCAGGAAATCTTTCCCTGCTCTGATACCACTTTGATGCAGCAAAAAAACTGCAATTTACATTTCACCGTGTGGATCTGTGGGTTATGGGCCCACGTATACAGTCGGAAGCTCTTTAACGGCACTTCGCAATATCAAAACAAATCGCAATCATATTACAAGATACATCGCAGATTGGGAAAAATACCATCTCACAGATCGCATGTCGCGGATTGTAACAAATACCCTTAATGGCTTAAACAATTTGAGTGCGGACGCGAAGTTGCGATGAGTTGCCGCATCGCAATATCGCAATTTTAACATTTATCGCACTTCGCCCTCCCCCACATTTAACATTTCGCCGCTAATGATAAATCATAAAATCTGCGAAGTGCGCAGTGCTGACACATGGTCACTCTGTCGCATCGCATATTAAAGTTCATAACCTACAATGGCTTAACCGTAAACCTAAACTCTGCCGATGCGCAATATGCGCATGGTCGCTCCATCCGACACGTGTCTCGTCTTGATCGCATCGCAAAATATATGTCTTAACTTGCGATGAATTTGCAGTAAATATAAAATCCGCCGATGCGATGTACGCTCGTCCGTCCATCCCTCGCTTCGCTTCGTTCTGCAGCTTGAACTTACTGCCTGTTCCACCTCCACAATTCATCTGTTGATGGATTCTACCATAACTATCTACAACGAAGTTCATAGGAACTTCGTCCCTTACGCTCACGCATGCAATTTATCAATTAACATGAAAGAATACATATGTATACTGAAATCGGAATTAAATAACACACAAACACGGTAAAAGTCCAGATTACTTCTGGATGTATAAAACCACGCAAATTTCATTACTAGAACTCAATTACAGGCTAAGGCCTCACGGCCTGAATCGCACTAAAGCCCCGCAGCTACATTGTGTACTCTGTCTTTTCTCTCACACAACACAACTCGCTTTATAAAAGAATTACAAAGGGAGTGGATCGCTTAAGATCCATAAGTTCCTCCCATAATCGCTCAACCAACCCTAAATCTCTCTATTCGCATACACGACAAATAATTACAATTTAATTAAGTCTTCTAGAGACTTATCAATTCCATCAATTTAGCTCTGTTAAACAGAATTTGCCCTGGTTTATAATGATTGTCCACGTTTCACCCTTCATAGCATTGAGTTTGAATTATGGCCGGATGCTCCTACATCACTTGTTACCTGCACGTCTCCACCGATTTATGACATAGCCCCTCCACGTTTCCAAGCTCAAATTGAAACCCTCAATTTATCGAGTTAGGTAGAGACAGTCTTGAAGGCAAAAAACTCTCGGCAAAGAGATGGGTTTGATCATAAGAACAAAGCCCATAGACAAGAAATTCATGGAGGGATATCCGCAGCTAAAGGAGATACTGGTGAAGGCACAGTGGCTTAATTTCATAGAGAAATTTGATAGGTTTCACAAGGAAGTCACAAAATCTTTTGCCAGAGCTTTCAACGGAGTTGAGGTCGAAATTG
Organism: Pinus albicaulis; assembly: GCA_034641835.2. Taxonomy (NCBI): domain Eukaryota; kingdom Viridiplantae; phylum Streptophyta; class Pinopsida; order Pinales; family Pinaceae; genus Pinus; species Pinus albicaulis. Next base: position 1,907,467,096 of record CM076575.1, on the reverse strand, counting down.
GTGACATCAAATTTGCAGTCACAGAATATTTAGTGGTAAAGGCAACCGGACTTCCAAAAACAGGTGAAAGATGTTTCAAAAACAGAGGAATCAGTGGAGAGGAATGGAAAGTTTTCTTGAAAAACCCAGGTATGGACACAAGTATTTTTAAGAAAGGAATTCTCAGCACAACCCTTAAGAGTAAATGGAGGAACATGCTTTTGATAATTCAGAAATTTATTACATGTGAAGGAAGATTTGGTTGCATGTTTTTCTGACATGCTAGGTTACTGATGAATTTTCTAGAGGATAAAGAAATAAACCTTTCTTATTTTTTACTGAATATTCTAAGGAAGATGGCAGGGATGGTTCAAAAGAGGGTTCAGTTTATAGATAATACAATGCATCATCATGCATTAATAAAAATCCTCAATGAATTTCATTTAAAGAGCATAGGAGATACTTGGGATGATTTCCTAACCATAAATCATTTTCAAGAAAAAAAAGAAAAGCAGCCTAGTGATAACGAAAGGGAAAAGAGGCAAAAAGAGAAAAACTGAAAATCTTGCATGAAATTCCAATTGCATAGTTATTTGGAAAGGCTAAGGAACAAATCAGTAAAAAGAGAAGGGTTAGCATAAAAGAAAAAGGCAAAGTCATACATACAAAAAAAACAGAAACTCAGAATATTCCACAACCAATAAGAAGAAGATCAAGACTTTGCAAAGTAGCCAAAAAGCCACTCCCTGAAGTTACAGAACCTATTAATCTAGAAGAAAGGTTAGAGGTACCATCACCTATCATTTCCTCTCCCATATAGGATGCAAGTAGAAGAACTCCAGATATTGACCTTGTCCAACAAGAGATCTATGATTATATTGAATCTTTGGAAAGGAGAAATACAGAGAAGACATCAATTCATGATGAACAACCTTCTAGTCCACAAGAACCTCTAGTGCGTACTCTAAAGCAAGAAATTTTTGAGCTAGAGGCACTAAATAGGCATATAAAACAGGAAAATGAAGCTCTGAAGATTCAGAACCAAATTGACAAAACCATCAATGACAACACTCTTCTACATCTAGGGTTATGGTTCAAAAAGAACAAGAAATTGAAAAAGAGGAATAGATACTTGAACAAACAGAACATAAATTTGAAGTACAAAATTCTGATGAATAAACCAAGAGTAGCAGTAACTTTAAAAAGGGGAAAGAAGTTGAAATTGGATGTCCTAGCAGAGGTGTCAGAACATATGCAGGAATGAGGTGAAGACTCACAATTTTGAAATTGCATGAAGACATGCAATGGTCTCTCAGTGGGGGTATGTTGAGCCTCAAGACTATCTTTATTTTGACATCTATTTCACCACTTTTTCTTCCCTTTTGACATAATTCACAAACCCAATCAGTGTTAATTGATACATTTTCACTTTGAAAATGTATTTAAATGATCTCACTTTTATATTCTAATGTTTCTTATTATTTGAATAAATTTTGTATTTAGCTACAGAATTCATGCAATTCTATAGCTAATCTTCGTTTCTACAGCTACCGACACTGTTTGACAGGTTCTGAAGATGAAGGAAAGAAGTGAAGCATATGGGTAGTTTTGAAATGATCCATACATGGATTTTGTCCTACTCACCAGTCCAAAATCAAGAGAAATCAAGCCTAAAATCACGGTCAAAGGATTAGTCAAACATAAGGCTGAGACAGCGAACGAGAAGTTGGAAGCTTCACGATTTTCTCTCCACGTAGCAAATCGTGAAAGCCATGAAGACCACGGTCCTGTTTAGAATTCTACTTCTCAATTTCATTAATATCTTTAGGCGAGATCATCTCAAAATAGTTGAATTTAATTTATTATAAATATCGGGTTGTTTTGAACCGGAAACAAGTTCAATTTCTATAAAATTGCTCCATAGCGAAACTTTGTTTTAATACAAGGAGAAGGTGAAGTTCAAGACCATTAATGCATAATTAGTCTCACGTAATTCTTCAAGTCATTCTGTTGCAGTGGGCCCCTGCACAGAAAAAGGTTTCGTAGCATAAATTTATGTTGCTTTCTAGTTTACTTTTCCGTCACTGCATAGATTAATTCCTGAGTTTTTCATTAGTTAAATGTTGAATTTTCATAAGATGAATGTTGTGTCTTTCACATAAGTTTAATGCTTTAAGTGTTTCGATATCCTGAATTATATTGATGCCATAAATCTTGTTAACATATGGAATGAATCTTTGTTTTGCATGTGTTTACACAGTAAACATACATCTCAGAACAAACAAGCATTTTACCTTTGCACAGTAGAAAGAATACTTTGTTTTCCTTCTTAGTTCAATTACCCTTTCAATGTACACAACATAGTCACTTACATAGGATCTTTAGAGATTTAATACTTTCCATTTCATAGAATTTAGAATAGAATATTTTGTTTCAGTAGTGAATAGAATTAAAGATTAGTTTAATACTCTGTTTTTCATAAGATTAATTTGTATAGTTTTCATTTGATAAGTAGAGAGAAGTTTTCAATTACATGATAGTATTTAATCATAGTTTGTATTGATGCTTTGTTCAAATTTAGAAGAAATAGATAGTCTCCTTCTTTAATTCAATAAGTTTATAAGTATTTTTATAGACATTTTAAAAATAATTGTCGGCATAGGATAATCTATCATAGAGTTAAACATGGTTTCTTTTTAAGCAATATAAACTTGTTTTAGATCGGTTTTCTTCCTTAATTTTACATTTCCTTTTCTTCCTTCTTGTAACTTTCATTTTCTAGTTATTAGAATATTTTCTTTAGAATAATTCATAGATCAATTTCCTTCTTAGATTAATATAAAACATTTCATTTTCTTCCTTCTTAAATTCATCTCTCAAGCATTAAAATTCAGTGACTTTCTTGCTTTTGGATTTCATATAAAATCTCTAAAAACAAAAAGATTGAAGTTTATTTTCTAGTTCTTTTAAAAAGCAATTGTTCTTCTTTCTCAATTTTTATCATAGGCTTAATTAAGTTTAGATTTCATTCCTTAGATCAGTGCTTAGTTTTCCTATTTCATTAAAACACTGAAGATAAAACATAAAACCCTCCAAAAACAACATATAAAATCTACACAACGAAGTAAGAAGGATAGGCTTCTAGCATATATAGTGCACCTGCACTTCACAAGAATACTAACTCCGGTCGATAATTTATGATAGCAATTTAAAACATTAAATTGACTAAACACCATCATACATTTAATTCCAAGTGATAAGAAAGATTTGGCTTATTACATTTTTTTATGTTCTAAGTGAAATTAGAGGACTGCCATGTGATTTTTAAGGTCTGTTATATGCATTTACAGTTCTGATATAAATCATAACAGTGATCAAAGCAACACCTAAAGTCACAAGAAACTCATTTTGAGGCTTTTAAGGATCATTTCTCTCATTGGAAAAGTGATTTAAGTGGTTTTTCTCTAAGTGGTTGGAGTAATCATTGTGAAAATATAATTGTTGTCTTGTTGGTCACTCTCTGCATCTTGCATTGCATCATTGGGATAATTTTGCTTTTGTCAATATTAAAGAAGTTGTGCCCTAAGGAAAGTAATTTCATTGTCATTTAGTTGAGCATCTTGTTGTAAGAAGCTTGAATGATTGCTAATGCTCTAAAGTTCTATTGATATTGCATAAGTGTATCTTGCCCTTTCCCTTGTTACTTTTAGAGCATCTTGCTTATTGAAGAACATTGTGTCAAATTGCTAAAGTGATATAATATTGTTCTTGCCCCTTATTGTTATCATTTAAAGAACATTGAGATTGCTAATTGATAAGATTACTTTATATATCTTTTAAGCATTCCTTATTGTCTCATTTGGTTTCTAATTTGCATATCAAGACCATTGGTAAATTGGTGCTCCTTGTGTTTCATTGTCATTGTTTTAGAGCACTTGTCTCATTGGGATTATTAAGTCCTTGAATAAATCTTGTGATCAGGTAATCTATTGGAAGTTGTTTGTCTCATTGACTCATTGGATAGATTGGTTTTGAGGCATTTTAATTAGCAAATCAAGCGGTTCATTGGCACATTTTCTTTAGTAAGATTTGTTCTTGTAATTGCTCTTCAAGTACTTCTTTTATGCTCTTGTGTTGAACATCATTGAATCTTAAGTAATTTAACCTGAAGTACTTAATAGTCGTGTAACAATCTCACTTAAAGCTATCACTCATATCTTGCATATCATTCTAGGATTAGAAGTGCATTTATAAAATGTACCTCCAAGCATAAGCTTGGTTGATAGAAAGATAGGACCCCCCTTCTCTCTTCGCTTGTGACGCTTGATCCTTGCACTAAGGTTAAAACAGGTGACCTTGCAGTTCTCCTGCGAACATCCCTTGTAGGAATGGAGGCACTTGGGTCGTCAGAACTTCACGGGAGGTATCGTTAATGAGGCCATAGCCTCCTTCTAGTGGACTTCTTTCTACAACCTTCTTGCGAGACTTCCTTCAAGATGGCTAAATTGAGGGTTCTCTGTGAAAATTCGGCTAACCCCGAATCCTATTGCAACAACTAAAAATTATTCTCCTAATTGTTAAATTAATTCTTAACAATCTATTTGCAGTTTTCTACGACAAACACTGAATTACTCACACTGCAACCTACACAAATCAAATGCAGAAGAAAAATAAACACAGAAAGAAATATATGCACACACACAAATAACACCGTTATTTTTTGACCAGTGTCCCTAGAAAAACCCAACTCGGGAAAATTGATGCAGCAACTAAGGGTTTTATTATTATGCAGTGGTGAAATCTAAGTAGAATCTATGGATGCCCAAACAAGCAATCCAAACAAAAGAAAACTGGCACAAATATCTAGTGAGGAAATTCCTCACTCCAAAAGTGAATCCGACATTGACCTCAGCTCGAAATGGAGTCGTCCTAATTGCCTCTACGTTGTCTCTCCATCACCCTATCCAGTGTTAGTTTTTGTAGCATCAGATGTGTTCTAGCCTCGAGATTTGGCAAAGAGGTTAGAATACATGTTTTCTCCAATACCCAGAAATCGTTTTTGGAAATTCCACATAGAGACGACTTAATTAAATTAATTAGTTAGTTTTTAATATTTCCTAAGTCTAAAATTAGGAAATATGATTAATTAAAAGGAATTAATTAAGTCATGGTTAGAATCTTCTAGAAAAAGACTTGGAATGATTTCTAGTTAATCTTAGCCATCGAAATCTTAGCCATCGATTAAGTTTTAATCGTGGTCGTTGAAGTCTCAACAGAAGATTATAAGAAGAAACTCGATGGGGTTTGGAGAACACACTTGAGCAGTTCGATTTCACTAGCAAATCGATTTCCAGAGTAGCAGTGTTTGGTTGTCGAAGAGAGAGCTACTGAGCTCGAAGCAGTGAGAGAGGGGCAAAGATAGTAAGGCCGGAGGAAGCTTTTCCAGTTCCAGTGAGTGCATTGCAGGGAAGCAGTGAGTGCCACAGAGAGGCAGCGCAGAGCCACGCAGAGGCAGCACAGTGTTTCAGTGGGATATTCCATTTTTGCTAGGGAGTAGGAGATTTTCTGAGCCAGTAGTTGGGCAAAGGGTCAAGAGGTGAAGGAGATCAATCTTCTAGACAGCAAGAGGAGAAGCAGTTTTGAGCTTGTGAAACGCAGTGTTGCATAGGCTGGCGCAGTGACTGCGTAGAGGCAGCAAGGAGCAGCTCAAATAGAGCTGAGGTCAATGTCGGATCACCTGTGGAAGTGAGATTTTTCTCACTAGTTTTACAACCAGTCATTTCTCTGTATTGGTTCGCTAGATTAAGCAACCATAGTTTTGTACTCAAATTTACTACTGCATAATAATCAAACCCTTAGTTGCTACACCAGTTTTCCCGAGTTGCATTTTTCCGGGGACTTAGTCCAAAAATAACGATGCATTTTTATGTGTGTGCATCTATTCTTCCAACGTTTATTTTTCTTCCGCAATATTTGTTTGATGAAAGCTGCAGTGTATATATTTCGATATTTGCCGTAGGAAACATCAAATAATTTGTTTAATTAATTTACAAATAGAAGAAATATTATCAATTGCTGCAGTAGGATTCCGAGTAATGGAATTTTCACATGGTATCAGAGCGCAGATAGAAAGTCAGAGAGCTCAGTTACAGAAAGGAAGAGGAGCTCCGCAGCACTACGTAAGCAATTGCTCAAAACCCTAGAGGCAGCGCAGTCCCTTTGGCCAGGAGGGTCAATTTTTGAGGAAAAATCTATTTCTCTAAGAGAGCCGATAGAGAAATTAGATTTTCCAGATCGAAGATTACCAGAGGCAAAGGGAGCAGCAATATTTTTCCATGCAGAGCAGATCTTCAGCTAGACGTAGTATTTTGCAGTAGTTGCTAGTGCAAAATAGCGTCAAGAGGAAGAAAGAACACACATTGAGGGAAATATTTCCTTGGGGAACTTCTAGTTCAAAAGTTTGATTTCTCACTGCAGAGCAGCAGTCGTTGTGAGTAGATTTGCCCACTCCAACAGGGAGTGCATAGAGCCAAGTAGTAGTTGCGGAGAGGGGAAGAGGAGGATTTCGACTTATTTGCAGAGATGGCATCAGTAGGGCTAAGAGATCAAGATCGGTTGGATGGACCGTACAACTATGTGACCTGGATGTAGAAATTTCTGAATCTTACACTTTATGCAGAAATTATTACTATTAATCCGGTTATGCTCCTCCTACTTAGACAAGTTATTAATTGAATAAATTCAAGTTAAAATCGAAGCAAAACACATAACAGATCTCTACCAATCCAGATCTAGAATAAGCACATGCACACATTGACAAAGTGACACAGTTATTTCTGGACAAATAGTCCCCGGAAAAACCCAATGCGGGAAAACTGGTCTCTGGCTGCTGGAGGGTCTTATTATTAAGAATATTTCTAAATACACAAATCTGGGTTCCAGATCTGGAAAACCCGACAGAGAAAATACTAGATCTACAGCTCACTGGCTGATCTAGGGCCAAAATAATGATTGATCCACACCCTCAAATGGGATTTACAGAACTCAGCCAAGATTAGGGCCTAGAAACCACAGCGCTTCCCCTGAAAGCCTTTGTGTCAGCCTCTGCAGCCCCTCAAACCCTCAGCGTTGCTCCGGAAGAGACTGCGTTACCCCAGACTGGGTGACGCAATCACTACGCTACCCTTGAAGGGTCTCTGCGTAACCCCAGAGGGTTTCCTGCTGAAAATCACGTTGTCCTTGGAGGGACTATGTTGTCCTTGTTGTTGTTGCTGCTGCCTTCTTCTGCGTTGTCCTTGAGCTGATCTCTGCCTCTTGTGTATTCTAGACCCCGAGATCAGATCCTCCCGTTGGCCTAAATTCCCCTCTCTGCAGCTAAAACACTTCTGAGTATTCTTAGCAAACCCTGCCCTAGAATCTCAGCTTAGCTTCAGTGCTCTGCCTCTGTGTGTCTTTACAAATGACCCCAAGCCTTTCCTTTATACTTTTCTCGTTGAAAAATCAACGGCTAAGATTAAATCTTTAATCAATGGCTAAGATTAAAAGAAAGCTTGATCCGTGTGACTTAAGACAATTTCATCACATGTTTATTTAAATTCACTTTAATTATTTAAGTTCCCTAAGTTTTAACTTAGGAAATACATTAAAATAATTAATTAATTTAATATCTCCTAAACCAGATGAAATTTCCCAAATCAATTTCTAGGTCTTGTAGATCACGTGACTCTAGCTCCCTCAAAGTTTGGGACCTAGAGCACAACTGATGCTACCCCAAATACACAAAATCTCAACACTCCCTCTTAGCATCAAGGGTGTGCTCTAGCAATACATCACACTATGCATTACATGACTTTGAGTATTGGATCTATGCTGCTGAAGCTTGGCCTCCTGCCACTCAACTCTGCACTGCTGCTGCCATTTTGTACTGTTGCCCATGACTCTGCCACTGTCACTGCAACCATTGTACTGCAGCTCCCTCTCAATATGTTGCATCTGTGTTCCTCATAGCACTGCCACTGTTGATCTGCTTCACTGCAACTTCAGTTGTTGAGAGAAACAATTGAAACTCCTACCCAATCTTTGACAGACAAGTCAAATGGGCTGCATCCTCATCACTGAAGCTACATAGGCTACAGATCTGTGCTGGCATCTAACGAACGATGCACAGCTACAACTCTGCCTGCATAATCAGACTCCCTCTATACTACTGAAGTCACATCAGCTCCTTGTGCTGAAATCTATCACGTTGCTGCTGCACTGTGTTGTCCCTCTGAAGCCTTCGGCGCTTCTGCAGCTCTGCACTGCACTGCTGAAGTCACATCAGCCTCTGCGCTGCTACTGCTTCTACGATGTTGCTGCTTTCCTCTGCGCTTCTCCTCCCAGCCTCCAGATCTGCCTCTACCTCTGTCTTATATGTGATCTGTGCACCCACAGCTCTACTTGTCCCGCTACTGTCTTAAGACTGTCGTAGCTCGTGTGTGATCCAAGAGATGAGCTGCTCAAGGATCCTGACCTCTCTTTCATGTAGCTCATCTACATGTCCATGTCACCCCACCTTCGTGGTTCATGAGCACTCATGGCCATGTCATCTTCGGCCATTTGCTCAGCAAATCTGTCGGAGCTCCTCCTCTCTATACTAGAGATCTGGATCTAGCGTCCTTTACGAACTAGACACCCCCTACTCCCTCTGACAATTGTTTTCCCTTCTTGGAAATCTGCCAAATCAACAATGATTCATCTCTCTTTGATCCTCTGATCAATCTGCAACTTTCCTTGACTAGAAACTCTCTGAGAAGCTGATCTCCTCCCGCTCTTTGTCACTTGTGCTAAAGCTAAAAATCGGAAAACTTCAGAATTTTAACCCCACCAGCTCCTAAATTTTTGCAGCGTTTCTGTAGTTTTTTCTGGATCTGACAGATTCAGATCTGAATCACACTGGTTGGCTTCAGACCAATCTAGCGTTGTTTCTGAGTTGACTCTGCGCAGTAATTGCGTGGGCTTGCTAAGACACAACGTTAGATAGTGTCACCCTTCCCTCTGCGTTAATCTGCTTCTGAAAACTACATTGTCCCTTCAAATCTGCGTTTCTGCTGCTTTTCCAGCTGCTTTCTGCAGCTAGAACCTTCAGTCTCTCCTGCTAGTGACCCTCCTAGATCTGCAATTGCTCTGATACCATCTAGAAATTTCTGAATCTTACACTTTATGCAAAAATTATCACTGTTAATCCGGTTATGCTCCTCCTACTTAGACAAGTTATTAACTGAATAAATTCAAGTTAAAATCGAAGCATAACACATAACAGATCTCTACCAATCCAGATCTAGAATAAGCACATGCACACATTGATAAAGTGACACAGTTATTTCTGGACAAATAGTTCCCGGAAAAACCCAATGCGGGAAAACCGGTCTCTGGCTACTGGAGGGTCTTATTATTAAGAATATTTCTGAATACACAAATCTGGGTTTCAGATCTGGAAAACCCGACAGAGAAACTACTAGATCTACAGCTCACTGGTTGATCTAGGGCCAAAATAATGACTGATCCACACCCTCAAACGGGATTTACAGAACTCAGCCAAGATTAGGGCCTAGAAACCCCAGTGTTGCCCTTGAAAGCCTCTGCATCAGCCTCTGCAGCCCCTCAAACCTTCAACGCTGCTCCGGAAGATACTGCGTTACCCCAGACTGGGTGTCGCAGTCACTACGCTGCCCCTAAAGAGTCTTTGCGTAACCCCAGAGGGTTTCCTGCTGAAAATCACGTTGTCCTTGGAGGGACTGTACTGTCCTCGCTGCTGCTGCTGCTGCCTTCTTCTGCGATGTCCTTGAGCTGATCTCTGCCTCTTGTGTATTCTAGACCCCGGGATCAGATCATCCCCTTGGCCTAAATTCCCCTCTCTGCAGCTGAAACACTTCTGAGTATTCTTAGCAAATCCTGCCCTAGAATCTCAGCTTAGCTTCAGTGCTCTGCCTCTGTGTGTCTTTACAAATGACCCCAAGCCTTTCCTTTATACTTTTCTCGTTGACAAATCAACGACCAAGATTAAATCTTTAATCAATGGCTAAGATCAAAAGAAAGCTTGATCCATGTGACTTAAGACAATTTCATCACATGTTTAATTAAATTCACTTTAATTATGTAAGTTCCCTAAGTTTTAACTTAGGAAATATATTAAAATAATTAATTAATTTAATATCTCCTAAACCAGATGAAATTTCCCAAATCAATTTCTAGGTCTTGTACATCAGGTGTACTCTAGTCCTCCCTCAAAATTTGGGACCTAGAGCACAACTGGTGCTACCCCAAATACACAAAATCTCAACACTGGAAGCCAAGAATTTCTTGTCTTCTAGATAAATATGATCTCAAGGCTTACATTGATAACATGGTGGGTGTACCCACAAATCCAGATTAGCTAAAGCCCTACAAGAAGTAGATGGAAAAGGCGAAGAGACTGATTCTCGGTGGGGTTCGAGGTCATGTGGTGTCACACATTGCTAGCAAGGACACTGCCAAGCAGATGTGGGATGCTCTCGCTACACTATACCAGGGATCTTCCGAGTAGCGAAAGATGTATCTTGAGGAGAAGTTGAGATGTGCCTGTCTGCAGAAGGGGGAGTGCATAGACCCCTTCCTCAGTAGGCCTCAGGATGTCCGAGATCAGTTGTTAGTTGTAGGGCCAGCGCCCCAACCTACAGAATTGGTGAGGTTAGCTCTCAACAACGTTTCTGAGGACTGGCAGGTCTTTGTCCAGAGTATCTTAGGCAGAGATAAGTTGCCAGAGTGGGACAGAATGTGGCTTGATCTGCAGCAGCAGGAGATGAGGTGAGATTTGGTGAAGAGCACCATCAGTTGCAGTAGCAACAATAGTGGGACGAAGCAGGTGAAAGAGGAGAATGTGGCCCTCGCATCAAAGGGGCAGCAAGAAGAAGAAGGACCTTTCTAAGGTCAAATTCTTTAAGTGTGGCAAGCTAGGCCACTTCAGCACTCAATGTCCTCTCAGAAAGAAGGACAAAGAGGAGAAGCAGGACCAGCAGGCTGCATCCGCAGAGATTGATAAACTGTCCTCGAGATAGGAAGAATATTTTTCCATGATAACTGACATCCCTCCAAGAGTGAGGTGGGGTGACTTGGTTTTGTAGCCCCAGAGTGCTACAAGATGGGCAGGATTCTTGAGGAGGTCTACCTCTTAAATCAATACCTTGATACGAGAACCCGCAGTTGCAGTAGCAGGATGGACCAGCTGCAGTTGATGCAGTCAGATGCCAAAGTGACAGATGTAGTGGCTAGTAGCGGTCAGAGACTGAGAAGCGCAGTGGGGAGTTGGAAGCAGTGCAGTTGGCACAACGCAGAGTCAGCAACAATGCAGAGGCTTCAGTGACAGCGTAAAGACTAGCAGCAGTTAGGACTCAGGTGACAAATGCATCACACAGACCACAGTTGGTTCAGTGTTTTGGACAGTTCTCAGTTGTAGATGTTGCAGTTGCAATAGCAGCAGATGAGAGGGAGTTGCAGATGTTGCAGTAGCAGCAGCAATAGAGTTGCAGTGTAGATGCAGTAGTTGGTAGCAGTTCAGCAAGGTCAGCAGCAGCATAGATGAAGTGCTTATCAGAGTTGCACGGTAGTTGGTGGACAGCAGTAGCCAGACATCAGCAACGTGATAGGAGATGGTGCAGAGGCAATGTATTGTAGCAGCAGTTGCAGTTGCAGCTGCAGTACTAGAACACTTTCCTCGCTAAGAGGGAGATATGTATTTGTAGCATTGAATGTGTTCTAGCCTCGAGATTTGGCAGAGAGGTTAGAATACATGTATTCTCCAATACCCAGAAATAGTTTCAAGAAATTCCACATAGAGATGACTTAATTAAATTAATTAGTCAGATTTTAATATTTCCTAAGTCTAAACTTAAGAAATATGATTAATTAAAAGGAATTAATTAAGTCGTGGTGAGAATCTTCTAGAAATGAATTTGATCGATTTCTAGTTAATCCTACCCATCGATTAAGTTTTAATCGTGGTCATTGAAATCTCAACGGAAGATTATAAGAAGAAACTCGATGGGGCTTGGAGAACACACTTGAGCAGTTCGATTTCACTGGCAGATCTATTTCCAGAGTAGCAACATTTTGTTGCCAGAGAGAGCTAGTGAGCTCGAAGCAGTGAGAGAGGGCCAGAGATAGTAAGGTCGAGGAAACTTTTCCAGTTCCGATGAGTGCATTGCAGAGAGGCAGTGGGTGCCATAGAGAAGCAACACAGAGTCACGCAAAGGCAGCGCAGTGCTTCAATGGGTGATTTGTTTTTGCGGGGGGAGCAGGAGATTTTCTGAGCCTGAAGCTGGGCAGAAGGTCCATAGGTGAAGGAGATCAGCCTTCCAGACAACAGCTACAAAGGCAGCAAGACGAGAAGCAGTTTCGAGCTTGTGGGACGCAATACTACGTAGGCTGATGCAGTGACTACGTAGAGGCAGCAAGGAGCAGCTCAAATCGAGTTGAGGTCAATGTCGGATCGCCTACGGAAGTGAGAATTGTCTCACTAGTTTTACTGCTAGTCATTTCTCTATATTGGTTTTCTAGATTAAGCAAGCATAGTTTTGTACTCATATTTACTACTGCATAATAATCAAACCCTCAGTTGTTGCACCAGTTTTCCCGAGTTGGGTTTTTCTGGGGACTTAGTCCAAAAATAACGGTGTATTTCTGTGTGTGTGCATCTATTCTTCCAGCATTTATTTTTCTTCTGCGATATTTGTTTAGTGAAGGTTGCAGTGTATATATTTCAATATTTGTCGTAGGAAATAGCAAATAATTTGTTTAATTAATTTAACAAATAGAAGAAATATTATCGATTGCTGCAGTAGGATTCCGGGTAACGGAATTTTCACACGCAGACTCTGCGTCACTTCAGCTCGGAACTGTGTCACCTCAAGCTATCTCGTTAGTTGTTGTCTACGAAACTGATTCTCCTGGCCTTTGGAACCTCTGCCATTGAATCTCGACTTCTCCCCAGCAAAACGAGATTTCCTCTAAAGGGCACTATGTTGCCTCTGCGCTGCCTCACTGTGGCACTTCTTCCTCTCTGCAAATGTACTCGTCGGATCTGGAATGTTGCCTCTGACTTCACTATCTCTACCCCTCTCTCACTACTTCGATCTCACTGAATCACTTCTGGAAACAAAACGCCACTACTCTAGAAATCAATTTCCCAGTAAAATCGAACTGTTGGTGCTCACCAATGTGTTTCCTCCAAGCCCCATTGACTTCTTATAATATTTTGTTGAGACTTCAATAGACAAGATTAGATCTTAATCAATGGCTAGGATTAACTAGAAATCGATCCATGTGACTTTCTCGAACATTCACACCATGACTTAATTAATTATGATTAATTAATCATATTTCCTAAGTTTAGACTTAGGAAATAATTAAAAATTGACTAATAATCTAATTAAGTCGTCTCTAGGTGGATTTCCAAAAAGGATTTATGGGTTTTGGAGATCTCGTGTATTCTAGCCTCTCCACAACATTTCATGGCTAGAACACATCCGATGCTACAAAAACTAACACTCCCTCTTAACAAGGAATGTGTTCTAGTATTGTTGCTCCTCTAGCAATACTCTGCTTCTACAGCATCTCCTGTCATGCTATTGATGTCTAGCTGCTGCTGCCAACCAACCACTGCACGACTCTGATATGCGTTGCATCTGTGCTGCTGCTGACCCCGTTGAACTGCTTCCAACACTACAACTCCCTCTCATCTGTTGTTGTTGCAGCTGCAACTACAGCAACTGAGAAGCATCCAAAATATTGAACCCACTGTGTCTAGTATGATGCATCTGTCACCCGAGTCCTGACTGTTACTAGCCCCTGCGCTGTCACTGAAGGCCCCGCATTGTTGTTGACTTTGCATTGTGCCAACTACACTGCTGCCAACTCTGCACTCCGCTCCCCAGCATCTAACTGCTACTAGTCACTGCATTTGTCACTCTGGCATCTAATTGCAACAATTGCCACTGGTCCATCCTGCTATTGAATATTGTGGGCTCCCATAGCAAGGAACTGATTCAAGAGGTGGACCTCCTCAAGAATCCTGCTCACTGTAGCACTCTAGGGCTACAAAACCAAGTCACCCCACCTCACTCCTGGAGGGATGTCTGCAATCATGGCAAAATCTTCCTCCAACATGGAGAACAACCTATCAATCTCGGCAAAAGCTGCCTGCTGGTCCTGCTTCTCCTCCTTGCCCTTTTCCTGAGAGGACACTGAGAACTGTAGTGACCTAGCTCGCCACACCTGAAGAACTTGACTTTCGACGGATCCTTTTTCCTATGCTCCCCCTGTCCTTGACTAGGACCCTTCGATGCGAGGGTCACATTCTCCTCTTCCTTCACCTCCTTCGATCCACTGCTGCTACTACCACTGATGTAGCTCTTCATCAGATCTCGCCTTAACTCCTCCTGCTGCAAGTTTGCCCACATTTTGTCCATCTTGGCAAACTTTCTCTGCCTAAAATACTTTGGACAAACACCTGCCACTCCTCGAAGACAGAGTTGAGAGCTACTTGCACTAGCTCTGTGGCATGAGGCGTTGACCCTACAACTGCCAACTCATCTCAGATCTGCTAAATCCTAGTAAGGAAAGGATCTATGTGCTCCCCCTTCTGCATACGGGCGCATCTCATCTTTTCTTCTAAGTACATCTTCATATGCTCAGAAGATCCCTAGTATAGGGTGGAAAGAGAGTCCCACATCTCTTTGGTCGTTCCCAAGGCCGCTATGTGAGATACCACATGATCTCGAACTCCATCAAGGATCAATCAATCTCTTTTCCTTTGCCATCTGCTTCTTGAACTGTTTAAGCTGATCTGGATCTGTGGGGATAGCTACCAAGTTATCAATATATGCTTTGAGATCATACTCATCTAGAAGGAGGAAATCCTTACCTTTTAGATCAAATAGTTGGAAGCTCCATCCAACTTGTCTTGATATCACAGAGCGGTTGTGGCCATCTCAACAAAAAATGCCAAAAATCTCTTCCCTTCTGCTCAGCTGCTACCCAACTCTATGCACTCCCTTCTGGAGTGAGATACTCTGCCCACAACGACTGTTGATCTGCAAGGGAAATCGATCTTCTTGAGACTAGAAGTGCCCTGAGGAAAATTTTACCTCATTGTGTGCTTTTCTTCATCCTAACGCTAGTTCTGCTCTAGCAACTACTACAAAACTATTGCGGCCAGCTGGAGATCTGCTCTGCAAGAAAAATACTCGTTGCTCCCTCTGCCTCTGGAATCCCTCGATCTGGAGAAATTCGATATCTCTGTCGCTCTCTCAAATAAATCGATTTTTTCTCAAGAAATTGACCTCTTGGCCAAGGTGACTACGTTGCCTTCTGGGGTTTCAAACTACTGCTCACGCAGAGCAGTGAAACTCCTCTTTTCTTCTGCTACTGAGCTCTCCGGCTAATCATCTGTGCTCTCATACCATGTGAAAATTCGGCTACCTTGAATCCTATTGCAGCAACTGGAAATAATTCTCCTAATTGTTAAAATAATTCTTAACAATCTATTTGCAGTTTTCTACGACAAACACTGAATTACTCACACTGCAACCTACACAAATAAACTGTGGAAGAAAAATAAACACAAGAAGAAATATATGCACACACACAAATAACACCATTATTTTTGGACCAATGTCCCTAGAAAAACCCAACTCGGGAAAACTGATGCAGCAGCTGAAGGTTTTATTATTATGCAGTAGTGAAATCTAAGTACAATCTATGGATGCCCAAACCAGTAATCCAAACAGAGGAAAACTGGCACAAATATCTAGTGAGGAAATTCCTCACTCCACAGGTGAATCTGACACTGACCTTAGCTCGAAAACGAGTTGTCCTAACTACCTTTGCACAGCCTCTACGTCACCCTACGCAGTCTCTACGTCACTTCAGCTCGGAACTACGTCACCTCAAGCTATCTCGTCGGCTTTTGTCTGGGAAACTGATTCTCCTGGACTCTGGAACCTCTGCCCGGCTTCTTCCACCGAATCTCGACTTCTCCCCAGAAAAACGGACTTTTCCTCTAGAGGGCACTGTGTTGTCTCTAGGTTGCCTCACTGTGCCACTTCCACGTCTCTGCAAATGTACTCGTTGGATCTGGAATGCCCCCTCCAACTTCACTATCTCTTCCCCTATCTCACTGCTTCGATTTCACTGAATCACTTCTGGCAACAAAACGCTGCTACTCTGAAAATTGATTTCCCAGTAAAATCGAACTGTTGGTGCTCACGAATGTGTTTTCTCCAAGCCTCGTCGACTTCTTCTTATAATCCTTCGTTGAGACTTCAACGGCCAAGATTAGATCTTAATCAATGCCTAGGATTAAATAGAAATCGATCCATGTGACTTTCTAGAACATTCACACCATGACTTAATTAATTCTGATTAATTCATCATATTTCCTGGGTTTAGACTTAGGAAATAATTAAAAACTGACTAATAATCTAATTAAGTCGTCTCTAGGTGGAATTTCCAGAAACAATTTTTGAGTTTTGGAGATCTCATGTATTCTAGGCTCTCCACAAAATTTCAAGGCTAGAACACAATCGATGTTACAAAAGCTAACATTCTCATCTAGAATAGACATTCTAATTAAATTTAACCAAGAGCTTGCACCTCACTCAGTTTTAGGTGTTGCATCTCATATAGGATAGTTTCTCATCCTATCAGCAACTATTCATCCAATAACATGGTATCTTAATTTACATTGAGCAAGTAATTTCACTCCTCAAGCACTAGTCTCACACTTAAAAATCGTTAAATCTAATCAAGTTGTGCTGAATAATCAAAGTTTCCAATTATCCTTAATCAAGTTGTTAGACCATTCAATTGTGTCTCTCGAACTCATCATCTCATCCATAGGGACTACCCCCTTAGCCTATTATAGGGAGAAAGCTTAAACGAAGAAGGTCGAGATCAAAGTGACAGCTCCTACCCTGAGTGTTGTCACATTCTCATGTACAATTTGAGTGACAACATTCTCAAAAGACAAGTATCTTGTATTTTATTTTATTTTATTTATTGTCACTAATGATGTGGACTCTTTGATGATGATGTAGATGATAATATGGAACGAGGCTAACTCCTTGATGATGTGGACTACTTGATGATGATATGGAATTCTTGTTAATGTGGATTTCTTAATGATGATATGGAATTCTTGATAATGTGGATTTCTTAATGATGATATGGAATTCTTATGGGTTTCTTGATGATGATATGAAATTCTTGATGATGTGGATTTCCTTATAATGATATGGATTTCTTGTTGATGTGGATGATGATGATGTGGACGAAATTAACTCCTTGATAAGTTGAATGAGGTTGACTGGACCAGGAGGGAGCTGACACACTCTCAAGAGATAAGTCCTTTCTTGATTTTTTCTATTGAGTCTCTTGTCTTTGTATGTCTTGCCTGGTTGCTCCATGGCCTCCTACCCTGAGTGTTGTCACATTCTCATGTACAATTTGAGTGACAACATTCTCAAAAGACAAGTATCTTGTATTTTATTTTATTTTATTTATCGTCACTAATGATGTGGACTCTTTGATGATGATGTAGATGATAATATGGAACGAGGCTAACTCCTTGATGATGTGGACTACTTGATGATGATATGGAATTCTTGTTAATGTGGATTTCTTAATGATGATATGGAATTCTTGTGGGTTTCAAATGATGATATGAAATTCTTGATAATGTGGATTTCTTAATGATGATATGGAATTCTTATGGGTTTCTTGATGATGATATGAAATTCTTGATGATGTGGATTTCCTTATAATGAAATGGATTTCTTGTTGATGTGGATGATGATGATGTGGACGAAATGAACTCCTTGATAAGTTGAATGAGGTTGACTGGACCAGGAGGGAGCTGACACACTCTCAAGAGATAAGTACTTTCTTGATTTTTTCTATTGAGTCTCTTGTCTTTGTATGTCTTGCCTGGTTGCTCCATGGCCTCCTCGTGAGGATTGCAGGTACATATTGAAGTATGTCAAGGTTGTGGCAATCATTGAAGAGATGACAAGAAGACTTGTGATTGGATGGGATTTGGACTCAAAGGGAGCAGACAAGATCAGCCTTGATTGAAGCATGTTTTGATCCATGATGTAAATAAGTCAATTGTGAAAATGACTTGAAGTATTGAAGATTAGTATTGATCCAAGTTTGTTGAAGAAGAGCCCGTGACCTTTTCTGCTATGTATTGATGATATGTTTCTAACAAGGATTAAGGTCCTCTTCGTCTACTGTAAGAGGGATTTGATTGAAGAATTGTAAGATTGAAAGTATGATACGAGCCTCGTGAAATCCCTGTTAAGGTTGTGGCATAATGGACTGTGAGCCCATGGACACTTGCTTGAGGAATTCAAAGAATTTGTTGTTGATTGTTGACTCTATTTGAATTGGATGTATTATGGGTGCTGTATAATATGGATGGTCCTACTGCACTGAAGTTGGAAACTTGGTTGATTTGGGAAGTTGGTTGTTGATCTATTTGATCTTCTGTTGGATTCGACCATTATTGTTGATGCTAGCTTTTGTGGGAAGCCACTTATTGTTTGTTGGATTCGACCATTTGATGATGCTTGCTTCTGTGAGAAGCCACTTATTTTCTGCTGGATTCGACCATGGTTGTTGATATTTGCTTCTGCGAGAAGCCACTTATTGTCTACTAGATTAGACTATAGCAGACTTTTTTGTTGATTAGCGGGTTGATTATTTGCTTTTGCGAGAAGCCACTTGTTTCTTGTTGGATTTGACGATGGTTGTTGATGTTTATGTAATGTTCCTAATTAGAAATTAACATTGAATATCAAATGCATGCAATATCTACAATAAAATTTAAAATTTTGAATACACAACAACAATTAGTATATACAAAAAATAGAACCAAAAATCTGAGTCATTGTCTTAATCTGGAAATATGAGTACATCAATGATAGAAAATGGAACCCGAGCTTGCTACTCCAAGCATACCCAGGTGAAATAATGTGAAAACCCCATCTATAAATGGCTAAATCTGGCAAATACGATCTGCCTAGAAAATTTTGCTGTTGCTGGAGGAGAACTGTAGTTTTGGCACTCAAACCAGCTCCAAAATTTCTGAAACATTAGCTGAAGGCTCCTCTCACCCAATCCAACAAAACCCAGAAATATCTCGGGCCAATTCTAACCGACTATGAAGGCCCTAGAAAGTGTGCATTTCGCAGCCAGCTAGCTCTGAGCCCAACAAGAGAAATATTACCAAGAAATGGCTCAATCCACCTGCAAAATAGTTGAGAAATTCTATACAGAATGTGCTGCGGAAATGGCTGACTTCCCCAACTAAAACTCCACCCAAATCACTACTTCCAAACCCCCGCGCAACCTCTGCTCTCCAACCCCTACGCAAGCCCAGAAAATGCAAAACTCAGCCTAGAATAATCCCTTTTGTTCAACTCTGAAAAATGGTCCCAATCTCTACCTCTCTCCAAAGGAAAAATCCCTGCAAAAGCCGGAAACTACAATCAAGGGAATCTGCTCCAATCAATCTCGTAAATTTTTCTTCTGCACCTGTTGCACCCAATTTGTCACAAGTCCAAGGCGGCAGTGATCAATTTTTTTTTTCAAAGTTCAAAATCATCAGCCAACACTTTGATGCAGTGTTGATAATATCGGCGATATTTCGCAAAATATCACAAATATCACGATATTTTCAGGGAAACGATATTTCGGCAGGGAAATATCGCAACATTTTGAAAATCTCGGCAACATATCACAATATTTTGAAAATATCGGCGAAATATCGCCAAATTTTGAAAATATCGGCTAATGTTTAAAAATTTGAAAATTTTTATTTTTTATGTTTGCCGATATTTTCCGATATTTTGTCGATATTTTCGTCGATATTGCCGATTAGATATTTTTAGGACCCTCACCGATAATTTGTCGATACCGATATTTTCAACACTGCTTTGATGTATCATTGTAAACCCAATTTCTGCAAGTTTAATGTAAATGATGCTAGTATGACCATTTAATTTTGTAACAACCTAGGTAACCTCTGATTTTGGTGACGAATTTCATCCTAGGAGGCTTTTTAACCTCACCACATTATGTGTGTTTCTAAACACGGATAATCGACAGAGTTTTTCGTCCAACTTAAACCCCAAAGCTACGGTGGAATTTATTTACAAGATCTTAGGTGAGTCCTAGTGTTATATCGAGTCTTTGTAAAAGTGGTTTGGGAATAATTTAAGTTATTTGGCTAAATTATTTTATTATAGATCACTTGGTCTACTAGATCATATTGTGTCGCAGAATTGGGTAATTATTTTGAGGGTCTATAACAAATGGGCATTCCCCCTTTAAGGGTTGAATTTGTAATATCTAATGTAAAAAATATTTTACTGCATGGTCCCTCATACTTAGACACCATAGCTAAAATATTTAGAGGTGGAAAAATAATTAATCCCCTCTAGTATTAATTAATTAATTTCTCCAAGTGGAAAATGACCAAAAAATTTGTGAGTCAAAAGGAAGTTAATTTTTGAAGGTCCCCCACCAAGGCAAAAATGGATTTTTTAAGAAAAACTAAGCCCTTGGACCTTGGTGGTTAATTCAAAGTCAAAATTTTATAGAAATTAATCCAAAAAATTAATTTTTGGATTAGTAAAAATGGGTTTTATGAGAAATTCAAAAGTTTCCACAAAATTAATATTTTCAATGGCAAAGATTAAAAGATGATCAAATTTTTATCAACAGTTGAGATTATTTTGACGGGGATCAAGCCAACTAGCCGTCAAAATAAATTAGATTAGAAGCCATTTGCTTCTCAAGTCACAATGATGACTCTCGTTCTGAATATGTAAATTTGTAACGCAGGTATTGATCCATTGATCTGCTGGGAACGTTTGATATCATAATAAAAGACTTTGGGGTTCAGTTCATGGTGTCCTTGTCTCATTGATCTGTTGTACATGTCAGTTATGTGCTAATCCTATATTGTGCTAAGTTTGTATATAAGCTTGTTAGTTTTTTGTAGCATCGGATGTGTTCTAGCCACTAAATTTGGTGGATAGGCTAGAATGCATGGGATCTCCAAATCCCAGAAATCTTTTCTAGAAATTCCACCTAGAGATGATTTAATTAGATTATAAACCTATTTTTTAATGTTTCCTAAGTCTAAACTTAGAAAAATTGGTTAATTAATCAGAATTAATTAAGTCAAGGTGAGAATAGTCTAGAAACTCACACAGATCGACTTCAAGATGATCCTAGCCCTTGATTAAGTTTTAATCTTGGTCGTTGGTGCTCCAACAAAGGATTATAAGAAGAAGTTGATGGGCAATTGGAGAATACACAAGGGACACTTGAGCAGTAGTTCCTTGGGCAGATCAAGCTAGCAGTAGTAGAGTTAGAGTCGGAGAGGGACGCAGTGTCAGTGAGGGGCAGCGACAGTGATCCGGAGGAAGATATCCAGATTCGGAGAGGCAGCAGCAAGAGGCCGAGTTATTCCCAGTGCAAGCAGCGAGCAGCGCGAGTGCTGGCAAAAGCCCAAGTATGGGCAATCACGCGAGTACAGGCAAAAGCCCGAGTATGGGAGGCCACGCAAGTACAAGAAAAAGCCCGAGTACGGGAAGAAGCATGAGTACAGGCAGTCGCGCGAGTGCAGGCAGCGCAAGTTCTCGGGGTTGCTTGTGGAGGAAGGGAAATTCCCTAAAGATAATTTCGGCCAGATTTCCTTGTTATGGATTGCCACTTTCAAGCATCCAGATTGTACTTAGAATTTCACTGTTGCTTAATAATAAAAACCCTCAGCTGCTACACCGGGTTTTCCCAAGTTGGGTTTTCCAAGGACATTTGTCCAAAAATAACTAAAATAACCATGTCATTTTTATGTG
This sequence comes from Pinus albicaulis, assembly GCA_034641835.2. Lineage (NCBI taxonomy): Eukaryota > Viridiplantae > Streptophyta > Pinopsida > Pinales > Pinaceae > Pinus > Pinus albicaulis. The sequence goes on along the minus strand of CM076575.1, from coordinate 1,907,445,176 downwards.
TGTGTGCTATATTTTCTCAGTTGCAGAGTTATTTATTTTCCACATAATTTTAATTCGATGTTGCCATAGCAATAAACTGAATAATTAACTTATCAATCAGAAGAATTAAAACCAATTGCTGCAATAGGATTTCAGTAGTGAAATTTTCACATGGTATCAGAGCGTGAGTGAGCAGTCGAAAAGCTCAAAAGCGGAGGAGAGAATTTCGCTGCTCAGAGGGAGCAGCAGGCCGAAATTTCTGAAGGTTATGTAGTTCATTGACACGCAGGCCGAATTGTTGGGGCATAAATTCGATTTTCAGTTGCAGGATTGGCAGAAAATTTTGATTTGCCCAAGACAGTGATTCCAACAATCATAGGGAGCAACAATAGCTCAAATTTTCGCTGAGCAGCTTTCTGGTTGGACGCAGAGGGTTTTGCAGTAGTTTGCAGTAACAGAATCAGTGTCGGGTGGAAGAGAAAAGCACACACAGAGAGAGGAATTTCCATATTTCTCAAAGGGTTTCCAGATCCGGTTTTGTTAAATTTAGATAACCATGGTGTTCTATGCTTGATGCACTCTTACTTCAATCTTTCTTAGGCCCGATACAAAATAGCAATCACATAAGCATGAAAGTAAAATGCTGATAGAACACAATAATAGATAAATAGAAGACAAGCCAGATATAGATCAGATTTACAATTTCTTTTGTCCAACAAAGATATGAGATAGTGTTGCGTTACGGCGGTCAACAAGATGCTTCAACCAGCAAAGTCTTTCTCGGTCAGCGAGCCCTTCATGTGTCACACCCACAGCCCTCAAAGACAGCTCATCACAAGTCAACGCAAGTCAACCCAAGAACAGCGCAAAAAAGTCAATGCAGGCAGCAGCAGAAAATCCAACACAGCAAACTAAGGCTTCGGTCAAACAGCCCGGAATTCCTCGATTTTAGTGCCTAGTTGTACGGCCTCCTAAATTCGGATTTTATGCAGAGTTTTGAGGTCAAACGACCACGGGTTGACCACAGTTAACGTTGGTCAACGCTGCTGCAAAAGTGCCCTATACAGATCCGCAAATTTCAGACTTCTGCTCCACACGTGTGAGGGGAAAAAGGCTTCCAAAGGCTATCGAACAAATCAGATCACAATGACAAAATGTGAGATGATATGATGGGAAGATGACCTCCATGTCTCTCCAATTTATATCCATCAATGAGGGTGTGTGACACATCTATTAGGCATGTGAGTCTACATTACAAATCTGGCTAACCTTGCACATGTGGAAAATAAATTCAAAATAAATGTTCTGCTCATCCGATCAAGATGATCTTTAGATCAATCTTGCACCTCTCCGAAAGAGGAATCCAACAAAAATATGACCATCGTCATATGAGCAGCGCAACATGGAGTTTGGACCTAGTTGCCCAAAATTAACAAGTTTTCTGGAGGAGATCCTAGATTTCCAGTTACAGCAGGCAGTTTGGGTTTGCCAAAGCAACCAGTTCAAGTTTTTGGGATTGTAGTTCGTGTGTCAGTTTCCGGAGAAGGACATTCAAAGGCTGAGTGAGTAGTCTCAGAGAGCAGCTGAAGGCAGAGCTAGGAAGACAGTAACAGTTTTGAGCATTCTAGGAGGGAGTGTGAGTTTCAGAGATGGTAGTCGAGCAAAAAAGGGAAGAGATTCCTGTTTGTTTCTCCAGTTTTGAGTTTCTAGATTTTTTGCAGCTTTGGAGGGATGACCGTACGAGATTTCTAGAAGAGGTCGTGCGAGTTAGCCAGATTGCAGATCTGGGCAGCAAATTGACTTCCAATTGTTAGAGACAAGTGTTCAGAGGAAGTGGGAGTTGTCTAGTGTGAGTTGCAAAAAAAGGAAGGGTCCCAGCCAAGGAATAGGCTTGATAGGAGATAGTGGGGCACCAAATCTAGGTGGAGGAGGAGCATGAGATTCCAGTGTGCCATATTGAGCAGGGTCCAACATAGTCGTAACAAGGAGATCAGTTAGATCAGTTCCTGATTGTTGCAGCAGGACCATCACCTTTGCTACAGGAGCCCACAGTATCATAGTAGCAGGTTCAGTGTCAGCATACACAATTTGTCATTAGACAGTTGCAATCAGTACGCGGTAGACAGTTGCAAAGCTAGATGCAGTGACACAGGCAATGTGAATTGCCGAGTTGCAGTATGCAAGTGCAGTTCCAACAAGGATATTCCCAGCACAGAACTACGCAATCCAGTTTCTATTATAGGACAGTGCGAGTTGCTAGGAGGGAGCAGAGAGATTTCCCATTGGGAGATCGAGACTCAGAGGGAGTGTAGCTTCAAAGGGAGCAGCCCTATGGAAGTTAACGCTTCAGGATCTGGGGAGATCAAACTCATTACTGCAGGAGTTGCAACAACAGTTCAGAAGCATTAGCAGAGCAGTATGAGTAGATCAGATTTTGCTATGTTTGCAACCATACCTCCAGGTGACAGGTGGGGCGATATGGAGTTATAGTCCCAGAGAGTTGCAGACATGTGCAGGGTCCATTGAGGTGTCCTCCTCATGGATCATTACTTGACTACGGGGGCCCACAGTATTCAGTAGCAAGATGGATCAGTGCTAGTAGATGCAGTCAGTACCAGAGTGAAAGTTGTAGACTAATTGTTGATTTTTGTAACATCGGATGTGCTCTAGCCTCGAGAATTTGCAGAGAGGCTAAGACACGTATATTCTCCAAGACCCAGAAATCGTTTGGGGAAATTCCACCTAGAGATGGCTTAATTAAAATAATTAATTAGTTTTTAATATTTCATAATTATAAACTTAGGAAATATGATTAATTAAAAGGTATTAATTAAGTCAGGAGCGAATCTTCTAGAAAAGGCGTGGATCGAGTCTTAGTTAACCTTAGCCATCGATTAAGTTTTAATCGTGGTCGTTGAAGTCTCAACGAGAGATTATAAGAAGAACTCAATGGGCACTTGGAGAACACACTTGCAAAGATCGAATTCACTAGCAGATCGATTTCTTGAGTAGTAGCGCCGAGTTTCCAGAGAGAGCCAGTAAGCTCGTTGTAGTGAGAGAGGGGCAGGGATAGTAAGGCCGGAGGAAGTTTTACCAAATCCAGTGAGTGCATAGCAGAGACGCAGTGAGTGCCACAGAGAGGCAGCATAGAGGCCACGCGGAGGTTGCGCAGTGCTTCAAAGAAGTTCCGCGATTTTGCTGGGAAGTAGAGGTGATTCAGTTCCAGAAGTCAGAGAGAGTTTCCGGAGCCCAAGAGGTCCAGTTTCCAGACAGTAGAAGATCGGTTGGCGAAGAAAAGGTTGTTCCCAGCTGTGTGACGCAATGACTGCGTAGAGGCAACGCAAAGCAGCTCATCTTGAGCTAAGGTCAGTGTCGGATCACCAATGGCAGTGAGATTTTTCTCACTAGACTCCATTGTCAGATTTTTTTCTCTGTATGATTTGCTAGTTTGGGAAATCATAGAATTGTACTAAGAATTTACTACTGCATAATATACAAACCCTCAGTTGCTACACCAGTTTTCCCAAGTTGGGTTTTTCCAGGGACTTTGTCCAAAAATAACTGAGTTATTTGTGTGCGTTTCTATCTTTCCTGCGTTGTATTTATTCCACTATATTGATTTTGTGAGGGCTGCAACATCTTGATTTTGATATTTACTGTAGCAAACAGTAAATAATTTGTTCAGTTAATTAACAAATAGAAGAAATCTAATCAGTTGTTGCAATAGGATTCAGGATTCCTGAATTTTCACATGGTATCAGAGCGCAGATAAGAAGCGGGGGAGCTCAGTTGAAGAAGGAAAGAGGGAGCTTCGAGGCACTGCGTAGGCAGTTGCTCAAAACCCCAGGAGGATGCGTAGTCCATTAGCCAGCAGGGCAGTTTTTTGAGGAAAATTAGTTTCCCTCAGTGAGTCAACAGAGGACAAAATTTCCAAATCAAACATTGTCAAAGGCAGAGCGAGCAGTAGCGTTTTTCTCTTGCAGAGCAAATCTTCAATTGGGATGCAGTCATTTTGTAGTAGTTGCTGGCATAATAGCATCAGAAGGGAAGAAGAGCACACACTAAGGGAATTCTTATCTCAAGGAACTTCTAGCCAAGAAGTTCAAATTCTTGACGCAGAGCAGCAGTAGCCATGAGCAGATTTGCCCACTCCAACAAGGAGTGCGTAGAGCCAGTTAGCAGCTGCGCAGAGGAGAAGAGGCAGAGTTCGACATTTTTGGCAAGATGGCATCAACAGGGTTGAGAGATCAGGATCGGTTGGACGGTTCATCCAACTATGTTATCTGGAAGGCTACGATTTCTTGTCTTCTAGATGAACATGATCTCAAGACTTGCATCAATTCAGTTTTAGCTAACCCATGGACCCAGATCAGCATAAGACCTACAAAAAGGAGATGGCGAAAGAAAAGAGGTTGATTCTCGATTGAGTTCGAGATCACGTAGTATCACACATAGTTGGCAAAGATATCGCCAAGCAGATGTGGGATGCCCTTGCTACACTATACCAGGGATCTTCTGAGCAGCAGAAGATGTATTTGGAGGAAAAGCTAAGGTTTACCAGAATGCAGAAAGGGGAGCATATAGACCCCTTCCTCACTGAACTTCGGGAAGTCCGGGATCAACTGTCTATAGTTGGGTCAGTGCCCCAACGCACAGAGTTTGTACGATTTTCCCTAAACAGTGTGTCCGAGGAGTGGCAAGTGTTCGTCCAGAGTATCCTAGGCAGAGAAAATTTTCCAGATTGGGACAGAATGTGGGCAGATCTGCAGCAACAGGAGATGAGGCGAGACTTGGTGAAGAGCACCATCAGTGGCAACAGCAGCAGTGGGACGAACTAAGTAAAGGAGGAGGAGAACGCAACCCTTGCCTCAAAGGGGTAGCAAGAACAACACAGAAGGAAGAAGAACATATCCAAAGTCAAATGCTTCAGGTGTGGTGAACTTGGTCACTACAGCAACCAGTGTCTGCTCAGAAAGAGCAACAAAGAGGAGAAGCGGGACCAGCAGGCTGCATCTACTGAGATAGATAGGTTGTCCTCCAAACCGGAGGAAGAGTTTGCCATGATCACTGACATACCTCCAAGGGTGAGGTGGGGTGATTTGGTTTTGTAGCCTGAGAGAGCTACAGATGGGCAAGATCCTTGAGGAGTCCACCTCTTAGATCAATAATTTTGCCAATATGAGCCCATAAATAGCAATAACAAGATGGACCGTGGACAAGCTTGGTGTAGTCAAGGTCGAGTAACAGATGCGTAGCTTGTAGCGTCCGAGATCGAGCAAGCCAGAGGAGAGTTGGCAAGAAGGCAGTCAAGAAAGAAGCCGTTGTAGGCTTCAAAGGATGCCGCAAAGACTAGTACCAGTCAGGTTCACAAAAGGACAGAGGCATCGTACTAGACACGCTTGGTTTAGTATGATTGACATCTCTCTCGCCATGTTAATGTTAGATGAGAGATAGTTGCGTATGTTGCGCTGGCAAAGTAGGCAACAAGAAGTTGCAGCAGTTGCACTAGCTGGCGCAGTATGCAAGGTTAGCGACAACATCTGACAGTGCCGCAAATTCAGAGTTTTCAGCAAGAGTTAGTGGGGTAGCAAAGGTGAAATTTTCAATCCGGGAATACTTCATCATAAACTGATTGATTTATTTTGCCTACTTATCTATGATAAGTTATTTACAGATGCTTTAGTAAATTCTGAAATAAACATAGCTGCAACATTCACTTAATTAGAAGCATAAGAATAAATAGAACACATATAACACAATAGAAACAATCACATGAACACATTTATTTTTGGACAATTGTCCCTGGAAAAACACAATATGGGAAAACCAGTGCAGCAGATGAGGGTTTATATTATTCTTCAGCAGTGGAAATATTTTACAGAAAATAGGACAAGCAGATGTCTGGCATACACCTGAGATAATTTTACTAACACCGAAGAATTGATACACCGGAGGTAGCCCTCCTCCCTCTCAAGGCCACTGTGATGGCCTTTTTATGCTAGCCTCACTAGTGCCGGGATCGCGTCACTCAGGTGGAGGGCCGCGTCGTTGCTCGCCGTTGCTCCTTTGCATCCTCCTTCTGCCTTCTTCTTGGTCTGCTGACTTCCCCTTCCTCCTCCTGCGTCTGCAACTCCGCCTCTACAACCTCACCCTCTGAAATCGAATACTCTTAATTCAGAATCAATTTCCTTCGAATACTGAGAGTGTGCCCGACTTGCTTTCCAAATGACCCTCTAGCCTTCTCGCTGATGAATCAACGACCCAGATTAGATCTCTAATCAATGGCTTAGATTAAAAGATGACTTGATCTTTGTTTTCTAGAAGATTCACACTCTGCTTTATTAATACCCTTTAATTATTTAATTTCCTTAAGTTTAGACTTAGGGATCACTTTAAAATAATTAATTATTTTAATAAAGCATGATCCGAGTGGAATTTCCACAAATTTCTAGGTTCTCTAGAATACTGATCTCCAAGCCTCTTCCCAAAATATGATACTTGGAACACTTTCCAATGCTACAAAATCAACACTCCCTCTTAGCGAGAAAAATGTTCAAGCAAAGTACCAATTGTATCTGCTCTGACCTAAAGCATTTGCTGTGCTGCTGATGTCTTGGCTGCTGCCGCTCATCTCTGCGCTGCTGCCCTCTATACTGCTGCCAGTGACACCATCTCTACCACTGCCTCATCCGTACTGCAACTCCCTCTGAATCTAAAGTCCACCCATTCCTCTACTGGAAGGGGTTCTCGACCATCCCCATCTTTTCCCTCAAGTAAGTAAACTTAATCTTACCCAGAGCTTTTGTGAGGATATCAACCACTGTTCTCCTGTAGGAATGTACTTCAATTGTACAGCCCCTCATTGGACATAGTCTCTGATGAAGTGGCACCTAATGTCAATGTGCTTCGACTGGTCATGAAACATAGGATTCTCAGAGAGCTTGATGCAACTCCTCGATTTATCACATAGAATGTCGGTCTATCCACTTTGTTAAAGTTCATGAGCAACTTCAAAGCCATATGGCCTCACACGGCCTTCTAGGCATGCCATATATTCCGAAATGCCGAGCTCAAAGGTTTATTGATTTCTCAAGCTTCTACCGGTGACTGCAGAAGTCATTCCCGATCCGAGATCGAAACAATGCCTATCTACTTTTCCAATCCACCGATTCCTTCCCTGCCCCAATCTCATAATAGCTAACCCACCAACTAGATTTCATCGCTCTTGGTGTACTAAACCATACTGATTATCCCTCTAGCATCCGAGAACATGTTTGGCTTCAGCAGCCTCTGCCTCTACCATGAACTGAATTAAGGGTATTCATCAGATAAAAGAGGTCCTCGCTCCAGGTTATTCAAGTATTTCATCAATGATTCCATGAGCTGCCTATACACCTGGTTGCAGGGTCACCAATTCGTACTGACGTGTCGATCTTCTTTCCAGCTTGTAATCATTGGCGTAGCCATGGGTTTACAGTCCTCCATCTGAAACCTCTTCAGGATCTCTATAGTATATCTTCCTTGCCCAAGGAAGATTTCTCCCTTCTGCTGCTAGACCTCCAAACCAAGAAAATAGTGCATCTGCCCTAGATCCTTCATGCTGAATTCGGTAGCCAGATTCTCCTTGCAGTATTTGATGAGCTTAGATGATCCAATCAAGAACAAATAATCTACATATAATACCAGAATTAGCAGCTCATCCCCTTGTCTTAGATAGTAGAGGTTGGGATCTGCGTCACTCTTGACAAATCCCATCTTTTGCAGGTAGCTATCAATTCACCCATACCAAGCTCTAGGGGCTTGCTTTAGTCCGTACAAGGCTGTCTTTAAGCCTGATAATGAGAGAGCCTGCCTATGTCAAAGTCAATGTCACGTATGTACACTCTATCACCCCATTCAAGAACGCTATCTTGGCATCCATCTAGTGAATTTCCCATCCCATCTGCACTGCAAGAGAGATGACGGATCTGATTGAAGTGTATCGAGCTACAGGGGCGAAGGTTTCTTCATAATCGATCCCTTCATTCTGTGCATACCCCTTAGCCACAAACCTAGCTTTGAACTTCTCTATGATGCCATCTGCAACATACTTGATCTTGTAGATCCACTTTGATCCTAGAGCCGATTTGTTTTGAGGTCTAGGGACTACTTCCCACACATCGTTTGTTATGATGGAGTTGTACTCCTCCACCATAAAGACGGCCTGGTACCCGATGTTGAGTCGCTCTCAAAACACCGTGAGGGTTCTCCTAACCTGTATACTACTGCCCTGCACTGCTCTGTTGCCTGCGTACCCTCTTCTCATTTTTAGGGGCTCCTGTAAATTCCTCTGCATCCTTCAGAGTCTGTTGGAGTTCTCTTCTCGTCCTTCCACTGGTGGTGGGTGGATTTACCTGCTCTCCTTCTTGCACTTCTTCAGAAAAAAATTTCCTCAGAATCCTTGTGCTGCAGAGAGGCACTAGAGCCATCTTATGTAGGCCACTGTGGCTGAACTAGCGGATACTCCTCAGACTGCGTATCTGTAGTCATTTCTCGGGATCTCCTGAAGGCTCTCTCCTCCATGAATTTCAAGTCTCACCTTACTACGATCTTCTTGTTCTCGGGAATATAGATGCGATATGCCTTCGCATTTTCGCTATATCCCACAAGGTATCCCTTCTCTGCAGTCTCATCTAATTTCTTCCTCTTCTCATCGGGTACGTGGCAATACACTATACTGCCAAATATCTTGAAGTGGCTCATCTCAAGCTTGTTGTCAGTGAACACACTCTCAGGAGTTACTTTTCCCAATGCTCTATGAGGCACCCTGTTCTGCACATACACCGCTGTTTTGCAAGCTTCAACCCACAAAAATTTGGGCATGTCTTGATCATACAACATCACCCTCACAGCTTCCATAAGGTCCTATTCTTCCTTTTTGCAACTCCATTCTGCTCTGGATTGTATGGAGCTATCCATTCTCTCTTGATGCCTTCCTTTATGCAGAATCTTGTGAAGTCCTTATCAATATATTCTCCACCATTATCTAATCGCAATTTCTTGATCCGCTTTCTGGTTAAATTTTCTACCAAAGCCTTGAATTCTTTGAATTGCTCAAAGACTTCATCTTTGGTCTTGAGAAAGTAGATCCGTGTCTTTCGGGAATGGTCATCAATAAAGGTGACAAAATACTTTGCACCATTGAGAGCATTCGTGGACATTGGTCCGCAGATGTCTGAGTGTATCAAATCCAACACACTCTTGACCTTGCTGCTTGTTTTTGGAAATGTTGCCTTGGCATACTTCCCTAGTACGCACCCCCTACAGACATCGTCTTTCCTTGTGTTCAGTTCTGGAGCTCCCATGACGGTCTTCTTGAGGATCTTCAAGGCTCCATGATGTAGATGCCCCATTCTTCTGTGCCATAATTCATTTAAGTCCCTTTCATCCGTACTGCCTATCAATGCCATTGGAGACTCGAGCTGTAACTTATACGGTTTATGGCTCCTTGCTCCAATTTGTGCCTTCCTTTTCCAAGTAGGGTGTTTGACATAAACCTTATTCCCAATAAAGTATACATCGTAACCCTTGTTCTGAAGTTGAGACACAGAGAGCAAGTTCATCCCGAATCTGGGCACATGCAGTACGTTGGTAGCCCGAAGCTTGTTACCAACTTCTGTTTGAAATATTATGGTTCCTCTTCCAACGGGGGTACACATGGCCTTGTTTCCCATCGTGATCTGAAAATTCATCTGCTTTTCCTAGTAGCTCGAGAAGCATTCTCGAACTCCCGTCATGTGAGTAGATTCTCCACTATCAATATACCAGACCCCTGGAGATGTCGTGCTTGACACACAAGCGAAATCCTCTTCTAGTCTGGATGCCAAAACTGAAATGTCATGATCCCTCTATTTCTCCATGCGTTTTGGAGTATTGCGTGAACCCTTCCGAGCTGCTGTTGCATCGATGTCGGATCTTGGTTCCATTGCAGAACCTCCTCTTTTGTCTTTTTCCTTTTGCTCTGATACCATGTGAAATTTTCAATCTGAAATACTATTGCAGTGATTGATTTATTTCGCCTACTTATTTATGATAAGTTATTTACAGATGCTTCAGTAAATTTTGAAATAAACACAGCTGCAACATTCACTTAATCGAAAGCAGAAGAACAAATAGAACACATATAACACAATAGAAACAATCACATGAACACAATTGTTTTTGGACAATTGTCCCCGGAAAAACCCAATTTGGGAAAACCGGTGCAGCAGATGAGGGTTTATATTATTCTTCAGCAGTGGAAAATCTTTTTACAGAAAATATGACGAGTAGATGTCTAGCATACACCTGAGTTAGTTTTTCCAAACACTTAGGGAAAATCTGTGACACACTGGAGGCACCTTTCCTCCCTCTACGTCACTCTGCGTGGCCTTCTGCGCAGTCACTGCGTTGGACTGCATCACTCTGCGTGGAGGGCCAGTGCTGTTGCTCAAAGCTTCTCCCTCTGCGTCCTCCTTTTGCCTTCTTCTTCCTCTGTTGACTTCCTCTTTTAGGCACAAAGCCATGAGATCAGTTGGTTGGCATTGGTGCTACTCCAGATGAGGGGCTCTTAGTGAGGACTGCTCTGAATGGAGTCTCGGAAGATTGGAAAACGTTTTTCCAGAGAATTCTGGAAAGGGCAACATTACCATCTTGGGCTAACATGTGGGCTATCCTCTGCCAAGAGGAGATCAGGAGGGTCACGAAGCGGCAGAATATCAGTGGAGGACGTGGAAAGGCCAAAGTCAAGGAGGAGGAGGAGGATGCAACCCTTGCATCAAGGGAAAAGAAATAGCAAGGGAAGAAGAAGAAGGATCTTTCCAAGATATGGTGTTTTAATTGTGGTGATATTGGACATTTCGCCAGTAGTTGTCCTAAGAAGAAGGACAAAGGATCTTCTAATTCCAAGGCTGCAGCAACAAAGGAAGATGTCTTTGATGATGATGCAGCTATGAGCACCATGTGCCTCGACAGAAGAGGTGGGGTGACATGGATCTGTAGAGAATCTACAGACATTGGCGAGATCCTTGAGTTAGCCCTACTCTTGGATCACATACGAGCTACGGGAGCCTTAAGACAGTAGTGGGATGAGTCGGGACATGGTTGTAGGAGGCCACATTGAAGCGGAAGAGGGAGCTTAAGAGCCGAAGAGGGAGCAGCGTAATGCGAGCGGCGTGGAGGCGGCGGCGCGGGTGATGCTTCAGCAGTGCAAACAAGTTGTGCACACGCAGGGAATGTTTGCGGCCGCGGTGTCTCCCGAGAGGGCCGAGGCGTAAATCAACATCCAAGGAGGTTCGGTAGTGGAAGGCAACCTAGCTTATCTGTCAAACATTTGGGCGGTCTTTCGATTCGAGATGCGAGCGACGGCCGGCCGGGAGACGGCGGCGCGAGAGGGCGTGGGACTTCGGCGCAACAAGTTGTGCGCACGCGGTCGAAGTGTTGCGACATGGCAGTGTCTCCCAGGAGGACGGCGTAAATCAGCATCCAGGGGAGCTTGATGGAAGGCAACGACTTATACGCTCAAACGGTTGAGCGAAAATGTAATATCCCATTTCGGGGATATCTCTAAAACAAGGCAAACTCCAACCAGAGATGGACTGGGAAGGCGTTTACCAGATATTCCCGCCTGCCGAAGGGACGGAGATGGGAGGCTGCAGCCTTTCCGGACTGCGGCCACAAGAGTGATAGATAAACACACCAAGTGGTATAGAACTAGAATGCTCAAGAATATATAAAAATAACAGTGCAGCAGACATATAATAGGATAGAAAGAAAATACGACAACTCATCCAGAAACATAGAGAGGAAATGCTAAGCCATTTTATTAATCTGAGAAATATAATGAAGTACAATAGGTGATCAGAATGATGGCACCTAATCTTGCTCAAGGCAAGTGAAGAAATGCTCTCAGAATATATAGGAAATGACTGCTCTCTGAACTGCGTCCCAACTGCTGTGTAGCTGCTACTGCTGGAATGAACTGAAGACTAGGGGTTGATCCCCTTGCTGGAATGAGCTGAAAATCTGCAATCCTCCTCTACTCACCAATCCCGACAAAACCCAGAAACCATATAAAAAATGGCCGACCCCTGAAAATCACCAGAAAATACCTCGTCAGGGAATTACGCTGGCCTCCAAGGCTCTGCGCAGAGGCTAAATGAGAATAGCTGAAACACCGCCTCAAACTCCACCAAAATCCTCCTACAGGCAAAGGCTGATCCTCTGCTCAAAATCTCGGCTAAATCTCTTGAAGAAATCTTGATTCGGAGCACCTCCAAAATGAACTGCGTCCTCTCTCCTAGTGACTGTGCAGTCTCTACTAAAACACAGCTCCGCAGCAATCCCAAACAACAAACCTCTCACAAAATACTGAAGAAATAACCTTGCCCGAGCAGGCACTCGAAGTCCCCCGGGGCTAAGGGCGAGATCTCCGACCGGAGACACTCAATGCACTAAACAGTGCTGCAGACAGGCTAAACAGCGAGCGTGCTCAAGAAGACAAAACGTCTAGCTCAATATCATCAACAACAGAATGAATCAAATGAGAAGGCTCCCCCTTCTTTTATAACGTTAGCCTTCCTCCAATCCCAAGGCCATCTCCTCAACGTAGCCTCCATCTCTTGCCACATGTCCAATCTCTCCTGCGCAGAAGCTTCTAGAGCTAACGTAGGCCCCCTCTCTACGTGGTGCTTGGCCCCCTTGGCTCCCCCTTAAGTCACAACGTTGTGCTACTAGGAGGGTGTTTTATTTCACTTAAGTGAGTTAGACCCTCTCCACTCACTTTTTATTTATTTACAAACTATAGACGGCAAAACTAAACAAAATCGAATATTCCAATTAGTTGTCGCTAATTAGGAATATTACACAGAAGTCTTTCAGTTGCTTACTTCTCAGCAACTGAGTTGCAGTGTAGCAGTTCACAGTGGCAGTGCTATGGGAAGCATGATGCAGCAATTTGAGAGGGATTTGCAGTACAGATGTGGCAGTGTCAGTGGCAGTGGCATGGGCAGCAGTATAGAGAGCAGCAGTGCAATGGATGGAGGGCAGCAGGCCAAGCATCAGCAACACAGAATCCAGAGTCAAGATCTTGTAGTGCATGATGTGGATGCACTGCTAGAGTACACTTTCCTAGAGCACACTCTGTGCCAAGAGGGAGTGTTGAGATTTTGTATAGTTGGTGTAGCATCGGGTGTGCTCTAGCCCTGAAATTTTGTGGAGGGTCTAGGACACACTTGATCTCCAAAACCCAGAAAGTGTTTTGAGAAATTTCAGTTGTTGTTCAAGTTATTCAAATAATTAATTATTTTAATGGATTTCCTAAGTCTAAACTTAGGAAAATAAAATAATTAAAGTGAATTAATTAACACGTGCTGAAATTGTCTTAAATCACATGGATCAAGCAATCCTTTAATCTCAGTCGTTGATGAATGATTTAATCTCGGTCATTGAAGGGTTCAACGAAAAGTATAAGAGAAAGGCTTGAGGGTCAGTTGGAAGAGACACACAGTTGCAAAGCTGAGGAATAGATCTAGAATTCTAGGGCGGGTTTGCTAAGAATTTCCGGAGGAATTTCCTGCAGCGAGGGGTAGTATTGGCTAAGGGATGATCTGATCCCAGAGCCAAGAAGCAGTAAGAGGCAGAGGAGCAGCAACAAGGACAACGCAGAGAAGCAGAGCAACAACTACGCAGGTGCTACGCAAGACAGCGCAAAGGCATCAAGGGGCTTCAAAAGTTACGCAGAGGGCTTCTAGGCCAGCATAAGGCTTGTGTCACCCTTCCAGGGGTTACGCAGTCCCTCTCTAGGCAGCGCAGTGGCATTCTGAGGCTAGCAGGGCTGACACTGGGGCTTCAGGGATAGCGCTGAGGGTTTCTAGGGCCAAATCTGGGCTGACTCTTGTAAATCCTGTTTGAGGGTGTGGATCAATCAGATATTTGGCACTAGAACTTAAAGTTAGCTGCAAATTTGATATCTTTTATTCTCTGTCAGGTTTTCCAGATCTAGAACCCAGATTTACAGTACTTGGAACTACTTAATAATAAACCCTCATATTTGTTGCACCAATTTTCCCGCTTTGGGTTTTTCCGGGGACTTATGTCCAAAAATCCATGTGTCAGTTTGTTGTATGAGCATATTATTCAGTAAATGATCTCCATGTGTAGGCATTTTCTAAATTTAATTTCTGAAAATAACTTGTATTAATCTAAATCAAGAAGGAGAAATAAACCAATACACTGTAGTAGAATTTTCACAAATAGTACTGAAGAGGCATGTCTAAATGGGACATGACCTTCCATGAAGAGGTACCTGCCTAGGGTATATAAACAGGCCCTCACTCTCATTTGTAACATCATTTTCATTCATATATTTTAATACATATTCTTGTATCTCAATGGAGATCTACATATTCCAAGTCTTTTGGAGTGTTTAATCTGTTATAACGAACTTTGTTCGTTCCATGGTTGATATTTGTTTTTTATAAACTGCTTAATGATTTTGAATAAATGTTATGTGAAATTAATGCTAATTGATCATTAGAAGCTGTTATCGTGATGAAAAAAATTATTTCTAACCATGCCCTAGAAAATCAACAGTTTGGACGGTAACAAAACCATGCCCAAAGACAAAATCAGCATTAATCTATTTTATGCCAATTACTGGAAATTGGCAACTAGAAGAAAAGGTTTAAGGACCATTGAACAAATAACATATGTTCAGGAACAACATAGGGGATAGCAAAAATACATTTACAAACAAATAATGAATATAAAATTGCAATGAGACAAGTGAATTGATAGATCATGAACAAACTTGAAATAGGCAAATCATACAAGGAATGACTATTCGCGATGAGAAAGATGGCCACAAGATGAAGAGCATAGAGTTTCAATACGACTTGTAACAAGCCTTTCAGCAGTGACATGCAAATATTCATGAGAACTCAAGTAATGATACTAGTAAAACAATATATACTGAATAACTCGTCAGATATAATCATAATACAGTTCATAGTCTTAAAAGGGTCAGTGGTGTATGTGTGTGCGTGCAAGTTGAGCCCAAAAGATTTGCTCCACAGGTTGTCGCCAATGTTGTTGGGCATTTGGGCTAATTCCATGCTAACAAGTGCCTAGTTCAAATCGCCCTAGGTGAGGCAAATTAGTCTATGCTCATTGCTGACGGGTTTACTAAGGAAACCATCGGCAAATGTGGGGAAGCATCCCTTAGGTTTCCCCACCAGATATTCCTTGGAGAAATAAAACATGTGCAAGCATATAGATAGGGATGTAAGTTGAAACCCTTATAACACAAAGGTTCATATGTGTCTAAAGATATAATTAAGAATATCCATTAATGCCTTGGTAATATATAACAATATCACGAGGCCTCGTACAGTAATTATTATTACTGGTAGCTCATAAAAACAACATTCACGATTTTGAATGGTTAGTCATTCACATCTCCATGGACAACTGGACCACTTTGTATAGAATCGTTTGGTTTCACCACAGAGGCCAACATGCTTAAAATCTACAACATTTTCATAGTGTCTTGGTTAGCGTATCTTGCCATTCATAATGTCTGTCTGTGCCTCAATCCTTCTTTCAAGATAAAATCCCTCTACTCTCTCTCTAATTCATGCCTGTAACTAATTTTGTTATGTTAGTTTTATGATATCAACACACAGGTTATTGTTATCAAATTTGTTGAACTGCTCCTATTGCATTATGCAGAAAATGTCAAACTGGACATATAGGAAGCAAATTAACATAATTTGATGACAATATTTTTTCAAAGATAATGCCTGTGCATATCAATGCCCCTGTTTAACTCCTTTGAAATCTAAGCTTAGGGGTTATCATTTGAATAAGAAATTTGCCCATGCACATCAAAAGAAACAATGACCATCTCTGATTAATAGCATGCAAGAATGAAAATATCTACAATATGACCATCAAGGAATGCTTATATTCATGAAATAATACAATAAGACAAACATGTAAACTAGAAACAAATATATATTGCAAAA
Organism: Pinus albicaulis; assembly: GCA_034641835.2. Lineage (NCBI taxonomy): Eukaryota > Viridiplantae > Streptophyta > Pinopsida > Pinales > Pinaceae > Pinus > Pinus albicaulis. The sequence goes on along the minus strand of CM076575.1, from coordinate 1,907,429,154 downwards.
ATTTGCAGGAACAAACAGTGCACAGACCGTATGTGAATAAAGTGAACACACCTCAAAGAATACAAGCCCTGGCTCCAGATCCATCGAATCCTCCTCCATAACATTACTGGAAAATGAAACTTTTGTTTCATAGATAGGCAAATCTTGCTTCTCTTTAACATTATGTAGTACAATTTCCTCTTGGTTGACTTGAGTTGAAGTCCCATTTGCATCCGTAGCATGGTCCATGGGTTCAGCCATCTTTTCCTCAGCTCTTATGAGATCGTCTTGGATTGTCAACTCTCCTTGTCCTTGTTCTCCAAGGGGATTTGCAACAACCCAATTTATTTTCCTGTGAATTTTCTTCTTGGTCCCTTGTGATGGGGAATCGACTGCTCCCACCTTTGACAAAGTATAACAATCATACAAATATTCATTTTTTTTCCCCAGAGAAATTGGCTCCATTTCTGCAGTTATTGGAGAAAATGCTGCTCCAACACCTTGCCAAAATCCACTGATGCTACTGGCAAACGTGTCCCATATTGGCTTTATCACAGGTTCCTACAACACGACACTTTTTAACTATCAACAATTTTATCACCTTTCTTATGCTACAAATGGACATGAGAAATAAAATTAATGATATCTTACCCTAAACCATAAATGAAATAGTCTCAATCAGCAATTAATTGCCAAGGGTCCCAAAAAGATTAAATAGGTAAATAATAATAAAAAATCAAGGAAAAATCAGCAAGAATTAAAATATATAAAAATCTTCATTTTCTTTAGTTTTTTTTGACGTATAAATCAATAAAAACATCAAATAATCATATTGCCACATTAAAAAAATAAAAATTACTAGTACATAAGATGTATAGGAAGCCAAATGATACATCAAAATTATACTGAATCCTAATATTTGTCCTAACAAGGACACCAAACAAAATAACCTATAAAAAATGACACCAAGTATGTATAAAATGCATCTCATCATGATTAGTGATGTACAAAGGTGGAGTATAAAACTCAGAAACGATAAAAAACATATATATTTTATTAATTATTTGAATGATGGTTTTTACAATGAAGTTCCCTGGCTTATATATCGCCATGGGTACCTTTTTGGGAAAGGGCATGATCTTCTGATTGTGCCCTTTCGTTTAATTAAACTAAATAATTTTTTACATAACATTGCCTCCTTGAAAAAATGCATTGTCCTCAAAGCATACGTAACGACCGATGTTTTTGGCGAAATGTTTTTGACTCCCAAGAGATTGCTTCTTCTGGTAGATTCTTCCATTTGATAAGGTATTCTTTAATTACTCGGGATCGCAACTTATTTTGCCTAGTGCTAACAATTCCTTCTGGTTCTAAGATGAACTTGTCTTCATCATCTAATATTGAAAGCGTTGTCTGTGCTTATTGGTGTTTTCCCAATGCCTTTTTAAGACAAGATACATGGAAAATGTCGTGAACTCGACTATTATCCGGAAAACTTAAGTTGTATGCTACTTGGCTGATCTTTTTGTTAATCTGATATGGTCCATAAAATTTGGCACCAATTTGTATTTTCCTTTTTGCTTTAGGGATAATTGCATGTAAGGTTGAAGTTTAACAAATACCCATTCTCCAACTTCAAATTCTCTCTCTGTTCTATGTCGGTCGGCCTGCTGCTTCATGCGATCTCTTGCAATACTTAGATTTTCTTTTAATGTTTGAAAGAATTTTTGGGTTTCTTCTAACTACTCCTTAACTGCTGGAACTTTTGTCTCTGAAATGCCCAAGTCCTTCCATTTAGGAAGTTCATATCCGTACAAAGCTTGAAATGGGGTCATCTTTGCGGAAGTGTGATAAGTTGAATTGTACCTACTACCACCATTCAACGAGATGTAACCACAAAACCCACTTATTTTGTTTGTCTGTTGCATAACAACGAAGGTAAGCTTCTAAGCACTTATTGACAGTTTATGTTTGACCGTCTGTTTGAAGATGATATGCAAAACTCATGTTAAAGTATGTTCCAATATGCTTGAAAAGCTCCTTCCAAAAATTCCCTTTAAACTTGGGATCTCTATCACTAACAATGAATTTAGGAAATCCATGTAATTTGTAGACATTCTTGCAAAATATCTTGGCGATCTCTTTTGCTAAATCTGATTTCTTCATTCCTATGAAGTGTGCATACTTTGTGAGTCTGTCTACTACTACAAGAATTTTATCTTTCCCGTCTGACATGGGTAATCCTTCAATAAAATCCATTGATATTTCTTCCCATTTTTTGTTTGGGATATTTAAGGGGTGGAGCAGACCTGGGGTCATAATGTTCTCACTTTTATTTCGCTAGTATTGATCACACTCTGCTACATATTTTTTAATATCATTATTCATTCCCTTCCAAAAAATGATTGATGTGAATTATAGTAGGTTTTAAAGAAACCTACATGTCCGACTAACAGTGAACCATGGGACTCTTTGAGAACCTTGACTTTAAATTTGGAATTTGGACTTAGGTAAATCATTCCCTTGTACCAAAAAATATCGTTTTTCCATTCAAATTTGAATTCTGAGGAGGGTTATTGATTTTAGAACTTGTTTCTGGATCTTTTGCATACTCACTTCGGATTTCATTAAGCCATTCTGGAATTATAGCTGAGACTGCAAACAAGGATGTTTCTTCATCTTTTCTGGAGAGAGCATCTGCCACTACATTGTCCTTTCCCCTTTTATGTAATATCTCCATGTCAAACGCAGCAATTTTTTTAATCCACTTTTGTTGTTCTTCAAAGAGTGTTTTCTGTTGGAGAAGGTACTGGACACTGTTATGGTCTATTCATATAGAGAACTTACTTCCCAAAAGATATTGTCTCCATTTGGCTAAGGCGTGCATAATGGCGAGCATTTCCTTGTTGTATGTAGACTTCAGACATTCTTACTTGTTGAGTTGCTTGCTTTCAAACGCGATTGGATGACCATCCTGCATTAATACTTCTCCTATGCCAAATCCTGAAGCGTCACATTCAATTACAAATGGCTTTGAAAAGTTTGGAGTTGCCAATACAGGTGTATTAGACATAATTCCCTTCAAGTCTTTAAAACACTTTGTTGCTTCATCATCCCATCGAAATGAGTTCCTCTTTAGAAGGTTCGTTAAGGGTGTGGTTACATGGGCATAGTTTTTAATAAACCTTCGATAGTACCCAAACAATCCTAAGAATCCTCTTAACTTGGATATGTTAACTGGTGTAGGCCACTCTTTTATAGCTTGGATCTTATTAGGATCTACTTTTACTCCTTCCCTGGATATTATGTGTCTGAGGTACTCTACTTCTTCTTTTCTGAAGGTACACTTGGACATCTTTGCATAGAACTAATGTTCTTCTAATATGGTATGGACTTGCTCTGGATGTTGTAGATGCTCTTTCCACGTTTTACTATAGATTAGGATATCGTCAAAGAATACTAACACAAACTTCCTTAGATATGGACGAAATACATCATTCATATGGCTTGGAAGGTTGTTGAAGCATTAGTTAATACGAAAGACATTACCTTAAAATTCATACTGACCTTTGTGTGTTCGAAAAGCAGTTTTCGCTATGTCCTCTAGCCTTATTCTGATCTGGTAGTATCCTGATCTCAAGTCCAATTTTGAAAAGTATTGGGCTTCATGAAGTTCATCTAGCATTTCATCTATAAATGGGATCGAAAACTTATTCTTAATTGTTACCTTGTTCAACCCTCGATAATCCACACATAGTCTAAAGGATCCATCCTTCTTTCGAACAAGAACCACTAGAGTAGCGTATGGGCTTCTATTCTTTGTGATGATTCCACACCTTAAAAGATCTTGGACTAATCTTTCGATTTCAGTTTGTTGGTGGTGTGGATACGTATATGGCTTGATGTTGATAGGGTTTGAGCTTGATATGAATTCGATTATGTGCTTGATTTCTCTTTCAAGCGGCATCTTCATAGGAAGATCTTGGAACACCTTTTTAGTGATTTTGGATCAGTTTTTAAACTTCAAGTGGTAGTTCTTGAACGGCATGTGCTTCTTTGCTAACCAATCTTGAAACCATCTCCATCTAATGACACTATACTACATGTGTTTCCGAATCATTTTCATCATCTAGGATGATGATACAATTTGACTCTCATGGGGATGGAACCCATATAGCTTATATTTTTGCCCTTCCCATTTAAATTTTATAAATTGCTTTTGAAGGTTGACAGAGTAAGTGCCTAGGGTTTGTGTTAGTTTTTGTAGCATCAGATGTGTTCTAGCATTAAATTTTGTAGAGAGGCTAGAATAAATGAGATCTCCAAAACCCGGAAGTTGTTTCTGGAAATTCCACCGAGAAACGACCTAATTAGATTATTAGTTTGTTTTAAAATATTTTCCAAGTCTAAACTTAGGGAATATGATTAAGTAATCAGAATTAATTAAGTCAAGGTGTGAATGTTTTAGAGACTCACTCGGATCGACTTCCAGTTCATCCTAGCCATCGATTAAGATCTAATCTTGGTCGTTGAAGTCTCAACAGAGGATTATAAGAAGAAGTCGATGGGGCTTGGAGAAAACACTTGAGCAATTCGATTTTACTGGGAAATCGATTTCCAGAGTAACAGTTGTTTGTTGTTAGAGAGAGATTCAGTCAGATCGAAGCAATGAGTGAGGGGCAGAGACAGTGAGTCGGAGGAAAGATTTTCCAGATCCAGGGAAGCAGCAGCAAGTGACTCGAAATATCCTAGAGAGGTAGCGCAGAGGGACTGCGCAGTGCTTCAGTCAGACAAATCGATTTGGGGAGGAGAAAAACTCGTTCTCAGTTCCAGAGGTCGGGAAGGAGTCCCAGAGAGCTGAAGAGACGATTTTCTCAGCTTCCAGAGGCAGAACGACTTTATCAAAACCCAGTTTGAGGCAAGTCATCCAGCCAGCTACGCAGAGCAACGCAAAGGCTGACGCAGTGCACGAGGAGGTCGTGTTTCTGATAGGGAAAGTCCAGCCATAGATTGCCTGTGGGAGAAGGGTAATTCCCTTCAGTATTTTACTCAAATTTTCTTCTTGTTTGGATTGCTAGTTGGGCATCCATAGATGTACTCAAATTTCACTGTTGTACAATAATAAAAAGCCTCCTTGCTACACCGGTTTTCCTAAATTAGGTTTTTCTGGGGACTTTCGTCCAAAAATAACCGTGTAAATTTATGTGCATGTGCTAGCATTTCTTCCACAAGTTTATTTGTGTAGGTTGCAGTGTATTTATTTTGATATTTGCCGTAGGAAACAGCAGATAGATTGTTAAGTAGAAATAACAATTAGAAAAAATAATATCAGTTGCTACAACAGGATTCGAATGTTCGAATTTTCACATGGTATCAGAGCGCAGATGATCAGTCGGAGAGCTCAGTTGCAAAGAAAGGAGGAGTTTCGTTGCTCAGTGTAGGCAACAATTCAAAACCCCAAAGGGTAGCGCAATCACCTTGGCCAATAGGTCATATTTCTCCAGGAAAATCGAATTTTTCTGTTTTCTGAGAGAGCGACAAAAAATTTTGATTTCTCCAGATGGAGGAATTCCAGAGGCAAAGGGAGCAGCCAGTATTTTCTTACAGAGCAGATCTCTAGATGGACGCAGTAGTTTTGCAGCATTTTGCTAGAGCAAATCTAGCGTCGAGTGGAAGAAGGGCATGTTGGACATTGGATAAACCAACGTTCCAGTGTGTTTCGCGACATGGACTAACCACCTCAAATGGATCCTTATCTTTGGCGATGCGATCGTTGACTAAAACCTGTGGGTTTTGGTCTAACGGAAATTGTGATTCCCAATAAGTGGTATCAGAGCGTAGGTCACGAGTTCAATACACACCCGGCTCGCGTTGGGGGGAGATTGTTGGACATTGGATAAAACAAATTTCCCGTGTGTTTCGCGACATGGACTAACCACCTCTCGTGGATCCTTATCCCTGGCACTGCGATCGTTGACTAACATCTGCGGGTTTTGGTCTAACGGAAATCGTGATTCCCAATAGAGCACACACTGAGGGAAAATTTTCCTCACGGAACTTCTAGTCTCAAGAAGTTCGATTTCCCTTGCATATCAACAGTGGTTGTGAGCAAAGTTTCTCACTCCAGAAGGGAGTGCGAATAGCTGAGCAGAAGAGAAGAAGAGATTTTCGACATTTATTGTTGAGATGGCCACAGCTGGGCTTCGAGATCAAGACAGGTTGGATGAAGCTTCCAACTATGTTATCTGGAAGGCAAGAATTTCCTTCCTTCTAGATGAGTTTGATCTCAAGGCTTATATCGATAATGTTGTAGCAGTTCCCACAGATGCGGATCAGCTCAAAGAGTGCAAAAAGGAGATGGCGAGGGCAAAGAGGTTGATCCTTGATGGTGTTCGAGATCACATTGTATCACACTTAGCGGCCAAGCCAACGGCCAAAGAGATGTGGGATACACTTTCCACGCTATGCCAGGGCTCTTCCGAGTAGCGGAAGATGTACTTGGAGGAGAAGCTAAGATGTGTCGAGATGCAGAAAGGGGAATGCATAGACCCCTTTCTCACCAGGGTTCAGGAGATTCGGGATCAGCTTGTAGTTGTTGGGGCAGCGCCTCAACCCACAGAGCTAGTACGATTTGCACTCAACAGTGTCTCCGAGGAGTGGCAGGTATTTGTCCAAAGTATTTTGGGTAGAGACACATTGCCAAGGTGGGACAGGGTATGGGCTGATTTGCAATAGGTGTTGAGACAAGACTTGCTAAAGAGCTCCATCAGTGACAGCAACAGCAGTGGATCGAAACAAGCGAAGGAGGAGGAGAATGTGGCCCTCGCATCAAAGGGTCCCAGTGAGGGACATGGGGAGCAGCGTAGGAAGAAGAAGGACCAGTCGAAGTTCAAGTGCTTCATGTTTGGCGAGCTAGGCCACTACAGTACCTAGTGTCCTCTCAAGAAGAAGGACACAAAGGAGAAGCAGGACCAGCAAGCAGCTTCTGCAGAAATCGATAGGTTGTCCTCCAGGATGGAGGAAGACTTCACCATGTTTGCAGACATCCCTCCAGGAGTGAGTTGGTGTGACTTGGTTTTGTAGCCCCAGAGCGCTACAGATGGGCGAGATCCTTGAGGAGTCCACCTCCTGGATCAGTACTTGGCTACGAGGACCCACACTATTCAATAGCAGGATGGACCAGTGGCCGTTGGTGCAGTTAGATGACAAAGTGACAGTTGCAGACAAGTAGCAAATAGATACTAAGGAGCGCAGTCCAGAGTCAGCAGCAACGCAAAGTCTTCAGTGGACAGTGCAGAGGCTAGTAGCAGTCAGAACTCAAGTGACAGATGCATCATACTGAACACAGTTGGTTCAATATTTCAGATTCTTCTCAGTTGCAGCAGCAGCAGATGAGAGGGATTTGCAGTGCAGATGCAGTGTTAGAAGCAGTTCAAAAGGGTCATCAGCAGCACAGATGCAGCACATATTAAAGTTGCGCAGTAGTTGGTGGGCAGCAGCAACCAGACATCAGCAGCGTGACTGGAGATGGTGTAGAGACAGAATTTCTATCGAGGGTGCACATTCCTCGCTAAGAGGGAGTGTAAGTTTTTGTAGCATCGTATGTGTTCTAGCCTTGAAATTTTGTGGAGAGGCTAGAATACATGAGATCTCCAAATCCCATAAATCATTTCTAGAAGTTCCTCCTAGAAATGACTTAATTAGATTATTAGTCAGTTTTTAAATATTTCCTAAGTCTAAACTTAGTGAATATAATTAATTAACCATAATTAATTAAGTCAAGGTGTGAATTGTGAAAATTCGGATGCCCCGAATCCTACTGCAGCAACTAATAATATTTCTTCTATTTGTTAAAATTACTTAAACAAATTATTTGCAATTATCTACGACAAATATCGAAACATATACACTGCAGTCTTCACAAATTAAATACTACGGAAAATAAATGCAAGGAAAATACTAGCACACATATAAACATATTGACACAATTATTTTTGGACAATTGTCCCCGGAAAAACCCAATGTGGGAAAACCGGTGCAGCAGATGAGGGTTTCTTTATTAATTCTTTAGCAATAATTCATATACAAGATATCGGATAGCAAAAGTAGAGGAAGAAACACCGAGAAAAAATTACTGATGAATTTCTCAACTCCACAACGTTTTCCTGACCCTGAAGAGAACCTTCAGCCCTTACGCTGGCCTCACTGCGTCATCCTCTGCCAGTGACTACACAGTGCCTGATGAACAGCATCCCTCCTCTGCGTTGCCCTTTCCAGAACTCTTCCTGCACTCTCGGACTACTGATGATGCCCTCTTTCTCTCACCCTCTGACTCGCTTTTCTCTTGCCGAACTTCAGGCATTAAGAAAATCGATCTACTTGGGCAACTGAGTATCTGCATTGGTGTGTTCTCCAAGTGCCCATCAAGTTCCTTCTTATAATCTCTCGTTGAGGTATCAATGGCCATGATTAGATCTTAATCGATGGCTCAGATTATCTTGGACTCGATCCACACCTTTATCTAAAAGATTCACACCCGATTTAATTAATACCCTTTAATTATTCTCATTTCCTAAGTTTGGACTTGGGAATACATTAAAAATAATTAATTATTTTAATTAAATCATATCTACGTGGAATTTTCCCAAACGATTTCTGGGTATTGGAGAAAGCATGTGTCTTAGCCTCTCTGCAAAATCTCGAGGCTACAGCACATCCGATGCTACGAAATATCAACACTCCCACTTAGCGAGGAATGTGCTCAAGTGTTGCAACCCACTGAAGCATCACTCTGACTCAGTATCACCTCCTACTGCGCTGCTGATGTCTGGCCTTACTGCCCACCAACTATTGCGCAACTCTAATTTTGCGTTGCATATGTGCTGCTGCTAACCCTGCCAACTGTTGCCAACTACTGCATCTGCACTGCAACTCCCTCTCATTTGTTGTTGTTGCAACTGAGAATCCGTTTGTTTTTGCTGCTGAAATGGATTCTCTACCATACCAATTTGTTCCCTGAACTGGATGAACTTAGATCTTCTTAGAGCTTTCGTGAGTACGTCTGCTACCTGATCTCCTGTGGGAACATACTGCAGCTGGACTGCCCCACACTGAACATAGTCTCGGATAAAGTGACATCTGATATCAATGTGTTTCGACCTATCATGAAATACTGGATTTTCAGAGAGTTTAATACAGCTCTGATTATCACAGTAAACACTAGTCACTCCAATCCTCTTTCTGAACAAACTCACATGCAGTTTCCTAAGCCATATCGCTTCGCACGTTCCTATGTTTGCTGCCATATATTCAGCTTCTATTGAGCTCAATGCTACCAACTTCTGCTTCCTACTGCACCAAGAGATCATCCCTGATCCAACACTGAAGCAGTACCCAGAGGTGCTTTTCTAGTCCACTACACTACCTGCCCAATCTGCATCTGTGAATCCACTCAATCTGACATCATCTCCTCCGGTGTATTTCAACCCATATCCGACTGTTCCATGCACATATCTAAGAATCTGCCTAGTTGCTGCCCAATGTACCCTTTTCTTTTCCACCATGAACTGACTAAGGGTGTTGACAGCGAAAGTTGAAACAAATGTCTGGCCTAGTGTTGACCAGATACATGAGCGACCCAATGAGTTGTTTGTACAAGGTGGGGTCAACTTCCTTATCTCCTGATGCATTTATCTATTTCCAATTGGTGATCATGGGCGTTGCCATGGGTCGGCAATCCTGCATTTTGAATCTCTTCAGAATCTCTGTAGCATATCTCCCTTGCCCAAGGAAGATCTCCCCATTCTTCTGCCATACATCCAATCCTAGAAAATAATGCATCGACCCAATATCCTTCATGTTGAATTATGCTTCAAGGTTTCTCTTGCAATCCTTTATGAGCCCTGACGACTGTTAAAAACAGGTCATCCACATACAAACCAGAAGGAGAGGCTCATTCTCCACCATCAAATAATAGAGATTGGGATCTACATCACTCTTGATGAACCCCAACTGTTGCAAGTAACTGTCAACTCGACCATGACATTCTCTAGGTGCCTACTTAAGCTCGTACAGGGCTTTCTTTAATCTGCATACATGAGTTCGCTTCTCATGAGTCTCAAAGCTTTCAGGTTGCTCGATATACACCTCTTCTTCTATCAACTCGTTCAAGAATGTTGTCTTAACGTCCATCTGGTGAATCTCCCATCCCATCTGCACTGCGAGGGATATAACAAATCTGATAGAGGTATATCTGGCAACTGGGGCGAAGGTCTCCTCATAGTCTATCCCTTCCTTTTGTGCATACCCCTTTGCCACGAATTTAGCCTTGTACTTTTCTACACTGCCATCTGCAGCGCACTTGACATCTATCCTCTACTCTAGGTACTACTTCCTAGACATCATTAGTCATGATAGAACTGTATTCTTCTACCATGGCATCCACCCACACCTGCTGTTGTACAGCTTACTGAAAATTGGAGGGTTCTTCGACCTGAGCTACCAAGGCTTGGTATCTGTCAGGTTGTCTAGACTCTACGCTACCTCTTGTCGATTCTAGGAGCTCCGACAAACTCCTCTGCATCCCTCAGGGTCTAACGTACTTCCCTACTAGGTCTACCACTAGGGGTGGGAGGCTCAATCAATTCCTCCTCCTGTTCCTACTGTTCCATCTGCTAAGAACTACCTGGATCTCCTACTCCTAAGGAAATACTGCAACTGGTCACTGTACTCAATCCTTGTGACTGTCCTCCTACTTGTCCTACTTGTTGTCAATGTTGTTGTTGGACTAATGGAACATCTGCTCACTGATCACCTGTGGGCATCTCTCGAGATCTCTTGAAAGCTCTATCTTCCAGGAACTTTGCATCTCGTCTTACTACAATCTTCATGTTGCTAGGAATGTGGATCACATATGCCTTTGAGGTCTTGTTATACCCTACGAGGTACCCCTTATCTGCAATCTGATCCAACTTACTACACTTCTCATCTGGAATGTGGCAATAAGCCACACTCCCGAATATCCTTAGATGACTTACTTCTGGCTTCTTCCCTGTGAAGACCCCTTCTGGCGTTTTCTTCCCCAATGCTCTGTGAGGAGTTTTGTTGTGAATGTACACCGTTGTGTTGCATGCCTTTGCCCATAAGAATCTAGGCAAATCCTGGTCATATAACATAGCCTTTGTTGCCCTGACTATTGTTTTGTTCTTCTGCTCCGCTACTCTATTCTACTATGGATTATATGGAGTTGTCCACTCTCTTTTGATGCCTCCCTTGCGCAAAAGTCTGTGAAGTCTTTCTCCGTATATTCTCCACCATTATCTGAATGCAATACCTTGATATTTTCCCTCTCATAATCTCTACAAGAGCCTTGAACTCTCTGAACCGATCAAAAATCTCATCCTTGGTCTTTAAGAAATAGATCCAAGTTTTCCTGGAGTGATCATCAATAAAGGTGACGAAATACTCGCCACTACTAAGAGCTCTGGTGGACATTGGGCCACAAATATCTGAGTGTATCAACCCCAAGATGCCATTTTCTCTGTTGTCACTTCTGGGAAATGTTGCCTTTGCGTACTTCCCTAGTACACATCCTCTGCATATATCATCGTGCTCAGTGTCGCGGACTGGAACTCTTGTCCCAATCTCTGAACATTGTAAGTGTTCCATGGTGTAAGTGTCCTATCCTCCTGTATCGTAGTGTGAAATTTTCAATTTGAAAATCTACAGTTGCAGTAATAGATTTATTTCTCCTACTTATTACTTCAATAAGTTATTTACAGAAATCTATCAGTAAACTTCGAAATAAATACTATTGCAACATTCACAATTATATATGCAGAGAAGTAAACAATAAAGAACATAAGCATAAGAACCAATCACATGTACACAGTTATTTTTGGACAGTTGTCCCCGGAAAAACCCAAATGCGGGAAAACCAGTGCAGCAAATGAGGGTTTTATTAATATTCTTCAGCAAATGAATCTTTACAAGGAATACACTGGCAGATAAAATCTGAAAACACCTAAGACACAATTCTTGGCTCCTTTTGACAATTTCCTGACCCCCGGATCAGCCTCTGCGTCACTCTGTGCCTGTTTGCGTGTTTCTCTGCGCAGTCCCTACGCTGGACTGCGTAAGTCTGTGTAGGCTCTGCGTGGATGCACTGCGCTGCCTCTTGTGGCCCACTGCGTCCCTTTATCCTCGAGCTCAGTCACTGTTGAGTCCCTCCTTCTCCTTCTACTTCTGCAAATCTCCACCCTGCAACTCTCCCACTGAGATTGAATTCTATTCCTTCAGAATTGATCACCTTCGGGTTCTGAGTGTATGCCCAACTTACTTTCCAAATGACCCTCAAGCCTTCTTTTATAATCTTCTCATTGATGAATCAACAACCCAGATTAGAATTCTAATCAATGGCTAAGATTAAAACTTGACTTGATCTTCGTTTTCTAGAATATTCACACTGTGCCTTATTAATACCCTTTAATTATTAATTTCCCTAAGTTTAGACTTAGGGTCTCCATTAAAATAAATAATTATTTTAATAAGACATGAACTGAGTGGTATTTCCACAAACGATTTATGGGTTCTTTCGAACACTGATATCTAAGTCTCCTCACAAAGTTTGAGACTTAGAACACTTTCTGATGCTACAAAAAATCAACACTCCCTCTTAGCAAGAAAAGTGTTCCAGCAATATGCCTGTTGCATGTTGCTCTGCTTTTGAAGTATCATTTGCGCTGCTGATCTCTGGATGCTGCCCCTCATCTACTGTGTTACTGACTTCTATACTGCTGCCCATGACACTGCTACTGTCACTGCTGCATTTGTACTACAGCTCCCTCTGAATCCTGATCATATCCATTCCTGCTACTGGAATGGATTCTTGATCCCCATCTTCTCGCTGAAGTAGACAAGCTTAGTCTTCCCCAGAGCCTTAGTGAGAATGTCTGCCACTTGTTCTCATGTTGGAGTCTACTACAAATGTACAGCTCCTCGTTGGACACAGTCCCTAATGAAGTGACACCTCATGTCAATGTGCTTCGACCGATCATGAAACACAGGATTTTCAGAGAGCTTGATGTAACTTTGATTATCACATAAAATATTGGTCGCTTCCATTTTCTCCTTTAGTAGGTTCACAAGCAGTTTCTGAAGCCATATGGCCTCACACGAAGTTGTGCTAGCTGCCATAGATTCAGCCTCCACTGAGCTCAGTGCCACGGTTCCTGTTGCACCAGGAAGTCATTCCTGATCCTAGACTAAAACAATACCCACTGGTACTATTTCGATCTACTGGACTCCCAGCCTAATCTGCATCGGTGAACCCGCTTAACCTGACATCACTGCTACAGGTGTACTTCAATCCAAGCTCGATTGTTCCATGAAGGTACCTGAAAACATGCTTGGTTGCTGCCCAATGAGCCCTCTTAAGTTCTACCATGAACTGACCGAGGGTATTTACAGCATAACAAATGTTTGGCCTTGTATTTACCAGATACATCAAAGATCCTATGAGTTGCCTATACAAAGTAAGATCAACCTCATCATCTTCGGACGTGTCGATTTTCTTCCCGTTGGTGATCATTGAAGTTGTCATGGGTCTACAATCCTCCATCTGAAATCTCTTCAGAATCTCTGTAGTATATCTGCCTTGACCAAGAAACATCTCCCCCTTCTACTGCCAAACTTCCAAACCCAGAAAATAGTGCATTAGCCCTAGATCCTTCATGTCGAATTCCGTAGCCAAATTTTTCTTGCAGTCTTTGATGAGCCTCGATGATCCTGTCAGAAATAGATCATCTACATATAAAACCAGTATCAAGGGCTCACTCTCTACCCTTAGATAGTAGATAGAGATCGAGACCTGCGTCACTCTTGACAAATCCCATCCTCTGCAAGTAGTTGTCAATTCGACCATACCCGGCTCTAGGAGCCTGCTTTAGTCCATACAAGGCTTTCTTAATCCTGCACACGAGTCTTATGATCATGCGTCTCGAAGCCTTCTAACTGTTCAATATACACCTCTTCTTCTATCACCCCATTCAAGAAAGTAGTCTTGATGTCCATCTGGTGAATCTCCCATCCCATTTGCGCAACAAGGGAAATCACGGATCTAATAGAGATTGTTGATCAGCAGTTGTCATTGATGTCAACCCAAGCAGCACCAAGGTCTACCCCAATATTGCATGGAAATTTTAACCTACCAAATTACTATATTCTGGGTCAAAAATGCTTTTGATGGTTTCTACTTGTCGAGATGTTTCCGTTGATATATGGCATGCCACGTAATTCTTCACGGTTTGAGAGATATTCATGTTTGAAGTTTGTAACCCCAGTTAGTGGGCTAAAACCCCATGGGGTTGTGGCATGGGTCATTGAAAAGTCAATAATTAATAATTTTTAAGCTCCTAAAATCCCTCCCACGTTCACTTGTTGAAGCCCCTCTCAACCTAAGCATTTATATAAATTGTGATCCTCATATCCTCCTTATGTAGGGATTTCGCCATCTGAAACAGGTCATCGTGGCATTTTTGCTCTAAATTTTTTTCTACAAAGGTTCAGAAGCTGAAATTTTTATGAGGCGAAGCCGAAATCCTGAGGAAGCTCCTGTAAAAATTTCAGATCAAGGTGCGCAATATTTTCGAAGATATGATTTGTGGAAGTCAGTGTTTTTGCAAGCTCCTGAAATTCATCTCAAAGAAGTGACCTTGGGAAAATCGTCATAACTCTCTCTCTGAGTATCGGATTGGAATTCTGTAAAAGGTGGCAGATAGCGCACAGACTGTAGTTTTCACTGTATCAATTTCAAAGCCGAATAAAGAAACAATGACACGTGGCACGCCGTACAAGTTCGCTCTACTGAAACAGTCCATAATTAGGGCATTGTGAGAGATTGGGCATAACTCTCCCTTGAAGAATCCAAATTGGATCAGACCTGTGGCATTGGAAAGAAGACTCAGAGGACTACTACAGGGCCGAAAATCACATATTGGGGATGTGAAATAATAGAGATACACCAGATTCAATATCAAGCTCCTAGAAGGCAAGAAAAAGCTAGATCATGTGTTGTCAAGGGCTCCAAAGGATCAGACTTTCTAGGGCAGCAAAGCAAAGCAAGGTGCAACAAAGAGTAGCATGACAAGAGCAGCAATCAAGGTGCAGAACAGCAGCAAGGAGTTCATCACATAAAGTCTTCAAGTGGGCAACACTACATACAGTCACTGTAAAGGTATCAATGTACTAAGTCCAATGTTATCGGAACCGAACCGGTTATCGAACCGGAAAACCTTGTGGACCGGGAACCGGTCGGAACCGGAAAAAAACCGGAAAAAAAACCGGTTTACCAAAAACACATAAAATATTCATATTTTAAAGAAAAAACAGATATATTCATGTACATCCATATTAATCCAAACCATTTAAACACAAATATGCAAAAGTTTTCATTATATAGGTGCAGATAGCCAAAATAGCACTTAGTGCAAAACATCGCTGAACAAAAAATGTAACAAACATCAAGAAACAGGCTCTAAAAGGCTTTTATAGTCCAAAATAACATGTTAGATCATAGTATTATACTATAGCCTACAATACTACAAGCTACATATGATCAAATCATCAATCATCATCAGAATCCCTAAGTCACCTGATACGGGGATACGGGGATTCGAAGAATCGGATACGGGTACGGAGACCCCGGAATAGGATACTTCTGGGATACGATACGTTATATATTATTTTATTAAAAAATATATATATTTTAAAATATATATGTATATATATATATATATATATATTAAAAATTAGATATTTTTTACACAAATTCATACTTAATTCATTGATTTAAACATAGATTTATCTATCATCTTCGATAGTCAAGGTTTTGTTTGAGTGATGGGTACATTTGTAGTAGGGTCATGATAGAGGAGTTTGACAACCAATGTCACTAACATCAAGGTACATAGAGGGATTGGTGCTCTTGATTAAATACGAGTTCCATACCCTAATACATGACACAATTCGATGGAAACATTGCAATAACCCAATCCTGAAATCCTGAAAAACTGATAAGTCTGCTGGATTTTGAATGAGATCTAAAATTCTACTTTCTCCATATGAAATCCAATGAGGTCGGAACCACTCTCAAACATCCTGAGTCATTTCATGGTAATTTTAAAAATTTAAGTAAAAGGATGAAAATGAAGATTAAAGAGAATGTCACTTTTACTTTAAGAATTTAACATTACCATGAATAGTGTGAGGGAAATAGAGGGGGTGGGGGTGTTTAAGTAGCTTTAGGGGGGGCTAGGGTAGCGTTATTAACTAGGAAAAATAATAATTTAGAAAAAAAATTAAAAAATTAAGAAAAAATTAAGAAAAAAAAAAAAAATTTAGTGCCCAGGCTTGTGAACCGGTGGAACCGGTATCTGAACCGGACCGGTACGGAACCAGCCGGTTCAGTGCCGAACTGGTCATTTCCGGTTCGGAGGGCCGGTTCGGACCGGTTTTGCCTCCAAACCGGTCGGACCGGCCGGTTTTTCAGAACCGGTTCGGATCAAGGTGCGCAATATTTTCAGATCAAGGTGCGCAATATTTTCGGAGATATGATTTGTGGAAGTCAGCGTTTTTGCAGGCTCCTGAAATTCATCTCAAAGAAGTGACCTTGGGAAAATCGTCATAACTCTCTCTCTGAGTATCGGATTGGAATTCTATAAAAAGTGGCAGATATTGCACGGACTGTAGTTTTCGCTGTATCAATTTTAGAGCCGAATGAAGAAACAGTGACACGTGGCACGTCGTACAAGTTCGCTCTACTGAAACAGTCCATAATTAGGGCATTGTGAGAGATTGGGCATAACTCTCTCTTGAAGAATACAAATTCGGTCAGACCTGTGGCATTGGAAAGAAGACTCAAAGGACTACTACAGGGCCGAAAATCACATATTGGGGATCTGAAATAACAGAGATACACCAGATTCAATATCAAGCTCCTAGAAGGCAAGAAAAAGCTAGATCATGTGTTTTCAAGGGCTGCAAAGGACCAGACTTTCTAGGGCAGCAAAGTAAAGCAAGGTGCAGCAGAGGGTAGCATGACAAGAGCAACAATCAAGGTGCAGAACAGCAGCAAGGAGTTCATCACATGAAATCTTCAAGTGGGCAGCACTGCATACAGTCACTGTGAAAGTATCATTGTACTAA
Source organism: Pinus albicaulis (assembly GCA_034641835.2). Classification (NCBI taxonomy): domain Eukaryota; kingdom Viridiplantae; phylum Streptophyta; class Pinopsida; order Pinales; family Pinaceae; genus Pinus; species Pinus albicaulis. The sequence continues at coordinate 1,907,411,973 of CM076575.1, read as the reverse complement.
GTCATTGTAAATACATTATTGTAAAAATTGTACTAGTGTCTATCTGCCAAGCGTTGAAGAGGCAATGTCGGGAGGTCTAGGATCATCATTAGGTGGTTGTGTCATAGTTGGGGTTATGGTCTAGTCTGTCTTCTTCTTCTACATCATTCTATATCATTGTAAAGTGGACCATTTTCCCTAGTACGGGAGTCCATTCTTCTTTTATTCTTCTATACAGTGGTAGGGTGGTGCTAGGGTGAGTTGTAGCTCATTGGTTGTTGGAGCATCCGTTTAGTTGACTACTGAAGAATCTCGAGCGTTGGAGCGTCCATCCAGTGGGGAGCTGGAGAAGAATGATTTTCTAGATTCTAGGAAGTTGGAGCTTTATTTTCAATTGGAGTTGAATATTAAAGAATTATTAGAAAAGCATTAAGTGGTTTTTGTCCCGAAGTGGGTTTCCACCTTAAAAACTGTGTGCATTTGTGTTCCTTTTGTTTACAGCTATCATTGTACAAACACTGATAATAATTGAAGATTAACTAATGCTCTAATTGAAAGGAATATTGATTCACCCCCACCCCCCCTCAGTATTTCCAACAGTATATCTGGCTACTGGGGCAAAGGTTTCTTCATAATCTATCCCTTCCTTCTGAACATACCCCTTAGCCACAAACCTGGCTTTAAATTTCTCAATGCTGCCATCTGCAGCATACTTGACCTTGTAGATCCATCTTGATCCTACAACTGATCTTTCCTGAGGTCTGGGGACCACTTCCCAGACATCATTCGTCATGATGGAACTGTACTCTTCCACCATTGCATCCACCTATACCTGGTGCTAAGCTGCTTCTCGCAAACTGGAAGGTTCCCCAACCTATGCAACCAAGGCTTGATACCTATCAAGCTGCTTACGCTGTCTCTTCTCATTTCGAGGGACTCTGACAAAGTCTTCTGCATCCCTCATAATTTGTCATAGTTCCCTGCTCGTTCTCCCACTGGTAGTGGGTCGATTTACCTACTCTCCTTCCTGCAAGTCCTCGGAAGAAATGTCCCTTGGATCCCCATGCCTTGGAGAGGAAGCTGAATTATCTACCGCCAGTTGTTGAGGTTGAACCAGCGGATCCTCCTCCGACTACGTAGCAGAAGGCAACTCGCGGGACCTTCTGAAGGCCCTCTCTACCATGAATTTCACATCCCTCCGCACCACAACTTTCCTGCTCTCAGGAATATAGATGTGATATGCCTTTGCATTCTCACTATATCCTACCAGATACCCCTTTTCTGCAGTCATATCCAACTTCTTCCTCTTCTCACTAGGCACATGTCAGTAAGTTGTACTGTCGAAGATCCTAAAGTGACTCACTTCAGGCTCACTGCCAGTGAAGACACTTTCCGGCGTGATCTTTCCCTATGCAACGTGAGGGATCCTATTCTGAACATAAACAGTTGTATTACAAGCTTCAACGCACAGAAATTTGGGCATGTCTTGATCATACAGCATCGCCCTTGCAGCCTCGACAATAGTCCTGTTTTTCCTTTCTGCCACACCATTCTGCTCTGGATTATATGGAGTTGTCTACTCTCTTCTGATACCTTCCTTTGCGCAGAACCCAGTGAATTCCTTGCCTGTGTATTCACCACCATTGTCTGAACGTAGCACCTTGATCCGCTTTCCTGTCAGATTTTCTACTAGAGCTTTAAACTCTTTAAACTGACTGAAGACTTCGTCCTTGGTCTTCAAAAAGTAGATCCAAGTTTTCCTGGAATGGTCATCAATAAAGGTGACAAAATATTTGGCACCACTAAGAGCTCTAGTGGACAGGTCCACAGATATCCGAGTGTATCAAGAGAAATACACTTTTGGCCCTATTGTTGCTTCTTTGATACGTTGCCTTGGTATATTTACCCAATACGCACCCTTTGAATACATCGTCCCGCTTGGTGCACAGTTCTAGAACTCCTGTGACAGTTTTCTTGAGAATTTTTAACGCCCCATGATGCAAATGCCCCATTCTTCTATGCCATAGTTCATTCAAGTTCGTTTCATCAGCGCTGCCAATTAGTGTCATTGGGAATTCGGGCTGCAACTTGTAAAGTTTGTTGCTCCTTACTCTAATCTGGGCTTTCTTCTTCCAACTGGGATGTTTGACATTAACCCTGTTGCCAATAAAGTAAACATCATAACCTCGGTTTTGAAGTTGAGACACTGAGAGCAAGTTCATCCCCAGCCCGAACACATGCAGTACATTAGTGGCTCGAAGCTTATTTCCAGCCTTGGTCTGAAATACTACGGTACCTCTCCCAATAGGGGTACATTTTGCTTTATTACCCATGGTTATTTTGAAATTCATCTACTCCTCTCGGTAGGCATTAAAACATTCCCGCACTCCTGTCATATGAGCAGAAGCTCCACTGTCAATGTACCAGACCTCAGGAGAAGCAGTGCTTGACACAAGCAAATTCTTCTTCAAGTCTAGATGCCAGAATAGAAACATCGTGATCCATCTATTCTATCATGCTTCTTTCCCTCTCTGGAGAACTGCGTGAACCTCTCCGAGCTGCTACCAGAGTGTCAGGTTTATGTTCACTTGTCGATTCTCCATTCCTATTACTCATCTCTGGCTCTAATACCATGTGAAATTTTCAGTCTGAAAATCTACAGTTGCAGTGATAGATTTATTTCTCCAACTTATTACTTCAATAAGTTATTTACAGAAATCTATCTATAAACTTCGAAATAAATACTACTACAACATTCACAATTATATATGCAGAGAAGTAAATAGTAAAGAACATAAGCATAAGAACCAATCACATGTACACAGTTATTTTTGGACAATTGTCCTCGGAAAAACCCAATGCGGGAAAACCAATGCAGCAAATGAGGGTTTTATTAATATTCTTCAGCAAATGAATCTTTACAAGGAATACACTGGCAAATAAAATCTGAAAACACCTGAGACACAATTCTCAGCTCCTTCCGACAATTTCCTGACACCCAGATCAGCCTCTGCTTCACTCTGTACCTTTCTACGTGTTTCTCTGCGCTGGACTGCGTAAGTCTGCATAAGCTCTGCGTGGGTGCACTACGCTGCCTCCTGTGGCCCACTGCATCCCTCTGTCCTCGAGCTCAATCATTGCTGACTCCCTCCTCCTTCTGCTTCTGCAACTCTCCGCCCTGCAACTCTCCCATTGAGATCGAATTCTATTCCTTCATAATTGATCACCTTCGGGTACTGAGTGTATGCCCGGCTTACTTTCCAAATGACCCTCAAGCCTTCTTTTATAATCTCCTCGTTGATGAATCAACGGCCCAAATTAGAAGTTTAATTAATGGCTAAGATTAAAACTTGACTTGATCTTCGTTTTCTAGAAGATTCACACTCTTCCTTATTAATACCCTTTAATTATTTAATTTCCCTAAGTTTAGACTTAGGGTCTCCATTAAAATAATTAATTATTTTAATAAGACATGAACCGAGTGGAATTTCTACAAACGATTTCTGGGTTCTTTGGAATATTGAAGTCCAAGTCTCCTCACAAAGTTTGAGACTTAGAACACTTTCTAATGCCACAAAAAATCAACGCGTAGTTCGTTCAACTCCTTCCCACTGCCATTATCATTGCCTATCAATGCCATTGGAAAATCGTTATGCGACCTATATAGCCTGTTGCTTCGAGCTCCAATCTGTCACACCTTCTTCCAACTGGTATGTTTGACATACACCTTATTCTTGTTTGGTCCTTTCCCCTCACCTCGTCCAGGATAGGAGCATCATTGGTTGCTATATCCCATCCCCAAACCTAGACTGGGTCCACTGTGAAAATTTCTAACTTGAAATTCTACTACAGTAACTGATTTATTTCTCCTACTTATATTTTCCACAATAAGTTATTTACAAAACTCTTCAGTAAACAACAAAATAAATTATGTTGCACTTATCACACAATTGCATAGAGAAAAGAAAGTGAAATGCAAGCACAAGAATCAATCACATCAACACAGTTGTTTTTGGACAATCGTCCCTGGAAAAACCCAATGCAAGAAAACTGGTGGAGCAGATGAGGGTTTATTTATTATTCTTCAGCAACAATCTCTTTACAAGGAACGAATTGCAGAATCATGAAGAAACATTTGTGAAAACAACTGAGATCATTTTCCTCCAGTCACTAGAGAAATTCTGACACCCAAGAGACCCTCCAGCCTCCACCGCGTCACCTTTGCATCCTCCTCTGTGTAAGGACTGTATGAGGACGATGTCCTCTACTACGCTTCCTCTCTGTGTTGTCCCTCTGCTGCTCTGCGTCCCTCCTCCTTTGTCTCTGACTTCTGTTGATACCCTCCTCTTCCTTCACCCTACAACTCTCCCTCTGAAATCGAACTCTTGCTTTTGGAGTATCGACTTCCCTCGGGTTACTGAGTATTTGCCCAGTGTGTTTCTAACTGACCGTGAAGTCTTCATTTATACTTTTCCTGTTGAGATTTGAATGGCCGTGATCAAATCTCTAATCAACGGCTGAGATTAAAACAGACTTGATCCTCGTCTCTTAGAAGCTTCTCACCCATATTTATATTAATTCCCTTTAATTATTTTAATTTCCTAAGTTTTAACTTAGGAATCATAAAAAATAATTAATTATCTTCATATAATGCACACTGGGTGGAATTTCTACAAACGATTTCGGGTCTTGGAAATCTCATGTATTCTAGCCCCTCCACAAAATTTCGGAGCTAGAGTACATCCAATGCTACCCAAAAAAATTGACACTCCCTCTTAGTCAAGAATGTGCTCTAGCAATACTTCCCACAAGAAGCATCACCCTAATCCACAGCATCGGTCCTCCGCGTTGTTGATGCTCGATTTGCTACACTTCATCTGCTGCGTTGTTGCTACTACTAAACCGCTGCCCATGACACCACTGCTGTCACTACTACATCTCCCTCTTAAGCACTACACTATCTGTCTCTACTACTGAAACGGATTCTCAATCATCCCCAACTTCTCCATAAAATAAACAAACTTTGTTCTTCCTAAAGCCTTAGTGAGGATGTCCGACACCTGTTCTCCTGTCAGAGTGTACTGTAACTGTACTGCACCCCGCTAGACACAGTCTCTAATAAAATGACACCTGATGTCAATGTGCTTCGACCGATCATGAAAAATCGGATTCTCAGAGAGCTTGATGCAACTTTGATTATCGCATAAAATGTTGGTCGCTTCCATCCTTCTCCTGAATAGATTCACAAGCAACTTTCTAAGACATATGGCTTCACACAATGTTGTGTTGGCTGCCATATATTCAGCTTCAGCTGAGCTCAGTGCTACGGTCTTATGTTTTCTACTGCACCAGAAGGTCATTCTTGATCTAATGTTAAAACAGTAACCAGTGGTACTTTTCCGATCTACCGAACTTCGATCCCAATCTGCATCAGTGAACCCACTTAGTCTAATGTCATTGCTGTGAAATTTTCAATTCTGAAAATTATCACTGCAAGGATTGGTTTATTTCTCCTACTTATGAGATAAGTTATTTACGGATGCTTCAGTAAATTTTGAAATAAGCACATTTGCAGTACTTCACTCTAATCAAAAGCATAAGAACAGAAATTACACAAGTAGCACAATAGAAACAACCATATGAACACAGTTATTTTTGGACAATCGTTCCCTAGAAAAACCCAATGTGAGAAAACCGGTGCAGTAGATGAGGGTCTTCAGTAATGAAAAGTTCATTTACAAGAGCCCTAATGAGCAGAGTAAAATTAGCATAGACCTGGCTGAATTTTATGGAACCTTCAAAAGTGTTTCTGACCCTCGAGGTGATCTCCTACACCCTCTGCGTCATCCAGCGTGTGAGCTCTACGCAGTCCCTCTCTGGACTGCGTAACTCTACGCGGAGGGGTTCTTGCTGTCGATCAGCACACCCTTCCTTCGTTAACTGAATCCTCCCTCCTCCTTCTGCCTTTACAATCCCGCCTCTATAGACTCACCCACTGAAGTTGAATTCTCTTGCTTCAGAATCGATTTCCTTCGGGTACTGAGAATGTCCCCGGCTTGATTTCCAAATGACCCTCAAGCCTCTTCTTATAGTCTTCTCGTTGATGAATCAACGGCCAAGATTATATCGTTAATCAATGGCTCATATTAAAAGATGACTTGATCTTCGTTTTCTAGAAGATTCACACTCTGCTTTATTACTACTCTTTAATTATTTAATTTTCCTAAGTTTAGACTTAGGGTCTGCATTAAAATAATTAATTATTTTAATAAAACCATATCTGAGTGGAATTTCCACAAACGATTTCTGGGTTCTCTGGATAACTGTTGTCCAAGCCTCTCCACCAAATTTGAGACTTGGAACACTTCCCGATGCTATAAAATCAACACTCCCTCTTAGCGAGGAAAGTGTTCAAACAAGATACCACTGTACTGCTCTGATTCTAGAACATATGTTGCGCTGATGATGTCCTGGCTGCTGCCCCTCATCTCTGTATTGATGTCCTCTGTACTGTTGCATGTGACACTGTCTCTGCCACTGCCTCAACCGTACTGCAACTCCCTCTGTTTTTGTAGGCCACCCGTTTCTCTAATGGAAGGGGTTCTCGACCATCCCCATGTTCTCTCTGAAGTAAGTGAACTTAATCTTACTCAGAGCCTTGGTGAGGATATCTGTCACTTGTTCCCCTGTAGGAGTGTACCTCAACTGCACTACTCCCTGTTGGACATAGTCCCTGATGAAGTGGCACCGAATGTCAATGTGTTTCGACCGGTCATGAAACACAGGATTCTCAGAGAGCTTAATGCAACTCTGATTATCACACATAATCCCGGTCGGTTCCATCCTCTTCTTGAGTAGGTTCAAAAAGGTAACTTACGAAGCCATATGGCCTCATATGACGATGTGCTTGCTGCCATGTACGCTACCTTGGCTGACCTTAGTGCTACGGACTTCTGTTTCCTGCTGCACCAGGAGGTCATTCCTGATCCGAGACTGAAACAGTACCCACTGGTAATCTTCTAATCCACTTTGCTTCCAACCCAATCTGCATCTGTAAACCCACTCAACTAGACTTCATTGCCCTTGGTGTACTTCAATCCATACTCGACTGTCCCCTTCAGATATCTGAGAACATGTTTGGCTGCTGCCCAATGAACCCTCCTTGGTCTCACCATGAACTAACTGAGGGTATTCACTGCATAACAGATGTTTGGTCTAGTATTGACCAGATACATTAATGATCCGATGAGCTGCCTATACAAGGTGGGATCAGCCTCATCATCTTTCGTTGTGTCTATCTTCTTCCAGTTAGTAATCATTGGCGTGGCCATGGGTCTACAGTCTTCCATCTGAAATATCTTCAAGATTTTTGTATCTTCCTTGCCCCAGGAAGATTTTCCCCCTTCTGCTGCCAGACTTCTAATCCAAGAAAATAGTGCATCTGCCCCAGGTCCTTCATGTCGAATTCTGTAGCCAGATTCTCCTTGCAGTCCTTGATGAGCTTAGATGATCCAGTAAGAAACAAATCATCCACATATAATACCAGAATTAACGGCTCGTCCCCTACTCTCAAGTAGTAGAGATTGGGATTTGCATCACTCTTGACGAACCCCATCTTCTGCAAATAGCTATCAATTCGCCCATATAATGCCCTGGGTGTTTGTTTTAAACCATATAAGGCTTTCTTAAGCCTGAAAACATGAGTCTTCTGCTCGTGTCTCGAAGCCCTCTAGCTGTTCTATGTACACTTCCTCCTCTATCACCCCGTTCAAGAACGTTGTCTTGACATCCATCTGATGAATCTCCCATCCCATCTGCGCTGCTAGAGAGATAACGGATCTTATAGAAGTGTAGCGAGCTACACTAGCGAAGGTTTCCTCATAATCGATCCCTTCCTTTTGTGCGTACCCTAGCTACAAATCTGGCCTTGAAGTTCTCTATGTTGCCATCTGCAACAACTTGATCTTGTGGATCCACCTAGATCCTACGACTGATCTGTCTTGTGGTCTAGGGACTACTTCCCACACGTCGTTTGTCATGATGGAGCTATACTCCTCCACCATGGCATCCACCCACACTTGATGTTGAGCTGCTTCTCGAAAGCTGGAAGGTTCTCCAACCTAAGCTACCAGGGCCTGGTATTTGTCAGGTTGCCTCCGTAACCTCTTCCCATCTCTAGGGGCTCCAACAAATTCTTCTGCATCCTTCAGAATTTGTTAAAGTTCTTTTCTTGGTCTCCCACAGGTGGTGGGCGGTCTCACCTGCTCTCCTTCCTGTTCTTCTTCGGAGGAACTCTCCTCAGAATCCTTGTGCCTTGAAGAGGCACTTGACCCATCCTATGTAGGTCGTTGAAGTTGTACTAGTGGATCCTCCTCAATCTGCGTATCTGTAGCCATTTCTTGGGATTTCCTGAAGGCTCTTTCCTCCATGAATTTCACATCCCTCCTTACTACGATTTTCCTGCTCTCTAGAATATAGATGCGGTATGCTTTCGCATTTTCACTATAGCCCACAAGAAAACCCTTTTCTGCAGTCTGATCCAATTTCTTTCTCTTCTCATATGGAACGTGGTAGTACACCATGCTGCCAAATATCCTGATGTGGCTCACCTCTGGCTTGTTGTCTGTGAACAGACTCTCAGGAGTTATCTTCCCCAATGCTCTATGGGGAACTCTGTTCTGCACATATACCGCTATATTCTAGGCTTCTGCCCACAAAAATTTGGGCATATCTTGGTCATATAGCATTGCCCTTGCAGCTTCTATTATGGTCCGGTTCTTCCTTTCCGCAACTCCATTTTGCTCTGGATTGTATGGAGTTGTCCATTCTCTCTTGATGCCTTCCTTTGCACAGAAATTTATGAAGTCCTTATCGATATATTCTCCACCGTTATCTAATCGCAGCTTCTTGATCTTTTTTCCTATTGAATTTTCTACCAATGCTTTGAATTCTTTGAATTGATCAAAGACTTCATCTTTGGTTTTGAGAAAATAGATCCAAGTCTTCCTGGAATGATCATCAATAAAGGTAGAAAAATACTTTGCACCACTGAGAGCGGTTGTGGACATGGGACCACAAATATCTGTGTATTAATTCCAATACACTCGCCCTACTGCTTCTTGGAAACGCTGCTTTAGCATAGTTACCTAGTACGCATCCCCTGCAGACTTCATCTCTCCTCGTGTCGAGTTCAAGAGCTCCTATGACAGTATTCTTGAGAATCCTCAAGGCTCCATGATGTAGATGCCCCATCCTTTTGTTGTGCCATAATTCATTCAGATCTTTGTCATCCGTACTGCCAATCAGGGCCACTGGGGATTCAAGCTGGAGTTTATATAGCTTATGACTCCTTACTCCAATTTGTGCCTTCTTGCTCCAGCTAGGATGTTTGACATACACCTTATTTCCAATAAAGTATACATCATAGCCCTTAATATGAAGCTGAGACACTGAGAGTAAATTCATCCCCAACCCTAGTACATGCAGAACATTCGTGGCCTGAATCTTGTTGCCAACTTATGTCTGAAATGTTATGGTACCTCTTCCAACGGGGGTACATTTGGCCTTGTTTCCCATAATTATCTGGAAATTCATCTGTTCTTCTTGGTAGCTCGAAAAACATTCTCGAACCCCCGTCATGTGAGCAGATGCTCCACTATCAATATACCAAACACTTAGAGGAGTTGTGCTCGACACACAAGCAAGATCCTCTTCTAGTCTGGATGCCAACACTTTCATGTCATGTTCTCTTTCCATTTCTGCGTGCTCTGGAGGACTGCGTGAACCCTTTAGGATGTTGGATCTTTGGGCCATGGCAGATCCTCCCTTTCTCTATTTAGCTTTTTGCTCTGATACCATGTGAAATTTTCAGTTTTGAAAATTATTACTGCAACGATTGGTTTATTTCTCCTACTTATGAGATAAGTTATTTACAGATGCTTCAGTAAATTCTGAAATAAACACATTTGCAGTACTTTACTCTAATCAAAAGCATAAGAACAGAAATTACACAAGTAGCACAATAGAAACAACCATATGAACACAGCTATTTTTGGGCAATCGTCCCCGGAAAAACCCAACATGGGAAAACTAGTGCAACAGATGAGGGTTTTGTATTTATCTTCAGTAATGAAAAGTTCATTTACAAGAATCCCGATGAGCAGAGTAAAATTAGCATACACCTGGCTGAATTTTCTAGAACCTTCAGAAATGTTTCTGACCCTCGGGGCGATCTCCTATACCCTTTGCGTCATCCAGCGTGTGAGCTCTACGCAGTCCCTCTCTGGACTGCGTAACTTTGCGTGGAGGGGTTCTTGTTGCCGATCAACACACCCTTCCCTTCACCCTCCTGCCTTCTACTTCTCCGTTAACTGAATCCTCCCTCCTCCTGCTTTTGCAATCCCGCCTCTACAAACTCACCCACTGAAATCAAATTCTCTTGCTTCAGAATCAATTTCCTTCGGGTACTGAGAATGTCCCCGGATTGATTTCCAAATGACCCTCAAGCCTCTTCTTATAGGCTTCTCGCTGATGAATCAAAGGCCAAGATTATATCGTTAATCAATGGCCCAGAATAAAAGATGACTTGATCTTCGTTTTTTAGAAGATTTACACTTTGCTTTATTAATACCCTTTAATTATTTAATTTTCCTAAGTTTAGACTTAGGGTCTGCATTAAAATAATTAGTCATTTTAATAAAGCCATATCCGAGTGGAATTTCCACAAACAATTTATGGGTTCTCTGGATAACTGTTGTCCAAGCCTCTCCACCAAATTTGAGACTTGGAACACATCCCAATGCTATAAAATCCACAATTTCCTCGGGTGTATTTTAATCCATGCTCGAGTTCCTCGCATATATCTAAGAACATGCTTGGCTGCTACCCAGTGCGCCCTCTTAGGTTCCACCGTGAACTGACTGAGGGTGTTCCCTGCGTAACAAATGTCTGGCCTGGTATTGACCAGATACATCAGGGACCCTATGAGCTGTCTATAGAAGGTGAGATCTACTTCTTTATCTTCAGACACATCAATCTTCTTCCAGTTGGTAATCATTGGGGTAGCCATGGGTCTACAGTCTTGCATCATGAAACTCTTTAGAATTTTTGTAGCATATCAACCTTGTCCAAGGAAGATTTCACCCTTTTGTTGCCAAACTTCCAACCCCAGAAACTAATGCATCAGTCCCAAATCCTTCATGTCGAATTCTGTAGCTAGGTTTTCCTTGCAATCCTTGATGAGCCTAGATGAACCTGTCGGGAATAGGTCATCTACATATAATACCAGAATTAGAGGTTCATTCCCTACTGTCAAATAGACGAGATTAGGATCTGTGTCACTCTTGACAAATCCCATTTTCTACAGTTAACCATCAATTCGACCGTACCATGCTCTAGGTGCTTGTTTAAGCCCATAGAAGGCTTTCTTTAGCTTGCATACATGATTTTTCTTCTGATGTGTCTCAAAGCCCTCTGGTTGTTCAATGTATACTTCTCCTTCTATCACCCCATTCAAGATAGCAGTCTTGACGTCCATCTGCTGAATCTCCCACCCCATATGCGCCGCAAGGGATATCACGGATCTAATAGAAATATACCTGGCTACTGGGGCGAAGGTTTTTTCGTAGTATATCCCTTCCTTTTGAGCATACCAATTAGTCACAAACCTGGCTTTGTACTTTTCCACGTTGCCATCTGCAGCATACTTGATCTTGTAGTTCCATCTCGAACCTACAACACATCTGTCCTGAGGTTTAGGTACCACTTCCCAGACATCATTGGTCGTTATGGAACTGTATTCCTCCACCATAGCATCTACCCATACTTGATGGTGAACTGCCTCCTGAAAACTAGGGGCTTCTCCAACCTGAGCCACAAAAGCTTGGTATCTGTCTGTGTTGAGATTTTGTGTATTGGGGTAGCATCGACTGTGCTCTAGCCCTGAAATTTTGGGGAGGGGCTAAGACACACAAGACCTCCAAAACCCAGAAAGTGTTTGGAGAAATTTCATCTAATGTGTGAGATATTAAAATAATTAATTTTTTTTTAATGAAGACCCTAAGTCTAACTTAGGGAATTAGAAAAATTAAAGTGAATTAATTAAACACGTGTTGAAATGTTCTAAGTGACGCGGCTCAAGAAGTCTTTTAATCTCAGTGGTCGATAAGAAATTAAATCACAATCATTGATGTCTCAACGAAAAAGTATAAGAGAAAGGCTTGAGGGTCAGTTAGAGGTACACACACATGGAGGCAAAGCTCAAAGACTGAGCTGGAATTCTAGGGCGAGTTTGCTAAGAATATCCAGAAGAGTTTTCTGCAGCGAGGGGTAGTATTGGCTAAGGGGATGATCTGATCCCAGAGCCAAGAGTTAGCAAGAGGCAGAGGAGCAGCAATCAAGATCAGCGCAAAGGGGCAGCTGCACAGCGCAGAGGAGCAGGGGAAGCAGCAACATCTGCGCAGCGCAGAGGGCTTCAGCTGCTACGCAAGCCCAGAAAGGGCAGCGCTGAGCCAGCAGGAGACCTCCAGGGTTACGCAGAGGCCATCCAGGGCAGCGTAGGGACTGCGTCACCCAGTCTAGGGTTACGCAGCCCTCTCCAAGCCAGCGCAGAGGCTAGCAAGGCTGACGTAGGGGCTTCAGGGGCAGCGCTGAGGTTTCTAGAGGCAGAAAGTGGTTGAGTCTTATAAATCCCGTTTGAGGGTGTGGATCAGTCAAGTTTTTAGTCTCCAAAACAGCAGGTATTGTTGCAACTCTATTTTTCTATGTCGAGTTAACCAGTAAGGTGCCCAGATTTGTTGTACTCAGATTCTACTTAATAATAATAAACCCTTATATATGCTGCACCAGTTTTCCTGCATTGGGTTTTTCCGAGGACATTTGTCCAAAAAATCTGTGTCACTTGTGGGAATTTCTGAATCTTTACACTTTATGCAGAAATTATTTACTGTTAATCTAGTTATGCTCTCCTACTTAGATATGTTATTAACTGAATAAAATTCAAGTTAAAATTGAAGCAAAACACATAACAGATCTCCACCAATCCAGAGTTCATGCACACATAGACAAAGTGACACAGTTATTTTTGGACAAATAGTCCTCGAAAAAACCCAATGCAGGAAAACCGGTCTTTTGGCTGCTGGAGGGTTTTATTATTAAGAATTTTCTGAACACAACAAGCCTGGGTTCCAGATCTGGAAGACCCGATGGAGAAATAATAGATCTACAGCTCACTAGCTGATATAGGGCCAAAATAATGACTGATCCACACCCTCAAATAGGATTTACAGAACTCAGCCAAAATTAAGGCCTAGAAACCCCAGCGCTGCCCCTGAAGCCTCTGCATCAGCCTCTAAAGCTCCTCTGAACATTAGCGCTGCTCTGGAAAGGTCTGCGTTACCCCAGACTGGGTGACGCAGGCCTTACGCTGCCCCTTAGGGTCTCTGTGTAACCCCTGAGGGTTTCCTGCAGCAATTATGTTGTCCTTGAGGGACTGCGCAGCACCTACATAGCACAAGTTGCTGCCCTCCTACTGTTGCCCTCCTTCTCTACGCTACCTCTCTGAGCTGATCTCTGCCTCTTACTGATTCTAGACCCTGGGATCAGATCATCCCCTTGGCCTAAATTCCCCTCTCTACAGCTGAAACACTTCTGAGATTTCTTAGCAAAATTCTTAGCAAACCCTGCCCTAGAATCTCAGCTTAGCTTCAGTGCTCTGCCTCTGTGTGTGTTACAAATGACCCCAAACCTTTCCTTTATACTTTTCTCGTTGACAAATCAACGGCCAAGATTAAATCTTTAATCAATGGCTAAGATTAAAAGAAAGCTTGATCCGTGTGACTTAAGACAATTTCATCACATGTTTAATTGAATTCACTTTAATTATTTTATTTTCCTAAGTTTTAACTTAGGAAATACATTAAAATAATTAATTAATTTAATATCTCCTAAACCAGATGAAATTTCTCAAATCCTTTTCTGGGTCTTGTAGATCAAGTGTAATCTAGTCCCTCCACAAATTTTGGGAGTTAGAGCACAAATGATGCTACGCCAAATACACAAAATCTCAACATCACTTTGTTAAATTAACGTAATATTCAGTAAATGATCTGTATGTGTGTAGTGTTGAAATTTGGTTACCGGAGGACAGGTGGTTCCCTAAGGCTTTGATCTTCGGCCTAGGGAAAGGTGTCCAAATGTATTTCACTTTTTCTCCTAAAGTGACTTTATAAGTTTTAAAGTCAAATCTAATTTAAAATTGACTTTAAGTGATAAAGTTACCAAGTCTAATTTTAAAGTGGCTTTAATAAAGTCAATGTGAAATTAGAAAGTGAAAAGTGACTTTGAAAATAAATGACTAAGAGGGTCTTTATTAAAGTGGGGTGAATTAAAAAATAGAAAAAAAAGAAGAGAGAAATAGAAAGTGAGATTTAAATGAGCATTTAATCTCGGCCCTATATCTAAAGCTATCTCGGGGGGTTAGGGATTCCCCAAAAAATACGCAAGGGTTAGGTTAAAGAGGAGGAAAAGGAGAGAAAAGATCATTCAATCTTTCATGAGCAGATTGAGAGAAGGAGAAGAAGAGAGCAAAGGAGATTTCTGAGCAGTGAGAAGGAGGAGGGCAACAGCACTTATATTCAGCAAATTTGTACAACAAGGACAGAGCACAAAGTTCAAGGCAAGTGGGCACAAATTTTGAGGGAAGAAAATCAGCATTTATTGTAGCACGTTTTTTGAGGTCCATACAATAGCAAGGAGGTACAGAAATCGAGGTCCATACAGCAGAGAGAAATTTGGTTTTACGGATTCGTGCAACGACAAACGACATACCATGAGATCGTCTGACAACCGTACGAACGGAAATCGAGCGGCGTACGCAATTCGAGGAGGTCATACGGTTGTTCGGCCATTGTTTTCGGTCTTTGTCATACAACATTTAAGGCTGTACTTTCTGCAGATATTTTCTGTTTGTATTTGGCACAAAAATCGAGGCAAAGTTTTGCACGGTTTTCGAGATAAGTACATTTATGAGGTTGCTGTAATTTTTGCTGTGTAATTTCTTTCTCACTGTAAAAACATTTATCAGAAATAAGGAGCTTTTGAACTGGTTTTCCCCAAGAGTTGTAGGGGTTTTTCCAGGGTCACATTGACCAAAAATCAACGTGTCTATTTTCCGTGTGGCTGATTTATTTTAAAGGTTTGTTGCATTTTCGATGTGTTACGAAATTAACGTGTTTCGAAATAGGAAGGTTCAGATTCATTAAATGTGGCTATGGGAATGGGCATTTAATATATGGGAAAATAGAGCCAAAAGCCCAGGTTAGGATTATAAAATTTCTACATGGTGTCGGTCTTCATTTTGTGAAAAAAGGCAGTTTGGGACAGCAAGCTGATTTTCACAGAAATCATTACCTTTTCAGCATTCTTCATTTAAACTATTTAGAACGGCAGCATGTCTTTGGCCTTGAGGGTGGAGGATAGGTTGGATGGGCATGGTAACTACGATTCTTGTGGGAAGAATCTGGAGCACGTATCTGAAAGGCAGGAAATCACGGAATATCATGGTGCATCTTGCCTGAAACCATTAATGTGCCTAATGATGTTGTTCGGTTGGCGACCTTTAATAAGAAGAAAGAATAACAAGGGTGAAGACGTTCTAGATGGAATGAAAAGACCATTGCATTCCTCACGTGAGAGGAAAGATATATGCTCATGCGATGTGGACAGCATTGACCAATCTCTACCAGAGTACCAATGAGAACAGGAAAATGGTCCTAAGGGAGAAGTTGAAGACCATTAAGATGGGTAAGGCTGATAGTGCAGCTGGATATCTCACAAAGATTACTAATGTGAGAGATGCATTGATAGCAGTTGGAGAGGTCATTCCACCCACTGAGTTGGTGCAGATTGTAGTGGATGGCCTTCCCAGTTTATGGCTGAACTTTGCTGATGGGGTTTGTGCACGTGAGACCCTTCCCACTTGGGAGAGGTTATGGGATGATTGCATATAGACAGAAATCAGAATGACCCAGCTTGAGGCAGCCAAACCAGTTGAGCAGGATGAGGATGTAACACTGTTGGTAGGAGGCAAGAAAGGCAAGGGAAAGAAGCAAGCTTCCACAAGCAATGGTGGAGGCAAAGGCAAAGGTAAAGGTAAACAGGAGAACACGCAGAAAGACTATTCCAAGGTGAAGTGTTGGAGTTGTCAGAAGATGGGACACTATGCAGTTATGTGTCCAGAGAAGAAGAAGAAGGGGAAGAACCAGAGCATGGCAACATCAACAGAGATAGAGGACTTTACGGTTAGCTTTGACTGAGAGTTTGGGTTCATTGCTTGTGAGTCCACTAGTGCAGGATCACTCGCCACAGAGGTTGAGAAGGAGTGTGCATTTCCCTCCACTAGCGGAGCATCTTCAGGTATCTAGTATGTTGACAGTGGGGCTTCACGTCATATGACAGGAGTCCGTGAGTACTTCTCAGAGCTTTCAGAGAATGACACTGATATAGAGGTAGTACCCGGAGATGATAGCGTTGTTAAAGCAGTTGGTGTAGGGACATTGACATTTGATAGGGAACCCAAACCTCCCTTGAAGGTGTCAAATGTTCTATATGTGCTAGGGATGAGAAAGAACCTCATATCTGTCTCAGCATTGGACGACAGAGGGTATGAGATATTGTTCAGGAGATGACAGGTGCTGCTATATCCCAGGGGTGCTCCAGCTGATTCAGCTAGAGTGATTGGTGTACGCCATGCAAAGGTGTACAAGTTTGCATTTCAGCCCCTTTTGGCATTGGCAGTTCAGAGCTGTGTGAGATTTGGCACCATAGGATGGGGCACATGTATCATGGAGCCTTGAGGACATTGCAGGAGATCACTATAGGTGTGCCCGATTTCAGTACTAATTACTTTGATACATGCAGAGGCTGTGCTATGGGCAAGTTTTCCAAATCCCCTTTTCTCAGCAGTGACATCAGATCGAATGGGATACTTGATTTGATTCATTCCGATGTGAGCAGTCGGACGTCTCATGTTTCCTTGAGTGGATATAAGTATTATGTTTTATCCATTGATGATCACTCTAGGAGGACCTGGATTTATTTCTTGAAGACCAAGAGTGAGGTCTTCAAGCAATTTCAGGA
Organism: Pinus albicaulis; assembly: GCA_034641835.2. Classification (NCBI taxonomy): domain Eukaryota; kingdom Viridiplantae; phylum Streptophyta; class Pinopsida; order Pinales; family Pinaceae; genus Pinus; species Pinus albicaulis. The sequence continues at coordinate 1,907,394,858 of CM076575.1, read as the reverse complement.
GTTCAGAGCTCTTGTGGAGACTCAGACAGGCCGAAAGATCAAGTCCCCAAGGTCAAACAATGGAGGAGAGTACACCCTTGGTGAGTTTCTTGAGTATTGTGCGGAGGCAGGCATTAGGAGGGAGTTCACAGTTCCTTACAACCCCCAGCAGAACAAGGTTGCGGAGAGGAAGAACAAATCCATCGTTGGGGCTGCCAAAGCCATGTTACATGATCAGGGGTTACCATTGTTTTTGTGGGCATAGGCCTGCAACACTGCTGTATATTTGCAGAACAGGAGTCTGCATCGTGCCTTGGGGCATATGACTCCGAAGGAGGCTTTTTCTGGGAAGAAGCCTGATGTTGGTCATCTTCGTATCTTTGGGTATATTGCATACTCCTACATACCCAAGGAGAACAGGACCAAGCTAGAGCCCATCGCAGAGAAGGGCGTCTTTCTGGGCTATAGTGAGACCTCGAAGGCCTTTCAGATTTATATTTCCACACAGAGGAAAGTTGTTGTCAGGCGGGATGTGAAATTAGAGGAGGACAGGGCTTTCAAGAGGTCATGAGAGATAGAGTATTTGGATCGGCCAGACCCTCAGGAGAAGTCGAGTCAGGCACAGGGATCTAGTGGGAAGGGATCAAGAGGATCCAGAGGTACATCGATTATAGTGTCAGGTCCATCAGTGAGCAGTGGCTCACAAAGTCAGAGGGGTGGTGCTTCAGGCAGCATGCAGAGCAGTCCGCAGAGCAGTTCACTAGGGAGTCCACTGATGGACAGTTCACACGATACTTCAGCGTCTGCAGGTTCAGGTTCAGGCGGGAGGATAGCAGACAGACAGTGAGGAGTTCAGGCTCCTGATGTGGAGGAGGAGTTTCATTCTCTGGTGGGAGAAGTGTGCTCAAGGAAGAGGAAGCCCAAGTGGCTTCAGGATAGCTTGAGAGAGGCCACATCTGTTGCTGAGCCAAAGAGGCCGGTCAGAGAGAGTAAACCACCTGAGAGGTTCTGTAGCTATATGGCAATGGTTGCCAACATCATTGACTCTGAGCCTTCTAGCTATGAGGAGGCAACTAGCCAGCAAGTCTGGAGAGAGGCCATGTAGGAGGAGTATTCTTCTATCATGAACAATGATGTTTGGGAGGTGGTGCCGAGGCCTGAGGGAAAATCCGTGGTTACTTCCAGATGGCTTTACAAGGTAAAGCATGCGCATAAATAGCGACGTGAGAAATTCAAAGCAAGGTTTGTGGCTAGAGGGGTTCTCCCGAATTGGGAGTTGATTATGAGGAGACCTTCGCTCCATGGCTCGATATACTTCGATAGCGACGAGTTGTGTTGGAAGATCCACCGAGATGGATGTGAAGACCGCATTTCTCAATGGCTTCATACGGGAGGAGGTGTACATTGAGCGGCCACGGGGCTTTGAGGTGCATGGGAAGGAGTCCCATGTGTGCGAGTTTGAAGAAGGCCCTTTATGGCTGAAGCAAGCTCCCAAGCTTGGTTGCTTGGTACTCAGGGATAGATACATACTTGCGGGAGATGGGTTTCACAAAGAGTGAGGCAGATCCAAACCTTTACTATATTGTGATAGGTGAGGAGCCTCTCATTTTGGTGTTGTATGTGGATGACTTGGTCATTACGGGTGCAGAGAGACTCATAGAGCACTGCAAGAGAGATCTTGCGGCAAAGTTTGAGATGAAGGACATCGGCTTGATGCATTACTTTTTGGGTTTGGAGGTGTGGCAAGAGGAGGGGCATTTCTTTCTGGGGCAGGGGAAGTATATTGTGGACATCCTTGGTAGATTCCACATGGAGGATTGTAAACCCATGTCGACACCGATGATCACCAACTGGAAGAAGCTTCATGCTTCGGATTCCGAGTTGGTGGATACCACGTTGTACAGACAGCTGATTGGTTCCTTGATGTATTTGGTCAACACTAGACCAAATATTTGTTTTGCAGTCAACACGATGAGTCGGTTTATGTGTGAGCCTAGGAAGGTTCACTGGGTGGCTGCAAAACACATTTTGCGGTACTTGCAGGGGACAGTGGATTATGGTCTGGACTACAGGCAGGGGGGTGGAGTGAGATTGGCAGGTTACACTGATTCTGATTGGGCAGGTTGTGCTTCTTATAGGAAGAGCACTTCAGGGTGTTGTTTTGGGTTGGGTTCGGCAGTGGTGTCGTGGTTCAGCCGAAAGCAGCAATCAGTAGCATTGAGTTCAACGGAAGCGGAGTACATAGCGGCTTGATCTACCTAGTTGTGAGGCCATATGGCTTGAATGTTGATAAACTTATTTGGTCAACGTTGAGGCCGTCGGTGATTTACTGTGATAATCAGAGTTGCATTAAACTCACGGAGAATCCAGTATTTCATGACAGGTCAAAGCATATTGGCATCAGATATCACTTCATCAGAGACTATGTTCAGAAGGGAGCTATGAAGCTTGAGTATATTTCCACTGATGAGCAGGGTGCAGATATTCTTACCAGAGCCTTACCACGAGGCAAGCATGTCTACTTCTGAGACAAGATGGGTGTGGTGAGAAACACCTTCCTCGGTAAGAGGGATTGTTGAAATTTGGTTACCGAAGGACAGGTGGTTCCCTAAGGCTTTGATCTTTGGCCCAGGGAAAAGTGTCCAAAAGAATTTAATTTTTCTCCTAAAGTGACTTTATAAAGTTATAAAGTCAAATCTAATTTAAAAGTGACTTTAAGTGATAAAGTTACTAAGTCTAATTTTAAGGTGACTTTAATAAAGTCAATGTGAAATTAGAAAGGAAAAGTGACTTTGGAAATAAATGACTAAGTGGGTCTTTATTAAAGTGGGGTGAATTAAAAAAATAGAAAGTGAGATTTCAATAAGCATTTAATCTCAGCCCTAGATCTAAAGCTATCTCAGCCATTAGATTTAGGGATTCCACAAAAGTCACTTAGGGTTAGGTTAAAGGAGGAAAAGGAGGGAAAAGGTCATTCATTCTTTCATGAGCAGGTTGAGAGAGGAGGAGAGAAAGCAAAGGAGAATTTCTGAGCAGTGAGAAGAAGGACGACAGCAGCACTTATATTCAGCAAATCCGTACAACAAGGACCGAGCACGAAGTTCAAGGCAAGTGGGCACGAATTTCGAGGGAGGAAAATCAGCATTTATTGCAGCAAGTTTTTCGAGGTTCATACAGCATTTAAGGAGGCACAGAAATCGAGGTCCGTACAGCAGAGAGAGAAATCTAGTTTTCTGGATTACGTACAGCAGCAAACAGCATGCAAAACGAGGTCCGTATAGCACGAAAATCGAGGCAGCATTTGCACAGATTTTGAGAGAGGCTGTACTACTGTTCCGACACTATTTTCGATGATGTCCGTACAGCATTTAAGGCTGTACTTTCTGCTGATATTTTCTGTTTGTATTTGGCACGAAAATCGAGGCGGAGTTTTGCACGATTTTCGAGATAAGTACATTTATGAGGTTGTTGTAATTTTTTTGTTGTGTAATTTCTGTCTCACTGTAAAAGCATTTATCAAAAATAAGGAGCTTTCGAACTGGTTTTCCGCAAGAGTTGTAGGGGGTTTTTCCAGGGTCACATTGACCAAAAATCAGCGTGTCAAAATTCTGTGTGGCTGATTTCTTTTTCTAAGTTTTTATTTCTGCATTTCAGCATTGTGAAATTTCCAGAATTAGTGTTTTCAGAAAATATTTATTTTTTCAGCTTGTTGAATGTATGGCTATGGGAATGGGCATTTAACTATATGGGAGAAATAAGGAGAAACTGAAAAAACCGGGGTTGGGTTATAAAATTTCTACATGTAGGTTGTTAGTTGTGTTTACTTCGGTATTTTCTGAATATTTTCTAGAAACAACTTGTATAATTTAAACACAAGAAGGAGAAGTAAACCAAGATACTGCAGTAGGATTTCTGTATTCAGAAATTTTCACATCCTGGTTGTCTACGCTGCCTTTTCTTGGTTCTAGGAGCTCCAATGAACTCCTCTGCATCCCTTAGTATCTGTCGTAATTCATGGCTCGTTCTTCCACTGGTAGTGGGTGGATCTTCTTGCTCCTCCTCCTGCGAATCTTCCTGCAGTCATACTTCTGGATACTTATGGTTTGGAGAAGTGTTGGTGCTGGTTTTGGTTGGTCGAATTGGCTGGACCAATGGATCATCCTCTAACTGCTTTTCGGAAGGCATTTCTCGAGATTTCCTAAAAGCTCTGTCCTCCATGAACTTTACATCTCGTCGAACTACGAATTTCTTATTGTCAAGAATGTAGATTCTATATGCCTTAGCATTCTCGCTATATCCCACCAGATATCATTTTTCCGCGGTCTGATCCAACTTAGCTCTCTTTTCTTAGGGTATATGGCAATATGCCAAACTCCCAAAGATCCTGAAATGACTCACTTCTAGCTTTCTGCCAGTGAAGACACTCTCTGGTGTAATCTTACCTAGTGCGTTGTGAGGAATCCTGTTTTGAACATACACAGTTGTGTTCCATGCTTCTGTTGGAAATACTGAGAGGGGGGTGAATCAGTATTTCTTTTCAATTGTTAATTTTTGCCAGTTAGATTCTTCACAATTAAAGACAGAGAGGTGTATAATAATACTACTATTAAGGATTAATAAGAACTTCAATCCTTTTTCAAATAATTGAGTACAATAGATGTGTGAGGGCACCAGCCCTTCAATGAATCAAGCACCAACCTGGACTTTGATGAGGCTCCAACCTCTAGGGCTTCGACCCTATATTCTCAAGGCACCAACCTTGTGTTTAGGAGCTCCTACTCCAAGGACACCAATCCTTCTTTGCTTCGTTCTCAGATGATTGATTCAAATATGCTCCATTGCATCAACCTACACCAGCTATTCTATATCACACTTCTTCATCAACTCTGCAAGTAATCCAATCTCTTCAAATTATCCCGAGCTTTATTTTGTCACCTAAATGTCTAAAGTGTGATTGTTATCTTCAACACTGCTATCATCTGCTGCTCCAAAACATGTTGTTGTAGAATTTACTCAAATATGTTTGTAAGAGAGGTTTCAATGAATAAGAGCTGCCAGACGTGTCACTGCCAGTCTGAGCCTCTACAAGATTGTGTTGAAGTCTGCAACTCGAATTTCAGAGAGACTGTTTACGAGGCTATCGGTCACAGGTTCAAGCTACAGCACATAACCTTCAACATACCTATTACCTGTTTGAGTGCTTATTTATGTAACCCGAGTTGTAGTGTAACTCTATGCTTGTCAAGGTCTTTAAATGTTACTACCTACAAGTCTTATAGTCTTACCGAGCAGTTAAGTATAGGAGAGCTCCAATTATTGACCTGTAAAGAGTCGCATCTATAAGAGGGGTATCATCATCTTTACTTAATTTACAATCTGTGGTCATCGGTGTGCTCATAGGTGCACAATCTTCCATCCCATAACTTTTGAGCATGTCTTTAAGATATTTTGCTTGAGATATAAACATGCCTGCAGAGGTTTGAGATATTTGTAGCCCAAGAAAGTAAGACAACTCACCAATCATTGACATCTCGAATCTTTTGGACATATTTAGAGCAAATTCATGGCTCATTTCTTCATCATTGCTAGCAAAGATTAGATCATCAACGTATACACAAGTGATTAGAAGTTTTTCCTTGTCCATCTTCATGTAGAGATTGCTACCTGCTACTCCCTTTTTGAAACCTTCTTGTTGCAGATAGTGGTCCAACTTTGCATACCATGCTCTAGGGGTTTGTTTTAATCCATACAAGGCCTTTTTCAGTTTGCATACAAAGTCTTTTCCTTCAGCAAGATCAAATCCTTCTGGTTGCTCCATGTAAACTTTTTCCTTGAGATCTCCATTCAAGAATGTTGATTTTACATCCATTTGATAAACCTTGAATCCTTTTGAGCAAGTAAATGCCAAAAACATTCTTATGGCTTCCAATCGAGCTACTGGTGCAAAGGTTTCTTCGAAGTCAATTCCTTCAATTTGCGAGTATCCTTTGCAGACAAGTTTGGCTTTATTTCTGATGATTTGTCCATCTTCATTCATCTTGTTTTTGAATACCCATTTTGTTCCAATTATATTTTTATCTTTTGGGCGAGGTACCAGCTCCCAAGTCTCATTCTTTTCGATTTGAGACATTTCTTCTTCCATGGCCCTTATCCAATAAGGATCTTTACTTGCTTGAGAAAAATTTTCAGGTTCTATTAAAGATAATAGAGCAACATCATCTTTTCTTGGAGTGTTTGTCATCCTTCTTCGAGTTTGAATTCCTTCATCTATATTTCCGATAACTTGTTCTTTCAGATGATGTTTTTGAATAAATTTGATCTTAGAAGGAGTTTGAGAAGGTTCACTTTGAGGTTCTCCATTCTCCTCTTCTTTTTCAGGTTCTTCTTCTTCACTTTGTTCAAGGAAAGGCTCATCTTCATGATCTTCAATTCTCTTTTCTGGAAGGCCTTCATCAATCTTCACATCAATGCTTTCCACTATTCTCCGTAGACAATTGTTGTAACATTTGTAAGCTTTGCTTCTTGTGGAATATCCAAGAAATATTCCTTCGTCAACCCTAGAATCAAATTTTCCTAGTGAGTCATCTTTTATTTTTATGAAACATTTGCTTCCAAAAATCCTGAAATATTTTACTAAAGCAAGTCTTCCTTTCCATAATTCATAAGGAGTTTTTTCATTATTTGGTCTTAGTTGAGTTCCATTTAAGGTATAAACTGTCGTCCCAACTACTTCTCTCCAAAATTTTGTTTGCAAATCAACTGCTAGTAGCATTGTCCTTGCCATTTCTTGAATGGTTCAGTTCCTTCTTTCAACTACTCCATTTTGCTTGGGTGTTCTAGCAGCAGAGAGTTCTCTTTCAATTCCATGCTCTTTACAGAATTCATCAAATTCTTTTGAGGTGAATTATCCTCCTCTATCCGTTCTAAGACATTTAATCTTAGAGTCTTTCTCATTTTCAATGAGAACTTTAAGATTCTTAAAACATTCAATGCTTCGGATTTATATTTTATGAAATATATCCACATCATTCTAGTATAGTCATCAACAAATAGAGCAAAGTACCTTTCACCTTAAAGAGCTGGAGTTCTAGTTGGCCCACATAAATCTGCATGAATGATTTCCAGAGATTTTGATGTTGAGAACTCCTTAGTTTTGTGGCTAGTTCCGGTTTGCTTTCCATGTTGACATGGGCCACATACAACTTGATTTGGCTTGCACATTTTTGGATGTCCCTTACTGCATTAATTTTGTTGATGTTGACCAGGTTATCAAAACTTGTATGCCCCAATCGCTTGTGCCATAACCAACTTTCATCTATTTGACTTACATAACATTTATCTCCTTAGATTTTACTGAGAATGTAAACATTAACTGGTGTTCTTACTCCTTTCGCCACAAGTTCTCCTAAGGATGAGTCTCTTATTTCACAATTTTTAGTACTGAAGACAACATTACGTCCTTGGTCACAAATTTGGCTAACACTTAAGAGATTGTGTTTGAGCCCTTCTACCAGCAAGGTATTTTGAGCCTTTCCTTGTCCATTGACAAAGGGTAGCAGTTCCTTTTCCAGTGATTTTAGCGGATCCACTTCCAAAGGATACATTTCCATTTTTCTTGTTCAATGAGATAAACTTCTTTTGGTCACCTGTCATATGTCTTGAGCATCCACTATCCACGAACCAATGATTTTCTTCACTATGAGCACATAGAGCTAGGCCACATTTATCAGTTTTGAGATTTACGCTTTTAGCTTCCTCCCCTTTGAGAGGGCAATTTTGTTCATTATGATCATAATTATTACATAATGAGCAAGACGGATCAAACTTAGCCAAAGGATCAAAGCAATTGTAAGTTTTTATTTGTCCTTGCTCTTTAGGACCACGTAGTTGGTTTGTTTGATCTTTCAATCTTGGTGCTTCATTCTTATGAGCCTTGCAATGCTTAGCTTGATGCCCAAAGTTTTTACAATAGTAACAATACCCAAGAAAAATAGTTTGGTACCTGTTGTAATAGCCATAACTTGAACCAACATTCTTCCTTGGAGTTACTCTTTCTTCAATTCTTGGTTTTGAGATGGGGCTTTGATCCTGACGAGATGACTTTTCTTCTTTTGGATGGCAAGAGAGTATGTCCTTGATGATTCTCCTTTGAAACCAATTCAAGATTTGTCATGTTGAGGTTTTTGAGTATTAAGAATGTTATCAACTGCTAGAGAGCTTTGCCAACTCCTTTTGACTTGCTCTAATTCCTTTCTTAGAGATATTATTTCAGCTTCACGTTTTTTACAGATATCATCCTTCTCTTTTAACTTATTGTTCAAAAAGTCTTCCCTTCTTTTTGCTTCCTCTTTTTCTATTTTGAGAGAAATTATCTTCTTTCGTAGATTCTCATTTTCTTCAATGGCACTCATTAGCAATCTATCCATGTTTCCTTCATCTTCCAGTTCAGAATCATCATCATTTGTAAATGCCATGAATAACGTTTCTTTGCTTCCAACATAGTTACTTTCCCCATCTGATTCATCATCACTTTCTTTGTGATGACGCATATTTCCAGTTGATTTCTTTTTGATGACTACAAATTCATCTTCATCAGACTCATCTTGTTTGGAGAAGAAGTTCTTCTTATTAAACCCTTTCTTTTTGTACATCATCCTTTTAGAGTCCTTTTCATCATCACTATCATGTTTATGAGGACATTTTGCAGCGTAATGACCTATTCTTCCACATTTGAAACAAATAAGAGGGTACTTACCTTTTAGCTTAGATCCCTTCTTAAGTCTTCGTACAAATTGAGCTAATTCGGTTTCAGTATCAGATTCATCGTTGTTGCAATTCCATCCTTTTCCTTTTTTTGTTGATTTTGAGGCTTTGAATGCTGCTTCTTTGAAATTTGGACTTCCTTCCTCATCTCATAGGCAATGAGAATTCCATGAAGTTCATCCATCTTAAGAGTATTTAGGTCCTTCATTTCTTCTATGGCACTTACTTTGAAGTCGAATCTGTCAAGAAGCGATCTCAGGATTTTTTGAACAAGAGTGTTTTCTTCAATATTTTCTCCTAGCCCTTTAAGAGAGTTAACCATTTCAACTACTCGAAGGAAGTATGATGCAATATCTTCTTCATCATCCATTTTCAGACTCTCGAATTGTCTTCTATAGGTTTGAAGATTTGCCTTCTTCACTTTGGAGTCCCCATCATACAGGGAAACCAACTTATCCCATACTTCTTTGGCTGAGTCACAATTCATGACTTTCGTGAATTCGGAATCGGTAATTCCACTAGTGATGGAATTTAAAGCTTTGGCATTAGCAATGTAGGCTTTTATTTCGTCTGGATTAGTTGGAAGACTGGAGGGAGCTTTGTATCCATCCAAAACAGAGTGCCATACTTCAGGACCAAGAGACATTAGATAGTAAGACATCCTCTTTTTCCAAAAACCAAAATTTGTTCCATCAAAGATAGGCAACTTCCCTGTTGCTTCCATGTTCTTCATTGTGCCTAAGAATCCTTCTTCTAGCTGTTAGGCTGATAATGAAGAAGTTGGCTCTGATACCAATTGTTGGAAATATTGAGAGGGGGGTGAATCAGTATTTCTTTTCAATTGTTAATTTTTTCCAGTTAGATTCTTCACAATTAAAGACAGAGAGGTGTATAATAATAATATTATTAAGGATTAATAAGAACTTCAATCCTTTTTCAAATAATTGAGTATAATAGATGTGTGAGGGCACCAACCCTTCAATGAATCAGGCACCAACCTGTTGCCAAGCACCAACTTGGACTTTGATGAGGCTCCTCCCTCTAGGGCTTTGACCCTATATTCTCAAGGCACCAACCTTGTGTTTAGGATCTCCTACTCCAAGGACACCAATCCTTCTTTGCTTCGTTATCGGATGATTGATTCAAAGATGCTCCATTGCATCAACCTGCATCAAACTGCACCAGTTATTCTATATCACACTTCTTCATCAACTATGCAAGTAATCCAATCTCTTCAAATTATCCCAAGCTTTATTTTGTCACCTGAATGTCTGAAGTGTGACTGTTATCTTCAACACTGCTATCATCTGCTGCTCCAAAACATGTTGCTGTAGAATTTACTCAAATATGTCTGTAAGAGAGGTTTCAATGAATAAGCGCTGCCAGACGTGTCACTGCCAGTCTAAGCCTCTACAAGATTGTGTCAAAGTCTGCAACTCGAATTTCAAAGAGACTGTTTACAAGGCTATCGGTCACAGGTCCAAGCTACTGCACATAACCTTCAACATACCTATTACTGGTCTGAGTGTTTTTTTATGTAACTCGTAGTTGTAGTGTAACTCTATGCTTGCTGAGGTCTTTAAATGTTACTACCTACAAGTCTTATAGTCTTACCGAGCTCTCCAATGATGTAGGGTGCAGACAGCAAGTCCGAAGGTGATCACAGTTGAAGCAGGTCCGAAATATGCTGCAGCTGAAACAGGTCCAAATTATGCTGCAATTTAAGTAGGTCCAAAATATGCTGCAGTTGAAGCAGGTCCGAAATATGCTGCAGTATGAAGCAGGTCCGAAATACTGTGCTGATCCAAGTCTTCTTTTCTGAGCTAACTGTGCTTTTTTGCGGTTAGGTTTGTTTTAGCAAATGATCCAAATTTTTCAACCCTTGACACAGATCACCCAAACAATAAACTCCTTCTCCTCGGCCTTCTTCAGTTCACGAGTTGTGAACTTCTTGCTATCCTGTATTCTAAATTATCTTCACCGAGTTTTTTTTAAAAATGAGGATTGTACGTCATTTAAATAGAGATTTTTCATGCCAAACAGAAAGTTAGGGCAGCCGACATGAGTAGGCAAAGTGTAGGTCAACTCAATAAATGAATGTATGTTTTTAACTTTAAAATTCAAGTTCTTTCTAACCGCTGGGAGTTTGGAGGCGTGTGAAGGCTCGTTGGAAAGAGGAAGTAATCCTCTTTCAGATGGCATAGGGCTTATTATGGAAGGATGCTTCTTTGATGTAGAAAAACTTTATTTATTGTGATTGTCCTTGAAATGATATAGTGCAGCAATGTGGTCTTGTCATAGGGGTCATGATGGTGTAGCTTTTCATTAGGAGAGCTCATCAAATATATTTCCATCAATGATAATTCATCACTGACAATTATTGACCAACAGCTTCTGCCCATAGAAATTTGGGCATATCCTGATCATACAACATATCCCTCACTGCTTCAACAATAGTTATGTTTATCCTCCCTGCAACCCCATTTTGCTTTAGATTATATGGAGCGGTCCATTCTCTTTTGATGCCTTCCCTTGCGCAAAACTCAATGAAGTCTTTAACAATATATTCTCCACCATTGTCTGAACGCAATACTTTTATCCTCTTCCCTGTAAGATTCTCAACCAGAGCTTTAAACTCTTTGAATCGATCAAAGACCTCATCCTTGGTCTTTAGAAAGTAGATCCAAGTCTTCCTGGAATGGTCATCAATGAAGGTGACGAAGTATTTGGCACCACTAAGAGATATTGTGGACATTAGTCCGCAGATATCTGAGTGTATTAATCCCAAAACACTCTTTGCCCTATTGTTACTTCTGGAATAAGCTGCTTTGGCGTACTTGCCTATTACGCACCCTCTGCAGACATCATCTCGTTTGGTGCTTAACTCTGGAACTCCTGTGACGGTTTCTCTGAGAATTCTTAGATCCCCATGGTGTAAGTGCCCCATCCTTCTGTGCTATAGTTCATTCAAATCTTTTTCACCGCTGCTACCTATCAGTGCCATTGGAGAGTCTAGCTGTAACTTATACAGTCTGTTGCTTCTGACTCCAATTTGAGCCTTCTTCTTCAAACTCAGGTGTTTGACATATACTTTCTTTCCAATGAAGTATACAACATAGACCTTGTTTTGTAACTGAGATACAGAGAGCAAATTCATCCCCAATCCAGGCACATGCAGCACATTGGTATCTTGAAGCCGATCTCTTGCTTCAGTTTGAAAAACTATAGTACCTCTTCCAACAGAGGTACATTTAGCCTTATTTCCCATGGTGATTTGGAAGTTCATATGTTCTTCTTGGTAGCTCGAGAAACATTCTCATATTCCCGTCATGTGCGCAGAAGCCCTGCTATCAATATACCAAACCTCGAAGGAAGCAGAGCTTGACAAGCAAACGACTTCTTCTTCCAATCTAGAAGTCAACACAAAAATGTCGTGATCCATCGTATCTTTCGTGCTTTCCTCTTTCCTTGGAGAACTGCGTGAGCCCCTTCGAGTTGCTGCTCTAGCAGCATCAAGACCACGACTCACTGCAGAATCTCCAACCCTATTGCCCAATCTCTGCTCTGATACCATGTGAAAATTTCTAACTTGAAAATCTACTGCAGTAACTGATTTATTTCTCCTACTTATTTTCCACAATAAGTTATTTACAAAACTCTTCAATAAACAACAAAATAAATTCTACTTAAGTTATCATACAATTGCATAGAGAAGAACAGTGAAATGCAAGCACAAGAATCAATCACATCAACACAGTTGTTTTTGGACAATAGTCCCCGAAAAAACCCAATGCGGGAAAACTGGTGTAGCAGATGAGGGTTTACTTATTATTCTTCAACAACAATCTCTTTACAAGGAATGATTTGCAAAATCATGGAGAAACATTTCTGAAAACACCTCTAAGATAATTTTCCTCCAACCAAGAGACCCTCCAACCTCCACTGCGTCACCTTTGCATCCTCTTCTGCGTAAGGACTGCTTCCTCTACTACGCTGCCTCTTTGCATTGTCCCTCTGTTGCTCTGCATCCCTCCCCCTCTGTCTCTGACTGCTGCTGATACCTTCCTCTTCCTTCACCTTGTAACTCTCCCTCTGAAATCGAACTCTTGATTCTGGAGTATCGACTTCCCTCGGGTTACTGAATATTTGCCCGGTGTGTTTCCAACTGACCGTCAAATCATTTGGATAAATTCCACCCGGAGTACATTATATGAAGATAATTAATTATTTTTAATGATTCCTAAGTTAAAACTTTGGAAATTAAAACAGTTAAAGGGAATTAATATAAATATGGGTGAGAAGCTTCTATGAGACGAGGATCAAGTCTGTTTTAATCTTAGCCGTTGATTAGAGATTTTATCACGGCCGTTGATATATCAACGGGAAAAGTATAAATGAAAGACTCAAGGGTCAGTTGGAAACACACTCGGAAAATACTCAATAACCCGAGGGAAGTCAATACTCCAGAAGCAATAGTTCGATTTCAGAGAGAGAGATGCAGGGTGAAGGAAGAGGAGGGCATCAGCAGCAGTCAGAGACAGAGTAGGAAGGACGCAGAGCAGCAAAGGGGCAGTGCAGAGGGACAACGTAGAGAGGCAACGTAGCAGAGGACGCAGTCCTTATGGAGAACAGGACGCAGAGGTGACGCAGTGGAGACTGGAGGGTCTCTTGGGTGTCAGAATTTCTCCGGTGACTGGAGGAAAATTATCTCAGGTGTTTTAACAAATGTTTCTCCATGATTCTGCAAATCATTCCTTGTAAAGAGATTGTTGTTGAAGAATAATAAATAAACCCTCATCTGTTGCACCGGTTTTCCTACACTGGGTTTTTCTCGGGACTATTGTCCAAAAACAATTGTGTTGATGTGATTGATTCTTATGCTTGCATTTCACTATTCTTTTCTCTATGCAATTGTGTGATAACTGCAGTAGAATTCATTATGTTGTTTACTGAAGAGTTTGGAAATAACTTATTGTGGAAAATAAGTAGGAGAAATAAATCGGTTACTGCAGGAGAATTTCAAGTTAGAAATTTTCACAGCCTCCCTGCGTTATCCCTCTGCACTGTCCCTCTGTTGCTCTACGTCCCTCCTCCTCTGTCTCTGACTGTTGATGATACCCTCCTCTTCCTTCACACGGCAACTCTCCCTCTGAAATCGAACTCTTGCTTCTGGAGTATCGACTTCCCTCAGGTTACTGAGTATTTGCCCGATGTGTTTCCAACTAACCCTCAAGTCTTCATTTATACTTTTCCTGTTGAGATATCAACGACCGTGATCAAATCTCTAATCAACGGCTAAGATTAAAACAGACTTGATCCTCGTCTCTTATAAGCTTCTCACCTATATTTACATTAATTCCCTTTAATTATTTTAATTTCCTAAGTTTTAACTTAGGAATCATTAAAAATAATTAATTATCTTCATATAATGCACTCCGGGTGGAATTTCTCAAAACGATTTTTGGGTTTTGGAGATCTCATGTATTCTAGCCGCTCCACAAAATTTCGGAGCTAGAGCACATCTGATGCTACCCAAAAAAAACAACATCCACTTGGCCCCGTGTGGTCCCGCTTCTCATCAAAGGTTATTTGTTAAGGACCATTTGGGAATCCAAGTTTCCCAAGGATTATAAGGATTGAGAACCTCGTTTATGAGCCTCCTCCTTCCACCTCAACCCTCCAATCTGTGAAAATTTCTTAATCTAAGAAACCCTATTGTTAATTCTTGATTTACTTCTCTTACTTGATTAAATCCATAAGTTATTAATCTGAATATTCAGAATAACATCGAAGTAAATACAAATAACAGCCTACACATACAGATCATTTACTGAATAGCACACTCATATGACAAAGTGACACAGACGTTTTGGACAAATGTCCCTAGAAAAACCCAAAGCAGGAAAACTGGTGGAGCTAGCTCTGGAGGGTTTTATTATTAAGCAAATTCTGAATACAACAATTTATGGGCACCAGACATGGTTGGCCCTACAGAGAAAAGCACGGCAACAATACCTCTTTCCCTCAGAGACAAAAAATATGGTTGATGCACATCCTCAAACGGGATTTACAGAACTTGAGCCCTTTCTGGCCCACCGGAAACCCCAGCGCTGCTCGTCAGCCTATGCGTTGCTCTGGAAGGACCTGCGTCACCCATGAAGGGCGTACGTTGTCTTTGCGCTGCCTTGACTGGGCCTGCGTCAGCCCTGCATGGCTCTTGTTGCCTATGTGACGCCTCTGCTGGACTGCGTGGCTTTGGGATGCCTCTGCGCTACTCGATATGCTGCCTCTCTGTCGTTGTTGTACTCTTGGCCTGGCATCAAACCATCCCCTTGCCAATACTGCCCCTCACTGCACTGCAAACACTTCTGAAATTCTTAGCAAACCACGCCCTAGAATTTCAGCTTAGCTTCAGTGCTCCGCCAATGTGTGTGTTCTCCAACTGACCCCAAGCCCTTCTCTTATACTTTTCTCATTGGCAAACCAATGGACGTGATCTAATCTCTAATCGACGGCTAAGATTAGAAGTTTCTTGATCCGCGTCACTTAAGTCATTCTCATCACATGTTTAATTTAATTCACTTTAATCTTTTAATTTTCCTAAGTTAGACTTAGGGTCCTTAATTAAAAAGATTAATTATTTGAATATCTCTTAAACTTGATGGAATTCTTCTAAACGCTTTATGGGTCTTAGAGATCTCATGTACTCCAGCTCCTCCACAAAATTTGGGAGCTAGAGCACATCCCATGCTACCCCAAGATCTCAACACTCCCTCTTAGCAAGGAATGTGCTCTAGCAATACAATCACCCCGAAGCACTGCTTTGATCTCTGGCATCGGTCTCCGTGCTGATGCTTGGCTTGTTGTCCTTCATCATTGCATTGTTGTTGCTCTCTGTACTACTGCCCATGACTCTACCATCGTCACTGCTACATCCATACTGCAACTCCCTCTCAAATTGCTACATCATGCTGCCAACTACTGCACTGCAACTTAGTTGTTGAGAGTAAGCAACTGAAAGACCCCTGCCCTATGACAGACAAGTCAATCGGGTTGCATCTCATCACTGAAGCTCCTTAGGTTGTTGCTCTGTGCTGTCCTCTTGAAGCCACTATGTTGCTACAGCACTACACTGCGTAAGCATACCTCCTCTACGCTACTGAAGTCCCATCAACCCCTCTGTGTTGTTGCCTCTACGTTATTGTTGCCTCTGCACTGCGCTGCTCCCTCTACAATGTCCAACTCTGCCTTTGCTCCCTCTGTGATCCTTTGCACCCACTGCTCCAGTCATTCCTGCTACTGTCTTAAGGCTCCCGTAGCACGGATATCATCCAAGAGTTGGGCTACTCAAGGATCCCGCCACCACTCTATAGCTGCTCTACAGATCAATGTCGCCCCACCTCTTCTCTCGAGGTACATGAGCGCTCATGGCTACGTCATCGTTGGAGCCATCATCTTCTTTAGCTGTCGCAGCCTTGGAACTAGAAGCTTCCTTGTCCTTCTTCCTTAAAGGACAATTGTTGGTGAAGTGTCCAAGTTCACCACATTGGAAACATTTGATCTTAGATAGATCACGCTTCTTTTTCCCTTGCCGCTTCTTTAATGCTAGGGCTGCATCTTCCTCTTCCTCCTTCGTCACCTTGCTTGATCCGGTGTTGGTTTGTCTCTTGGACATTCGACGTATTCCCTCTTGTTGGAGGATAGCCCACATATCGTCCCAGTTTGGAAGGTCCTGTCTGCCCAAGATGCTTTGGACAAACGCTTCCCAATCCTCTGTGACTGCATTTAGAGCAGTCCTCACCATGACATCATCCTCCACCTTGACCCCCATGGCAATTAGCTAATCTCGAATCGCTTGCAACCTAAAGAGGAAAGGATCGATTTCCTATACCTTAGTCATCATAAACAACCTCATCTGATTCTCCAGAAGCATTTTCTTCTGAACGGATTTCCCTTGATACAGTGTGGTTAAAGCTTTCCACATCTCATTAGTCATCTTCTTCTCAGCTATGTGTGGTACCACATGATCCCTAACCCCGTTCATGATGAAGCGCTTGTCATGTGTCGCTGCTTCATTATGCTTCGCAAGAAGAATAGCATCGGTTGGTGTAGCCAAGACGCTCTCTACATGCTCCCGTAAGCCGTATGCCTCTAGGACTGTCAAGATTTTGGCCTTCCATATAGCAAAGTTGGACAGTTCGTCCAACCTATCCTGATCACGCAGTCCGTGTGGCGCCGTTTGCTCAAAAATAAACTGTCGGAACAGATCTTTCTCTCCCTGCTTCTGTTGCTACCCTCAACAGAAACTCGGATCTAGGGTCCATGACGAGAAAGGCACCCTCTGGTCCCTCTGACAACTGATTTCCTCCCTTGGAAATCTACCAAATCCAACGAATCAGCTCTCTTCGATCACCCTACGATCGATTCTCAGATTTCTTTGGCAAAAATCTGCCAAGCAGTTGTTCTCCTCTCGCTTTGTGTCAATTTAGCTAGGCACGATTCTACATCGGCAGAATCTCCACCACACCAGCAACTGTTGAAGATCTGAAGCTTTGCTTTCGGACCACGGAAACTCTGTGAAAATTTCTAAATACAGTAATACAGAAATCCTATTGCTGTATCTTGGTTTACTTCTCCTACTTGTGATTAAATTATACAAGTTATTTTCAGAAAATATTCAGATAATACCAAAGTAAACACAACTAACAGCCTACACACATACAAATCATTTACTGAATATTACGCTCATTCAACAAAGTGACACAGATTTTTAGGACAAATGTCCCCAGAAAAACCCAATGCGGGAAACCAGTACAGCAGATATAAGGGTTTATTATTAATAAGTAGAATCTGAGTACAGCAAATCTGGGCACCTTACTGGTTAACCCGACAGAGAAAAATAGATCTGCAGCAATACCTGTTGTTCTGAAGAATGAAAACTTGACTGATCCACACCCTCAAATGGGATTTACAGGACTCAACCACTTTCTGCCCCTAGAAACTCCAGCGTTGCCCCTGAAGCCCCTGCGTCAGCCATGCTAGCCTCTGTGTGCCTCTACGCTAGCCTAGAGAGGGCTGCGTAACCCCAGATTGGGTGACGTAGTCCCTACGCTGCCCTGGATAGCCTCTACGTAACCCTAGAGGTCTCCTGCTAGCTCAGCGTTGCCCTTTCTGGGCTTGCATAGCACTTGCGTAGCGACTGAAGCCCTCTGCGCTGCGCAGTTGCTACACCTGCTGCTCTGCGTTGCTCCTGCTCCTCTGCCTCTTGCTGACTCTTGGCTCCGGGATCAGATCATCCCCTCATCCAATACTACCCCTCACTACAAAAAACTCTTCTGGAAATTCTTAGCAAACCCGCCCTAGAATTACAGCTCAATCTCTCAGCTATGCCTCCGTGTGTGTGTCTCCAACTATCCCTCAAGCCTTTCTCTTATACTTTTTCGTTGAGACATCAACAGTCGTGATTTAATCTATTATCGACAACTTAAATTAAAAGACTGCTTGATCTGTGTCACTTAGAACATTTCAAAACAAGTGTTTAATTAATTCACTCTAATTTTTCTAATTCCCTAAGTTAGACTTAGGGTCCTCATTAAAAAAAAAAAAAAAAAATTATTTTAATATCTCACACACATAAGATGAAATTTCTCCAAACGCTTTCTGCGTTTTGGAGATCAAGTGTGTCTTACCCCCTCCACAAAATTTCAGGGCTAGAGCACACCCGATGCTACCCCAATACACAAAATCTCAACAAACTCTACACAACAACTCGAATCTGGACTGCGTCCCTCTGGCTGGCCTCTGCGTGAGCAGACTGGGTCAGCGCAGGTTGCTCCTGCGTCCCACTGGAAGGCACTGCGTTGTCTCTGCGTCAGCCCCTGCGTAGCCTCTGCTGGGACTGCGTCCCCCTGATGCTACATTGCCCTCTACGGATCTCTGTCACTTCAACTGCTTTATGCAACCAAATTTCTTCAGTCAATTTGCTGGAGATCCAGCTTGATCTGCAATCGCTCTGATACCGTGTGAAAATTTCTTAATCTAAGAAACCCTATTGTTAATTCTCGATTTACTTCTCCTACTTGATTAAATCCACAAGTTATTAATCTGAATATTCAAAATAACATCAAAGTAAATACAAATAACAGCCTACACATACAGATCATTTACTGAATAGCACGCTCATATGACAAAGTGACAGATTTTTCGGAAAAATGTCCTCGGAAAAACCCAATGCAGGAAAACCGGTGCAGCTAGCTCTGGAGGGTTTTATTATTAAGCAGATTATGAATACAACAATTTCTTGGCACCAGACATAGTTGGCCCTACAGAGAAAAACATGGCAACAATACCTCTTTCCCTCGGAGACAGAAAATATGGCTGATTCACACCCTCAATGGGATTTACAGAACTTGACCCCTTTCTAGCCCACCGAAAACCCCAGTGCTGCTCCTCAGCCCTCTGCGCCAGCCTTCCTAGCTTGCGTCAGCCTCTGCCTTGCTCTGGAAGTGCCTGCGTCACCCCTGAAGGGCTTACGCTACCCCTGCGCTGCCCTGACTGGACCTATGTGGCTCCTGCTACCTCTACGCTGCCTTGAGCCCTTTCTGGCCAACTAGAAACCCCAGCGCTGCTCCTCAGCCCTCTGCGTCAGCCTCTGCGCTGCTCTGGAAGGGCCTACGTCACCCCTGAAGGGCTTACGTTGCCCCTGATTGGCTTTTCTTCCAAACCCTAACCTCGTGATGTCCATCAAACCCTAATAACCAAATTGCCTAGGGTTTCTTTCAAACCCTAGTATTCTTTTAGGTCTCCTCCATTTTCTCTTGCTTCCATCAAAGGTGTCTCCTCATGGGTGATCTCAATGACTTTTCTTCAGCCCAACTCTGATACCATGTTAATTTTTCTTAGGGTTATATTATTCTTTGCTTTAGATAATTGCATTTTACTATTTACATATTGAATTCACCCCACAGCATCATAACATTATTCAGCAACATATGCAATTATATAGAAAGAACAATATCATCATCAATGCAGCGAAACACAAAGGCACAATAGAAGAAAAACATTCATAGATAGAGACACCAGGATTGGTCAGAGACCAGGGCAAAACCCCACAAGGGGGAAAACCCTTTCAAATTCTTCTTCTTATTAGATTGTCATTGAATGATTTAGCAAAGAGAGAGTACAATAATCTAATTCTTTATCCACAAGACTATCCAGCAAAATCAACCAAACAATATCCCAAAGATGAACCCAGCAATAATACTAATCAAAATCACTGTTCACCGGCTTGTGGTCAATTGTCATCAACTTTCGGACTCTGCGATCAACTAAGGTTAGCTGTCAAAATCAAACCCTAGTTTCCAACCGCACGGAGAGAGATATGTGTATGTGGATGAAACCCTCCAACCGCATGCATAGGCTTGTGTGCTTGTTGTTGCAACCGAAAATATCCTATGGCAACCCTGCAACTGCAAATCAAAACCTTAGATCACACATGCGAGCTTCGAACCCTGTAATTTCGAACCTGTGCGAACCAACTTCCACGTATCAACCTCAGACCTGTGCGAGCCAAAACAAAGAAAGAAGAATGATTAATGATCTCCAAATGAGGGTCACTTGACTTGTATTTATAAGCTTCCAAGGGTGTCCAAATTCTTCTTTGGGCCGACTTGTCCTTTTTGTGCACATGGGAGTTTCCATATTAAAATATATTTTTCCTTAACCAAATTAAATTCTTCCAAGGGCTAGTAGGGGTCTTCCTTGATGAGGAAGATTGTTCAAAGGAGGGAATTTGTCCCTGAGCTGCCAAAATTAACAATTGGTAAGTGTAAAGGTTGTGCATAATACTATAAATTATCGCGTGTTATGCTTACAAGCTTGAAACAACTACAAATGTTAACAGTGAATTCTGAATGTGTGTGTGTGTGTATAAAATTGTCATCCCCAATCTATTGTCCCCTAGAAAATTTGGGAGTGCGCTCTAGCCTTCCTGGGGTCACCTCTCCCTATCCTCGTTATTCCCTCGTCTCTAAAACCAATGCAACATAGTTGGTTGGGGACTCTAAGAGGTGAAGTTTTACACTCATAGGGAATTCATCAATAGTTTAAATGAACCATGTACATGAAGGGACATCCTAGAAAACTAGTGGTTGCCACGGTTGATTACCCACGCATTACGGTGGATGGTTGTTCCTTTATATAGACATCAACAACTTGGCGATGTCTACATGATCAAGGTACGAATTGAAAGCACCAAGTTGGACAATAGATAGACTTTGTTGATCAAGATTAAGACAAGTAGTTGTGAAGGGGGAGTGTTGGAGTATGTAACTCCTACTTGTTGTGAAAATTCCAAGTCCGGAATCCTACTGCAGCCAACTGAATTTACTTCTCCTACTTCTTATTAAAATGAACAAGTTATTTACAGTGTTCTACTGAAAATACTGAAGCAATTACTATTGCAGCCTTCACTTAATTAATTAAATATGCAGAAATAAGAAAATGGGCAAGAAAGAAAAACATCACACAAGACACCGTTGTTTTTGGACAAACATCCCCAGAAAAACCCAATGAGGGAAACCGGTGCAGCAGATATGAGGGTTTTATTATTAAGCAACATTTATTTCTTAATACAATCTCTAGATGCCTTGCTAGCAATCCAGTACAAAGAACATCACTCAACAGAAGAAAAATTGTGAGATTACCTCACTCTGCAAGTCCCGGCTGATCTGGTAGCTGAACTGACGAAACCCCAACACCCCTTGTGCAGTACTTGCGTAGGCCTGCATGGGGACCTTTGAAGCACTGCGTCACCTCCTCTGCTGGATCGATCTGCTTTCAAGAAACTCAATTCCAGCCTTCCTAACTCAGAATCCCAATCTCCCAGCAAAATCTCGTACTTCTACTCGAAATGTTGAGTTGCCTCTGCGTGTGGCCTTCGTGGCCCTGCGTCACCCTCTCTAGGTACTACGTTGCCTCCTCCACGTCTTTCTCTGCCTCTCTGCTTAATATTCTTGGCCCCAAAGAAGATCCTCCGACCAAAACTACTTTTTCCCCTCTCTGTGTGAGAATCTCTCGATCAAAGTTTTCCTCTGAGCACTGCTCACTTCAGAAAAATCGATCTCTTGATCTCTCGGTGTGTCTTTCCAAATGACCCTCAAGTCTTCTTTATAGTTTTCTCGTTGAGACTTCAACGGTCGAGATTAGATCTCCAATTAACGGCTAAGATTACATTTTGACTTGATCTACTTTTTCTAGAAGTTACACCCACAGTTTAGATTAATACCCATTAATTATGTTAATTTCCTAAGTTTATACTTAGGGTCTCATTAAAAATAGTTAATTTATTAAATAAAATAGTCTCTAGGTGGAATTTCCCAAAACGATTTCTGGGTTATCTGGAATGCATGTGTCTAAGCCTCTCCACAAAGTTTTAGACTTAGAGCACATCCGATGCTACCCCAAATCAATACTCCCTCTTAGCGAGGAATGTGCTCTAGCAAATATGCCCTGCTGCACACTGCTCTGACTCTGAAGCACCTCGCTCTACGCTGCTGATGTCTAACATGTTGTCCACCAACCATTGCGTTGTTGTTGCCACTGTACTGTTGTTGACCCTGCCACAATAAACACTGCATCCGTACTGCAACTCCCTCTCAAATGTTGCATCTACTGCTAGCACTTCCACTGATAACCCTGCACTACAACTCAATTGCTGAGAGAAGCAACTAATAGACATCCAAAAAAATTTGAACAAGTGTTCAGGATGCATCTCGATGTTGAAACTTTGACTGCTGCTAGTCCCACGCTGTCCCTATGAAGGACTACGTTGTTGTTCCTGCACTGTGTCTCTTTGCACTGCACTGCTCAGATTTAGCGTTGCTAACTACTGCATCTGTCACTTCAACACTCCTATGCCCCTTCTGAAACTCCTCCATCCTGCTACTACTGATCTTGGGCTCCCGTAGCAAGGATGTGATCCAAGAGGTGGACTCCTAAAGGATCCAGCCCAACTAAAGTTCTTGCAAACTTACAGTTCAATATCGCCCCATTTCCCTCCTGGAGATGCGTGGGCACTCATGGCATACTCATCTTCTTCAATCCTTGCGGACGCAGCCTTCGGATCAGGCTTCTCGTCCTTGTCCTTTTTCTTCAAATGACATTGTGTTGCGTAGTGACCAAGTTCACCATACCTGAAGCATTTTATCTTTGAGATGTCCTTCTTCCGTCTCTGCTGCTCCTGCTGCCCCTTAGATGTAAGGGTTGCGTTTTCCTCCTCCTCCTTCGTCTTCGACCCACTGCTTTTACTGTCGTCAAATTTACACTTGACTAGGTCCCTCCTTAGCTCTTCTCGCTGAAGAGCAGCCCACATCTCTTCCCAGCTCGGCAAGGTTGCTCTACCTAGGATGCTCTGGACGAAGACCTGCCATTCTTCTGTGACTACGTTGAGGACAAGCCTTATGTTGAGATTTTGAGTGTTAAGGTAGCATCGAGTGTGCTCTAGCCCTGAAATTTTGTGGAGGCGCTAAGACAGAAAAGACCTCCAAAACCCAGAAAGCATTTAGAAAAATTTCATCCAGTGTGTGAGATATAATAATTAATTTTTTTAATGAGGACCCTAAGTCTAACTTAAGGAATTAGAAAAATTAAAGTGAATTGATTAAACACATGTGATGAAATGTCTAAGTGACGCGGATCAAGCAGTCTTTTAATCTCAGTCGTCGATAAAAGATTAAATCACGGTCATTGATGTATCAACGAAAAAGTATAAGAGAAAGGCTTGAGGGTTAGTTGGAGATACACACATGGAGGCAGAGCACTGAGATTAAGCTGGAATTCTAGCGCGGGTTTGCTAAGAATTTCCATAAGAGTTTCAGCTGGAGTGAGGGGTAGTATTGGCTAAGGGGATGATCTGATCCCGGAGCCAAGAGTCAGCAAGAGGCAGAGGAGCAGCAACCAGGAGCAGTGCATAGGAAGTTGAGGCTACGCAGCGGCTGCGCAGCGCAGAGGGTTTCAGCCGCTACGCAGGTGCTACGAAGGCCCAAAAAGGACAACGCTAAGGCTTCAGGAGGCCATCAGGGGACGCAGAGGCCATCTAGCGCAACATAAGGACTGCGTCACCCAGTCTGGGGTTACACAATCCCCTTTTGAGCAGTGCAGGGGCATGCAGAGGCTAGCAGGGCTGACACAGGCAGCTTTAGGGCAGCGTTGGGGTTTCTAGAGGCAGAACAAGGCTAAGTTCTGTAAATCCCGTTTGAGGGTGTGAATCAATCGAGTCTTCAGTCTCTAGAACAGCAGGTATTGCTGCAGATCTTATTTTCTCTGTCGGGTTAATGCCCAGATTTGTTATACTTAGAGTCTACTTAATAATAATAAACCCTCATATATGTTGCACCGGTTTTCCCGCATTGGGTTTTTCCGGGGACATTTGTCCGAAAAATCAGTCACTTTGTCGAATGAGCATAATATTCAATAAATGATATGTATGTGTGTAGGCTGTTAGTTGTGTTTACTTCGGTATTTTCTGAATATTTTCTGAAAATAACTTGTATGATTAAATCACAAGTAGGAGAAGTAAATAAAGATACTACAGTAGGATTTCTGTATTATTGTATTCAGAAATTTTCACATGGTATCAGAGCAATTGCAGATCAAGTTGAATCTCCAGCAAATCAGCTGAAGACATATTTTATGCAAGGTAGCAGCTAAAGCAGCAGAGAGCTGGAGAGGGCAGCTCAGCAGCAGCAGGACGCAGTCCCAGCAAAGGCGATGCAGGGGCTGACGCAGTCCCATCTAGGTGATGCTGAGACAACGCAATGCCTTCTAGAGGGACACAGGAGCAGCCTACATTGCACAGCCGCTCCGCAAAGGCTGCGTTGGGCCAGTCTGCTCACGCAGAGGCCAGCTAGAGGGACGCAGTCCAGTTTACTTTTTTGTTGCTGTGAAGTATTGTCGAGATCTGGAAGCAGTGCTTCAGATCTTCAGCAGTTCCTGGTTGGTGTGGTGGAGAATATGTTGGTGCAGAATTGTGCCTAGCTAAGTTGACAAAGAGTGGGAGGAAGACAGTCACTTAGCAGATATGCGCCAAACAGATCTGAGATTCGATCAGGAGGGTGATCGTAGAGAACTGTTCGATTGTTTTTGGCTGTAGATTTTCAGGAGGGAAATCAGTTGACAGAGGGAGTAGCTACTATAGAGGGTTTTTTATCACCAAGAAACCCAAATCCAGCATTTCTGTTGAGTTTTGCAGCAGAAAGAGGGAGAAGAGTATTCATCCGAAAGATTTGAGCTAGATGGCCTCTCATGGACTGAGAGATCAGGACAGGTTGGACGGTGTGTCCAACTTTGTCATCTGGAGAGCCAGGATACTGACAGTCCTGGATGAGTACGGCATCAAGAACCAAGCAACGAATGTCCTAGTTGTGCCTACCGATCCAAATCCTCTGAAGAAATTCAATGAAATCAAGCGTGGGTTAAGCTTTTAATCATGCACGGAGTTAAAGATCACGTTGTGCCACATATTGCCGGGAAGAACATGGCAAATGAGATGTGGACTTCTTTGGAGACGATGTATCAGGGAAGCTCTGTTCAAAGCAAAATGCTTCTAGAGAATCAAATAATGTTGTTCCAGATGTAGAAGGATGAGGAGATAGATCCCTTCCTTTTTTTACTTCAGACTATCCGGGATCAACTGATTGCCATGGGTGCGACTCCAAATGAAGGACTCTTGGTAAAGACTGCCCTAAATGCAGTCACCGAGGAGTGGGAAACGTTTGTCCAAAGCATATTGGGCAGGGCAGCATTACCATCCTGGGCAGACATGTGGGCAAATCCTCCGTCGAGAGGAGATCAGGAGACTCACCAAGAGGCAAAACAGCAGCAGCGGAACAGTCAGGGTGAAGAAAGAAGAGGAAGATGATGCAGCCCTTGCATTGAAGGAACGAAGGCAGCAAGGGAAGAAGAAGAGGGACCTATCCAAGGTCCGGTGCTTTAATTGTGGCGAACTTGGACACCTCGCCAGCACTTGTCCTAAGAAGAAGGACAAAGGATCTTCTGAATCCAAGGCAACAACAACATAGGACGATGGGAGTGATGATGAGATAGCCATGAGTGCTCATGAGCCACGTAAGTGGGGCGATATGGATCTGTAGAGCAGCTACAAATCAAATAGGCAGGATCCTCGAGTAAGCCCAACTCTTGGATCACATACAAGCTACGGGAGCTGGGGAGCCTTAAGACGGTAGTGGGACAAGAAGAGAGATGGTTGCAGAAAATCACAGTGAAGCAAAGGGGCAAAGTTGAAACACTGTAGAAGGAGCAGCGCAGTGCAGAGGCAGCAGCAGCGTAGAGGCAGTAGCGCAAAGGCTGATGGGACTTCAGCAGCACAGAGAGGCAATGCATAGTTGTAGCAGCGTTGCAGCTTCAGGAGGACAGTATAGAGCAAGATCCAAGGGAGCTTAAGTGATGAGATGCAGCCCGACTTGTCTGTCAAAGATTGGGCAGGGGTCCTTCAGTTGCTTACTTCTCAGCAACTGAGTTGCAGTGCAGCAGTTAGCAGTGGCACTGCTATGGGCAACATGATGCAGCAATTTTAGAGGGAGCTGCAGTACAAATGTAGCAGTGTCAGTGGCAATGACATGGGCAGTTGTACAGAAAGCAGCAGCGCAGTGGATGGAGGGCAGCAAGCCAAGCATCAGCAGTGCAGAGACCAATGCCAAGATCTTGTGATACATGGTGTGGATGTATTACTAGAGCACTTTGTGCTAAGAGGGAGTGTTGAGATTTTGAGTGTTGGGGTAGCATCGGGTGTGCTCTAGCCCTGAAATTCTGTGGAGGGGCTAAGACACACAAGACCTCCAAAACCCAGAAAGCATTTGGAGAAATTTCATCCAGTGTGTGAGATATTAAAATAATTATTTTATTTAATGACGACCCTAAGTCTAACTTAGGGAATTAGAAAAATTAAAGTGAACTAATTAAACACGTGATGAAATGTTCTAAGTGACGTGGATCAAGCAGTCTTTTAATCTCAGTCGTCGATAAGAGATTAAATCACGATCGTTGATGTATCAACGCAAAAGTATAAGAGAAAGGCTTGAGTGTCAGTTGGAGATACACACATGGAGGCAGAGCACTAGATTAAGCTGGAATTCTAGGGCGGGTTTGCTAAGAATTGGCAGAAGAGTTTCAACTGCAGCGAGGGGTAGTATTGGCTAAGGCGATAATCTGATCCCGAAGCCAAGAGTCAGCAAGAGGCAGAGGAGCAACAACTAGGAGCAGCACAGAGGAAGCTGAGGCTACACAAGAGTTGTGCAGCACAGAGGGTTTCAGCCACTACGCAAGTGCTACACAGACCCAAAAAGGGCAGCGCTGAGGCTTCAGGAGGCCATCAGGGTTACGTAGAGGCCATCCAGGGCAGCGTAAGGACTGCGTCACCCAGTCTGGGGTTACACAGTCCCCTTCTGAGCAGTGCAGGGGCATGCAGAGCTGACGTAGGCAACTTCAGAGCAGCGTTGGGGTTTCTAGAGGTAGAACAGGGTTGAGTTCTATAAATCTCGTTTGAGGGTGTGAATCAGTCCAGTCTTCAATCTCCAGAACAACAGGTATTGCTGCAGATCTTACTTTCTCTGTCGGGTTAACCAGTAAGGTGCCCAAATTTGTTGTACTCAGATTCTACTTAATAATAATAAACCCTCATATCTGCTACATTGGTTTTCCCACATTGGGTTTTTCCGGGGACATTTGTCCGAAAAATCTGTGTCACTTTGTCGAATGAGCATAATATTCAGTAAATGATCTGTATGTATGTAGGTTGTTAGTTGTGTTTACTACGGTATTTTCTGAATATTTTTTGAAAATAACTTGTATAATTAAATCACAAGTAAGAGAAGTAAATCAAGATACTGCAATAGGATTTCTGTATTATTGTATTCATAAATTTTCACACCTTACCATCACAGTAGGCTGAGGTGTGGACCCCACGGTTGCTAGTTGACCATGGATTTCCTAAAGCTTCAAGAGAAACGGATCTATACGCTCCCCTTTCTGCATCTGCGTCATCCTCAATTTCTGCTCTAAGTACATCTTTTGTTGTTCGAAAGATCCTTCGTATAGCGCTACTAAGGCTTCCCACATCTGCCTAGTTGTGTCTTTGCTGGCTATGTGGGACACTATGTGATCTTTGACTCCATCAAGGAGCAGCCTCCTCGCCTTAACCATATCATCCATATACTTCTTCAACGGATTTGGATCTGCAGGGACAACTACCGCACTCATCACAAAAAGCTTGAGATCGTATTCATCTAGAAGGCATGTGATTCGCACCTTCCAGATTACATAGTTGCCTCCTCCAACCGATCCTGATCTCTAAGCCCATGAGTTGCCATGGTCGTCAAGAAAATGTTGAATCTACTCCCTCTATTTCTCTTATGCGCAGCGCTTGACTGGCTTACGCACTCCTTGTTGGAGATGGTAAATAAGCCACCCTAATCTGTTGCTCAAATCTCGAAAAATAGAATTCCCTGGCTAGGAACTCCCTGAGGAAGAAAATTCCCTTATTTTGCTTCTTTTCTTCCTTCTGACGTCTTTCTACCCAGCAAAACAAATTCTACCTGCAGAAAAACTGTCCCACCAGCTCTACGCTGAGGCTTTGTGCTGCTCCCTCTGGCTCGGCAAAATCTCGATCAGGAAGCCCTTCCTCTCTATCGACTCACTTAGAGAGAGACTTTCCACGAAAATTCAGCCCTCCGGGCCTGGACTGCGCAATCCCTCTAGGGATTCGAACTGTTGCCTTCTACAACTATTCGGCCTCCTGCTCAACACTGGATCTGCTCTTCTTGTCTCACCTGCAACCCTCTGATACCATGTGAAAATTCCAAATCCAGAATCCTACTGCAGCCAACTGAATTTACTTCTCCTACTTGTTATTAAAATGAACAAGTTATTTAAAGTGTTCTACTGAAAATACTGAAGCAATTACTATTGCAGCCTTCACTTAATTAATTAAATATGTCGAAACAAGAAAATGAGCAAGAAAGAAAAACATCACACAGGACACCGTTGTTTTTGGACAAACGTCCCCAAAAAAACCCAATGCGGGAAAATTGGTGGAGCAGATCTGAGGGTTTTATTATTAAGCAGTATTTATTTCTGAATACAATCTCTGGATGCCTTGCTGGCAATCCAGTACAGAGAATATCACTCTGCAGAAGAAAAATTGTGAGATTACCTCACTCTACAAGTCTTGGTTGATCCGGTAGTTGATCTGACGAAACCCTAGCACCCTCGGCGCTGCCTCTGTGTAGTAATTTCGTAGGCCTGCGTGGGGACCTCTGAAGAACTGCGTCACCTCCTCTGTTGGATCGATTTACTCTCGGGAAACTTGATTCCAGCCTTCACGGATCATAATCCCCGATCTCCCAGCAAAATCTCGAACTTATGCTCGGAATGTTGAACTGCCTCTACGTGTGGCTTTTGTGGCCTTGCGTCACCCTCTCTGGGTGTTGCGTCACCCTCTCTGGGCACTGCGCTGCCTCCTCTGCGTCTTTCTCTGCCTCTCTGTTGAGTATTCTTGGCCCTGGAGAAGATCCTCCGACCAAAACTGCTTCTGCCCCTCTCTGCATGAGAATCTCTCAATCAAAGTTTTCCTCTGAGCACTGCTCACTTCAGAAAATTCGATCTCTTGATCTCTCGGTGTGTCTTTCCAAATGACCCTCAAGTCTTCTTTATAGTCTTCTCGTTGAGACTTCAACGGTCGAGATTAGATCTCCAATCAACGACTAAGATTACATTTTGACTTGATCTGCTTTTTCTAGAAGTTACACCCACAATTTAGATTAATACCCATTAATTATTTTAATTTCCTAAGTTTAGACTTAGGGTCTCATTAAAAATAATTAATTTATGAAATAAAACCATCTCTGGGTGGAATTTCCCAAAACAATTTCTGTGTTATCTGGAATTCATGTGTCTAAGCCTCTCCACAAAGTTTGAGACTTAGAGCACATCCGATGCTACCCCAAATCAACACTTGTCACACGTGTGTGTGTGTGATCATGTTTTGTTGTTTTGATTATTGGTCATTATTAGGTAGAGATGGTTATCTACAACGAGTTTGTTCCTAGTTTTTAAGAGGCTATTGAGGCCAAGTTGGATGTCAGAGATTCTCTCCAACTAGTTAGCTTCCTCTTGTTGTAGAATCAAAAGACTTATGTATTTAAATGATTTTCCTTAACTTGATAATTACTTGTGATATTTGTTGGCCTTTAATTACTTTATTAGACCTCTGTTCATAAAGCAATTACCAAAAACAATGAAGATCACAAGAGACATAGTACACAAGATATAGGCTCCAAGCCAAGGCAAAACCCCTCCAAGGAGAAAACCCAGAAAATGCTTCTCTTCTTCTTTAGAATCTGCTTACAAAAGAGACTTCCAAGACACAAAGAACAAAGCTAACAAACCCTCCAAGACCAAGCCAGCCCCTAGCAAGATCTTCCTTGACACAGCTTCCAAAACTTCGATACTGCTCCTTTGATGTTGCAACATTGGCCCCTACAACAAAAGTTCGGCCATGCAATTTTGACCTCCTGCAACTGCTTCAGAATTTCGACCCCCTGCAACTGCCAGCTTCACAAACCATAGTGAACAAAGAAAGAGATTCTTTGACAAACTTCGACTTTTGCTCCTCTTCTTCATCCTCTCAGCTTCTTTCTTCACCTTCGCTATTGCAGATCGAACTTGCTTGAGATGAGTGACCAAATGAGTCGAGCTTCACTCCTTTATATAGCCTTTCTTGAGGGTCGAATTCCCTCCCTTTAGGCCGACTTGATCTACTCCTTGGGCCGACTTGGTCTTTGGCTTATCCATGGCTTTTTATCGACAAAAAAAAATATTTTTCTTCATTATCTTTGGCTTATCCATGAGTCCAAATGGGACTATGACACATGACCAATATTATTCTTTATCCTAGAAAGACCTAAAAAGACCTAGAAGACATAAAACCACGAAGAACATGCTTTTGACTCAAACTTGAGAATGAAACCCATACTCCAAAATAAAAATATAATTTATCTTTCTTTCCTTTTCTTTCTTTATAAAGAATATACAATGTCATGATTACAATTACATCATAATGAAGACCAAACCTAGTTACAATTTTCAACACATCTATTGGTGTGTGGTTCAGATATTATCTCAAATAAGTGGATTGTGTGTCCAAGATAGTTTGCCTATCTTGAAACAACTATGATGTATTTATATTTGTACAATTACTTTATTTATATTTGGTATGTGTTACCCACCACCAGTGGGTGATACCCATAGGAGAAATTTTTCTCCTAGATTGTCTTCAGTCGGCAACCAGCAGCCCCTTGCAGCCCCCAGATAGCTTGATGTGCCACCATTTCCGCCACCTGAGCCAACCATTATGCACCCTCACCCATCTCTCATGATCGTATGTTTGAAGGTGGGTCTTCCAACCCTGAAGGTATGACTTTCATTATGTAGTTGGATAATTTTGCTTACTTATCATGGACACTTCTAGGCATGGATTAGTGGGGGGATTCGGCGGAAAGAATGGACTTAGTTTGTACTCTTGTCCCCTTGTCCAACTTGGTGGTTAGCTTCGTATCCTAGTCCCGTGAGATCTCCTTTACTGGTTACTAGCTTTAGTAGTGGCACTACATGGGAAACCCCAATTTTGGTTGCGTGGTCTCGCTACCTGACACCACTTACATCACTCCCCTCCACGCATTATAACCCCTTTTCACATATTTCCCATCCAGGTCCACATTTGTCCATTAGGTCCACAAGGAGGTAGCCTCCCCCTCCCCTTGTCCACACTTTGGGTTGGGCCTAGAACAATGCCCCAAAGGTTGATGCGACTAAAAGAAAATAAAAAGCATAATTTGGCCACTCTCAACAGGAAATGTACCATAAAATGCAAAAGATGGTCAAGACATACAATTTAGCACGTGGGAAAAATTCAACATGAGCTCTACCTCTATCATCATGGCCATCACCCTGGTTCCTAGGGCCCATCATATTGCCCCCTTGCATCATTAAGGAACCCATGATTGTCCCAACCCGTGATGGGTGATGAACAGCCCATCCTTAAGGGGGTAATCACTACTATATCTTACACATCATGCTCTCATTCCCTAGAGCCCCCAGCAGTTACAAAAGAAAAATAAATAAAAGGCAAAAGGCATATGAAGAAGGGTGGAAAAACAAAGGTCGGGGTAATTCATGTACCACGATTGCTCCCTCCTACATCCATACACCCAAGTGTGGGTTTCCCTCATCATAGTTAACTTTGTACCATGGCATGTGACTTCGAGCCTTTCCCGAGGCCCCACTCTGTTCCATCATTATATCACATGACACTTATCATATGACAGATGTACCATGGACTTGTCACTCCCTTAGAGGTTGAAACCACTTAATAAGGTCCTTGATTAAGCTCCGTCTTGAACTTGGAGACACATGTACACTCTAAAGCCCATTATGGAAGGGTATGCAACTATAAAGTGTCCACTTGGTTCCATGACTTGTAAGCTCGTTTGCTCAATTACACTAATGATTTGTTGTACTAGAAGGTGAGGACATGCATTGGATCTTATACAAGATTGCAGGTGGGTCTCCATCTTGGGGTTTGGTCTCCCTATACGGGGTCCAAGCCCTTCAGAGGGTCATATTGGCATTTATAGGGTGCGCATTGAGAGTCATGGACCTCCACTATAGCAGAGAGTAGATAGCCATGCCATGGGATCCTTCAGCACCATTTATTGCTCGCCCATGTTCCACTTATTATTTGATGATGATGATCCACCTAGATCACCTTGCCCAGCCAGCTACACACTTGCACCACACACTTGGCAGTTGATCCAGGGCCCAGATGGGGTTGTGTCTCACCATGGGAGGCAAAGGGAGGGTTTGCATCATTGTGCCAGCCCTTGCAGATGGGATACATGCTTATTCGATTCAGTTGGAGACACATGAGGATGTTTTTGTGCCCCCACATCCACTTTGGGCCACCACGGGTCATTTGCTTGGACATCAAGGGGACATTCCCTTCATCACATTTTTGGAGCCCTTCTATTCTTTTTGACACATGTTGGATTTCATTCGGCCTTCCAACGGCCCTCCTAACTATTGTATTATCATTTCGACCCTCTTAAGAGGCTTATTTTTCATATTATGGAGCTATTTGGTGGGCTTGTCACCAAAAGGATGTTATTTTGCACATTATTTTTATTGTAGGGGCATTATTAGGCATATAATTAGGTCATTCGAATCCCTTGGAGGATCATATAAATATAAGAGAGGTTCATTTGATCTCTCATCATCACTTGGATTTGGGATATATCTTTCTAAAGATTTCGAACTTACAATTTGTGGAATGATTTGGATGATTAAATGCATTTTCATGTGTGGAATAATTTCACAATCTCTCTTGGAGCTTCTATTTGGAAAGTTTATGGATGGATATACTCTTTTTGTCATGTAAGTGCAATTTTCATGCGAATTTCATAATGTTTCACATCTAATGTATGGAATGCTATGTCATGATTTTACTTGTGCCCTAAAAGTTAATGCAAATTTATGAAACACTTGTAATCTTGCCTCGTTGCATATGTTATTCATCTTGGCAAGAAGAACAAATTTTCCTAGGGGTAGGTTGTGCACCTTTTACCTTGAAACTCCATCAAATATTGCATACTGAAGTATAAAAGTCAAAAGTTGTTGTGAAGTTGAATCCACAAAAAGCGTAGTTGCTTCTTTAAGCCTCCTTGAAGAGCGAAGTTCATAAATCTTGATCATTTTGACTCCAATCTTCTCAATAGCTAGGCACTGGTCCTAGATCCTTGGTGATCACATTAACTTAATGAAATATCATGTTTTCACCTCCTTTCTTCCTCATTTCTTCATCCCCTAAGGATAAGGAGATTTTCTAGGGCTTGGTGCGAAATTTTAGGGAGCAGGAATTTTAGGATATTGTCCAGACAAGTTTCTTCATTCATGTCTCCTCTAGACGTCCTCTAGTGTTGAACAAATTTCGACAGTGGAATTCGAAATAAATTGATGCCCTAGCTACCACACCAAGAGGGAACCCTTGAAGTTGCTTTAACTTGGGGGTTTCTTGAAGGTTTGCACTTTATAGTTCATCATTCAAAACCTTTTCTCTTAACTATAGGTGATCATTGGATGAGCCTTTACCACAGTACATCTCTCAACTCTGTGTCTGTTATAGTATTTCTCTCAAGAGGTTTTTCATGCAAAGTCGCCCTAGCTTCTCCCAAAGATGACACTTTAATTTAATCTTTCCATTGAATGAACCATCCTTGCCTCACATTGAACCCTAGTATAAACACATCAATCACAAGTGAGAGATTAAGTCTTATTGGAGAGACCTTACCTTGATTTTGAAGCAAACATGCCATTATCTAAGCCTCTCTTTTGAATGGGATTTGAAATCATATTACATCTAGTCATTGACCTTATCCTTCTAGTGATTTCCTCTATATCAGGATTCCTCCTGTTAGCACTCAAATCTACCTCAGGCTGAAATGAAGTAAAACTCAAGGCTACATCAAACCACGCTCAGCCTCGTAGCTAGCCCTACGAGGACAGGAGAGGGCTCTCTCCGTCAATCTCGAGAAAATAAGCAATAGGATGCGAGATGACTTACAATAAGAACCGATTTTAGGCTAGTAAAGAGATAGGTATGTTTCATTTTGGTTTTTTTGGGTTTTCGCTGGAGTAATGGGAAAACAAATTTTGGGTCCGGGGATAAGGTCAGACCTTTGCAGAGTTCAAGCTAGGGCGAGGTAGGTGATGATCTTGATGCTTTAAATTGGATATATGGATAGATTAGACCAACGAGGAGCTGAAGAGGGCAAAGAAGAACTTGGATCCTCTCCAAACAGCTGAAAACATATAGAACTAACTGAATTCAAAGGCTAAGCACTGTAAACAATGGATTCAACCTTATTTCACTCATTCACTTTAGTTCAGAAGCATAATGAAAGGATGGCAACATTAAACATGAAGAAACTTACAGTAAACAAAGGAGAAACATCATCAAGAACATAACACCACAAGGATCCCAACAAGTGCCGCAAAACCCCTGATCTTTCCTTAGCCAAAATATGAAAGTATGTACAATAGTATCAAAAGTATCCCAAGAGTCCAAACTCTCCAACCTCTGAAAATGATTGAGAAATTACAATATATAGATCACTCTAACACCTTTCCCCACCTCTAGGGGTCGAATTCCCTCTTCAGGGATCAGTTTCAACCAATTCTAATCATGGAACTACAATCTAGGCAGCTAACAACTTGCCTCTAAAAGAGTGAAAACTGATCCATTACATGATTTTTTACTCATTTGAGAGTGAATCTTCTAGAAGAGATAAAAATAAGCCAAAGTTACATGCCAAACATGAATTTACATCATAAAAACCCAAAAATTCTATCCACAAGCAAAACTGGTCCATAATAGGCGAAATACTGAGCTGGCAGCTGAAAATTTAGGAAAAATTCTAGGTGGGTCGCTCCTGAACTGTGTGGGTCGCTCATGTTCCAGGCTGAATTTGAGGTACTTCCCGACATCCAAATTGTGCTCATGATAGCTCGTTGGAAAGCCCTGGATGTCTAATTTCCAACCCAAGTGGAATTTTGGAATTTGGAGTTGATTTGAACCTCCAAAACCTCATTCTCCCAGAGGTACTCCCTGCTGGTGCAAAAGGTGGCAGCAAGGTGGTTTTCATGGTGTTTTTGAGCTTTTTGACCATCCAGATTTCGATGAAATGCTAAGTTGACTTCTGTGAGGATGCATAATTGAATCATGAAAATCCAAAAAATGGCACTTTCCTCCAGCAAGTGTCCCAAAAAAGTGATTGATGAGCGTCACAGACCCACGAATCGCAAACCTCGTTTTAGACCAAAAATTTGAAAATGATAAAATTCCTTTCCTGACTTGCCCAATTCGGAGTGCAGGTCCTCCATCATGTGTCCTGCCCAGCTCAATACACAACCGCCAAACCAAGTGGGATTAGGCCTTTTCCGCCGTCTGGGTATGCCTTGCGCAACCTCCTCTTCATGATCTTCATCCTCGCTTTGCAAACATGCATGCGAGCCCAGTAATGGCCTTTCATGTGGCGAAGCATGTCTTTGTCTCGATTGGCCTTCGCCAACAACTTCTCCAGATGTATATTCACTCGCGTGAGTACAGTATCTCTGTCAGCTGGTGTCATGTCACCGGGTCTCTTTCGATTCCACTGTCTGTCCTCACGGATTTGGCGCACCTCATAAAATGTGAGCTCATCCTCAAGTTGTTTGTTGCGCTGCTCCAAATAGTTAATCACCCACTGAGCCTTCTGCAATTGGTCTTTCAGCTGGTCATTCTCGGCCCTTTGCTCCTGGATGACTTCCCTCCGCTTTGAGCTAGGAGAGCCCGTATCAACATCAATGACTGGGCCCATGTCTCGCCTCCCGATGGGCTCCTCATCATGTATGGGGCCTTCTTGCTCCCCGTCTTGCACTGCACTCGATTCCGAAGAAGGTAGCAGAGATCCTCTCCACCTCACGTGAGATAACACTGCCTGTCGATGAAGTTCAAGACCCCTTCCCACCTCACGGGAGATAGATTTCCACAGTCAAGCCAGTCAAGGTCTGTGGTCTCATTGAGTATAAGTGTCCAACTAAAGGAGGCTTCACAAGCTCAACCTCAAGCATGTCCATTGGTGTGGAGGCTCTCCCGTGATCATGAACTCTGCTCCTGAGGCCGCCAGTGGGAGACTCAAAAGTTCCTAGAAATGAAATCCTCCTGGTGATGCCCCCTGTCTTAACCGATGTGACACCATGATCTTGATCAAAGCGAAATGATATACACTCCTGTACTGCTGCACTGGGCTCGTCTTCTTCTGCACAAACATCACCATCCTCTCTATGTTGCGATATATGAAATACGGGATATTCATCATACGTACCCTTGTGAAGTGCATCAACAAACGAATATGGTACGCGCAAAGACGAGCATACCTACCTTCACAACTAAAATACTGAATGATGAGCTTCATGAGCGGTGCATACTCATCTCTCAAGAATCTGAATGGAAAAACTCTGCTCAAGTAACCCATATATCCAGTTTTAATATACGGCTCATAGTGGAATTTCTCTAAATGCTGACCCTTGTTCCATTCCTCACCCATGTTTGGTATACCAGTGGCTTGAGCAATAGTCAAGGGTGACAAAATGAAATCAACCCCAAAGAAGATTACTGTTATCCAGAACAGAAATAAACAGATTTGCCAATTAATATGAGGCCGGAAAGCGTGCAAACTATCCACAACATCTTGAAACATGACAATGAAACAATCCATAGCTAATGGATAGCTGCTCGCAACCGACAAAAGAAGTAGGCTCCTCTCTCCTTCGCGATGATTAACACTTCTATGATTCCAGACCCCGTGGCACATTACCTTCGGTCACCGAATCACTGCCTGACCTTGGCTCATATTCTGACTCTGCCTCCGACATGGCTCTGACCAAGCTTTTGGCAATGTGTATACTGATATGAAAGCAGTGCAAACAAAGTTAGGATGTATGTTTCAACACCCAACCAATATTCCCACCGTCAAAACACCATAAGGAAACAAACCATGGATAAAATCTCTGTTTTAGATGGATTGGAAAAGAGGCACAATCTATGTGTTTAAATGCAAGTGAAACTTTGATCAAAGGGAGCGGGCAACTTTCAAAATATTGAACAAATCTTATCAAAGGAGAGCATGGCATCATATGAATGTTTTTGTCCATGAGTAATAACAACAAAGGTGTCAATGGGAAGTTTGGAACAAAGTCATGAGAATGTTTTTACATTGGGCAGTGAGACATAATACAACCACAGTCACCATGGAACAAAGGTTTTAAACATGGTATAATAATAGCAATGGTCACAATGGCATAATGGGCATGAGAACAATATGGTTTTGATATTATATGCAAGGCTGGATGTGTCACTGATATAAGATAGAAAACAAACTCATGCAACCATTCATTTTCATTTTAAAACCCTGAAAACGATCATGCTATGACTGTGGGGTTTTAAATCCTCCGTTTGAAACGTTTGAAACCACCAATGATGCCACCAATGCATTCAAAAACATCAAGCAATTGATAGAAACCTGTTTGAAGGCCAGTTGAAGCAATCCCAAACAAGATTGGGCGCTCAAAATGATTTTTTGGACCTCTGTTGATGAGTGGGTCGCTCTGCCCAGGTGGGTCGCTCCTGTGCAAATTTACACTATGAAAAATGCCCAGGTGGGTCGCTCTGCCCAGGTGGGTCGCTCCTGTTCCCTCTTGCCACATAGTGCATTTTGCAGAAAGCTTTTGGAGGCCTTCCCCGTGTCCAAATCGGACGTGTGATAGCTCGTTGGAAATCTATTGGAGTCTAATTTCCAACAAAAGTGGAATTATGCAATTTGGATTCCATTTACCCTGTAAAAAATCAAATCTCCCAACACTAGTCAAAATGAGCAGAATGAGGCTGCCTCAAGGCAGAGCGCTGTTGCAGTCAACTTTTGAAGATCTTCCTCAACTCCAAATTGAGCTCATGATAGCTCATTGGAAATTTATTTCTGTCTAGTTATCATTTGACTCATCATGCAAGTCATTTGGCCAACCATGCTAGGAGAAATCTTGATTTTCCCAAGGTCACTTCAGAGGTGCATTCAATTCTCCTGAGGCAACGGTATTTTTGAAATTTCTCCAAAACCATGATACCTGTGTAAAAAGTGAAGGAGGTTTTATTCCTTGGCATGTTTTGAACAAAAACCTCTCTCAGTTTCCCAAATTTCATCTTTGATTGCTCTGAAACATCTTTTGAGTAACACTTACCCCGATGTGTGAAACAAGGAATTTTGTCGAAATGAAGCGAAATGAAGGGGATAAGGGGCTTATAAATTCTTGGGGAAATTTTGGGAAGTAGGGAGGGATGTTAGGAAGCAGGGGAAAGTGGAATCACAGATATTGAGTGAGGGGAAGGGGTCCAAAAGGGAAAAACACAGGCCTAGCCTAGAAAATTGCCAAGTTGTGGCTAGAAACTAGGGTTTGTGCAAAAATGAGGAATTTTGGGGATCTCAGTGATGGGAAGTGTTTAATTAGGTGAATTAATGATAGGGGAAGGTGTATGAACATCAGGATACAAGTTTTTCGATGATTTGACCATCCAAGAGAAATTACCTCCAAAACCCTAGGAGAGGGAAATGGACCTTACCTAGGCACAACTGAAGCATGAACAAGGTGTAAAATGACTCAATGGAACTTGAAATGATGATGAAAACCCTATGAATGATGGCACACTCAGCTGAATGGTGACATGGACCGACATTTGGACAAATTTGAAAAGAGTGAAAACAAACCCTAGACCTAATGCCTAGTGACCAAATTTTGCTTGAAGACTCATTGAAATGACAAAATTTGACCTTGACACTTTAAAATCACTTTGAAAGAGCATGTTTGATCACTGGAGGAAGGCTGCAAAGACTGAATCTAACATTGGCTCCAATGGGGATGGTAGCTCCAGCTCCGTGGAGGTGCCAAGAACCGTAGAACTTGGGAGAGCAGACAGTGCCTCCATCCATTGGGCGATGGAATCATTATTTGAATGGATAACACAAAACCTTTGACACATTTATTGAATGAAAACTTGACTGAAAACTTGACTCAAACCGACTCGATGGCAAACTGAAATAATCTTGAAAAAACTGACTCAACAGACCAAACACAAATGACTCATGACTGACTTAAAACAAGACTTTACAAAGCTTTTTGAAAAAAGGCAGCAATTCATCAAGATTTGGAATCATGATGACAACCACCTGCATACTAATGAAATATGTACAATCATGTATAATTGGCTTTCCAATGTAACCAGTCAAGCAGATGGCTTCTTGACTGATTCTTTTGATCAGATCTCCCGGTCAACAATACACACTGATAACTGGGCATCCAAAAACATAATTGACCATGATCTCCTTCATCACTGAATACTGCAATACTCACCTTTACTGCTGACTGTAACAATTTTTCCAATGGATCATGAAAAACATGAAGATTTACCTCCTGCTGAAGAAACAAGGTGTCTTTTTCTCCTGCTTCTGATCTGTCTTTATCATGTACTTCAGTAAAAGTATGCTCCTGGGCTTCAAGAAACTCTGAACAGGTAGATGAGCAGATCTCTTCTTGAGAAAAAATTTCAACACATGAGACATATGAAGAAAATGAAAGGCAATCCGGAATGTTTTGATCTTTTGTACTCTGAAAGTATGATAGGTCATCTTCATATGATAGGACAGCCGGATTTTCATTATAGTCATCAATCATAAGGAAAGAAACTTGAGCTGATTCTTGATACCCAAACGTGACATCTCTATCATCTACCATAAATTCATCCAAAAGAGTTGTTTCACTTACTTGAATGAAGATCTCATCTCGTTGTTCATGAACTAACTGAATTACCTCTTCATGCAGGCTGTGTTCTAATGAACTGAAAACATTTGAGTCCATCCCTTTGTCTTCTTCATTGCAGATGAACTCAACAACAAAGTTCTCCTTTTCAAGATTCAACACAAGGTATTCTTGGTCATTACAATCTGAATCTGGATCTGATATGACTGAGTGGACATTATCACAATCTGCATTTGAAACTTGACTTTCCTGCACGCTGTCTTCTTCCATGGACAGATCTGAAACAATCTCTTCTCTTTCATCATTTTCCGCCATATAGACATCTTCAACCTGCTGATCTATAAGGCTGCTTACAGGACTGTCATCCATTTCAGAAAAGGAAGAAGTTCCACCATCACTTTCTTTACCATGTGCACACTGCAGATCTATGTTAACTTGCGCTGGAACATGACCTTTCAATAGCTGATCTATCTCATCTTCAGACAGAGGAGATAATACCTTTTGTTTTCTTTTGCTCAAACAGTGATTGTCTTCATTGATTTCAAGTGAAGGAGTATACAAATTTTCCTCATACTGCTGATCCATTTCATGTAATTCCTGTTCACTGTCAAAATGCAAAATTCCTTCATCTTCCACCACACTAAGATCTTGATCCTGTTGCAAATTCTCATGATTGTCTTTATGCTGCTGAAATGGATTTTCATACAGGGCTTCCATGATCTCATCATCCATGAAATTATCATCTTCATAATATTTCTCAAGGCTTTCAATAAAAGTAGAAGCATGTTTGCAACAGTCATGAACTAAATTTAATGATGGATAAGATACTTGATATCTTTCAATGAACATGGCATGAAAATCCTTTAAACAATAAATACAAGCTAGCGGCAAATTTTCATACCAAGATTGGGCTTCACCTTCCAGAGTGGCTAGGAATATCTTCATCAAACAATCTTCAGGTCCATCTTCAACTTATAATTATGCATGTAGCAAATCAACAAAAAGACATCTTTCTTTACCCCCATCGCGAACGAGGTATCTCACCAATCTACCTGGCATCTTATTCGGAAAACCCGAATGTGATCTCACTATGGAGCGATCTTCCTGGTGGATTCGTCCATCTTGAAAATCTCACAATATCGATCTCCCGCAGTGAAATCACCACAGCATCGATTTCTGATTGTTCAGCGAATGCTGTCAGCTGTGAATGATTTCACTCTTATGTCCGGGACGTTGTCCACCATCAACCATCGATCTTAAACTTGATACATGTAATCAGCACTTACAAGCTAAATATTTCACGACATAAGTTATACCGATCGATCAAGCAAATATTATCTACTTCTCACGATGCATAGCAACAAACAGTCTTAAGGCTACCTAAGGTGACTGCACTCCATCTATAACAAGCAAACCATTGAGATCTTTTCCAGTATGGTCGCCACTATGTTAGCACTCAAATCTACCTCAGGCTGAAATGAAGTAAAACTCAAGGCTACATCAAACCACGCTCAGCCTCGTAGCTAGCCCTACGAGGACAGGAGAGAGCTCTCTCCGTCAATCTCGAGAAAATAAGCAATAGGATGCGAGATGACTTACAATAAGAACTGATTTTAGGCTAGTAAAGAGATAGGTATGTTTGATTTTGGTTTTTTGGGTTTTCGCTGGAGTAATGGGAAAACAAATTTTGGGTCCGGGGATAAGGTCAGACCTTTGCAGAGTTCAAGCTGGGGCGAGGTAGGTGATGATCTTGATGCTTTAAATTGGATATATAGATAGATTAGACCGACGAGGAGCTGAAGAGGGCAAAGAAGAACTTGGATCCTCTCCAAACAGCTGAAAACATATAGAACTAACTGAATTCAAAGGCTAAGCACTGTAAACAATGGATTCAACCTTAATCACTCATTCAATTTAGTTCAAAAGCATAATGAAAGGATGGCAACATTAAACATGAAGAAACTTACAGTAAACAAAGGAGAAACACCATCAAGAACAGAACACCACAAGGATCCCAACAAGTGCCGCAAAACCCCTGATCTTTCCTTAGCCAAAATATGAAAAATATGTACAATGATATCAAAAGTATCCCAAGAGTCCAACCTCTCCAACCTCTAAAAATGATTGAGAAATTACAATATATAGATCACTCTAACACCTTTCCCCACCTCTAGGGGTTGAATTCCCTCTTCAGGGATCAGTTTCAACCAATTCTAATCATGGAACTACAATCTAGGCAGCTAACAACTTGCCTCTAAAAGAGTGGGAACTGATCCATTACATGATTTTTACCCTTTTTGTGAGTGAATCTTCTAGAAGAGATAAAAATAAGCCTAAGTTACATGCCCAATATACATTTACATCATAAAAACCCAAAAATTCCATCCACAAACAAAACTGGTCCATACTAGGCGAAAAACTGAGCTGGCAGCTGAAGATTCAGGAAAAATTTCAAGTGGGTCGCTCCTGAGCCGTGTGGGTCGCTCATGTTCCAGGCTGAATTTGAGGTACTTCCCGGCATCCAAATTGAGCTCATGATAGCTCGTTGGAAAGCCCTGGATGTCTACTTTCCAACCCAAGTGGAATTTCAGAATTTGGAGTTGATTTGACCCTCAAAAACCTCATTCTCCCAGAGGTACTCCCTGCTGGTGCAAAAGGTGGCAGCAAGGTGGTTTTCATGGTGTTTTTGAGCTTTTTGACCA
This sequence comes from Pinus albicaulis, assembly GCA_034641835.2. Classification (NCBI taxonomy): domain Eukaryota; kingdom Viridiplantae; phylum Streptophyta; class Pinopsida; order Pinales; family Pinaceae; genus Pinus; species Pinus albicaulis. Next base: position 1,907,351,941 of record CM076575.1, on the reverse strand, counting down.
TCCAGATTTCAATGAAATGCTAAGTTGACTTCAGAGGATGCATAATTAACCATGAAAAATCCAAAAATGTAAAAATTTCCTCCAGAAAGTGTCCCAAAAAAAAGTGAGCGCATGAGCGCGCGACCCACGTAACTGCAAAACCTGTTTTTTAGACCAAAAATTTGAAAATGACAAAAATTTCTCCGAATTTGCCCAAATTCGGAGCAGAGGTCCTCCATCATGTGTCCTGCCTAGTCAATGAAGCCTCGGCCAAAATCCGAAGTGGATTAGGCCTTTTCCGCCGTCTAAGTGCCTTGCGCAACCTCCTCTTCATGATCTTCATCCTCGCTTTGCAAACATGCATGCGAGCCCAGTAATGGCCTTTCATGTGGCGAAGCAGGTCTTTGTCTCGATTGGCCTTCGCAAACAACTTCTCCAGATGTATATTCACCCGCGTGAGTACAGTATCTCTGTCAGCTGGTGTCATGTCACCGGGTCTCTTTCGATTCCACTGTCTGTCCTCACGGATTTGGCGCACCTCATAAAATGTGAGCTCATCCTCAAGCTGTTTGTTGCGCTGCTCCAAATAGTTAATCACCCACCTAGCTTCTCAATTGTTTTTCAAATTTGGTCATTATTCTTTGCCCTTTTGCTCGGATGACTTCCCCTCGCAATTTAGCTAGAGAGCTCCCAGAGTTGAGAGAGTCAACATCACATCACAATTATGAACCCGGCCTGAGGCCTCATCATGCATGGGCCTCTTGCCCCTGTCTTGTACCTGTACCTGCACTGAAGAAGAAGGCGAGACCCTTTCCACATCACGTGGAGATAATACTCGCCGTGTCGATGAAGTCGGCAAGACCCCTTCCACCTCACGTGGAGATAGTACTCGTCGTGTCGCTGCAAATAAGGCCCTGTGGCCTCGCTGATATGTCTGAACCAAAGGAGTGCTGATATGCTCAACCTCAAGTATGTCCGGCTGGTGTGAAGGCTCTCCTGCATCATGAACTGTCTCGAGAAGCGGCTGTGGCACTCTGAAAAAGTCTCTAGAAATGAAATCCTCCCAAGTGATGCCCTGCTCTGCCAACTGATGTGACACCATGATCTTGATCAAAGCGAAATGATATATACTCCTGTACTGCTGCACTGGGCTCGTCTTCTTTTGCACAAACATCACCATCCTCTCTATGTTGCGGTGTATGAAATACGGAATATTCATCATACGTACCCTTGTGAAGTGCATCAACAAACGAATATGGTACGCGAAAAGACGAGCATACCTGCCCTCACAACTAAAATACTGAATGATGAGCTTCATCAGTGGTGCATACTCATCTCTCAAGAATCTGAATGGAAAAACTCTGCTCAAGTAGCCCATATATCCAGTTTTAATATATGGCTCATAGTGAAATTTCTCTAACTGCTGACCCTTGTTCCATTCCTCGCCCATGTTTTGTATACCAGTGGCTTGAGCAATAGTCAAGGGTGACACAATGAAATCAACCCCAGCAAGACTTACCCGGCCATCCCGTAAATGTAGAACAAACAGACGGGCCAATTCACGATGAGGCCGGGTTTGTGCAACCATCTCACAAAATCTGAAACATGACAAGTATCGGAAACAATCCATAGCCAATGGACATGCCTGCAACTGAGCCAAAGAAGTAGGCTCCTCTCTGCGATGATTACCACTTCTGTGATCTCTGTGGGACCCCCGTGGCACATTACCTTCAGTCACCGAATCACTGCCTGACCCTAGCTCATATTCTGACTCTGTCTCCGACATGGCTCTGACCAAGCTTTTGGCAATGTGTATACTGATATGAAAGCAATGCAAACAAAGTTAGGATGTATGTTTCAACACCCAACCAATATTCCCACCGTCAAAACACCATCAAGGAATCAAATCATGGATAAAATCTCAGCTTTAAATGGATTGGAAAAGGCACAATCTCTGTTTTGAATGCAAGTGAAATTTTGACCAAAGGGAGCAGGCAACCTTCAGAATATTGAACAAGTCTTGTCAAAGGGAGCATGGCATCATATGAATGTTTTTGTCTATGAGTAATAACAACAAAGGTGTCAAATGGGCAGTTTGAAACAGAGTCATGAGAATGTTTTTAACTTTGGGCAGTGAGACATAATACCACCACAGTCACCATGGAACAAAGGTTTTAAACATGGTATAATAATAGCAATGGTCACAATGGCATAATGGGCATGAGAACAATATGGTTTTGATAATATATGGCAAGGCTGAATGTATTACTGACATAAGATAGAAAACAAACTCATGCAAGAATTCATTTTCATTTTAAAACCCTGAAAACGATAATGCTATGACTGTGGGGTTTTAAATCCTCCGTTTGAAACGTTTGAAACCACCAATGATGCCACCAACGCATTAAAAACATCAAGCAATTGCAAAAAACCTGTTTGAAGGCCGATGAGAGCGATCCAATCAAGACTGGGCGTTCAAAATGAATTTTTGAACCTCTGTTGATGCGTGGGTCGCTCACCTTCTGCGTGGGTCGCTCGGCCCAGGTGGGTCGCTCACCTTGTAAGTTCACACTGCGGAAATAACCCAAGTGGGTCGCTCTGCCCAGGTGGGTCGCTCTTGCCTCTTGCCACATAGTGCATTTTGCAGGAAGCGTTTGGAGGCCTTCCCGGTGTCCAAATCGGGCGTGTGATAGCTCGTTGGAAAGATATTGGAGTCTAATTTCCAAAAAAAGTGGAATTATGCAATTTGGATTTCATTTACCCTGTAAAAAATCAAATCTCCCAACACTAGTCAAAATGAGCAGAATGAGGCTGCCTCAAGGAAGAGCGCTGTTGCAGTCAACTTTTGAAGGTCTTCCTCAACTCCAAATTGAGCTCATGATAGCTCATTGGAAATATATTTTTGTCTAGTTAGCATTTGACTCATCATTCAAGTCATTTGGCCAACCATGCTAGGAGAAATCTTGATTTTCCCAAGGTCACTTCAGAGGTGCATTCAATTCTCCTGAGGCAACGGTATTTTTGACATTTCTCCAAAACCATGCTACCTGTGTAAAAAGTGAAGGAGGTTTTTCTTCCTTGGCATGTTGGGGACAAAAACCTCTCTCAGTTTTCCCAAATTCATCTTTTATGGCTCTGAAACATCTTTTGAGTGAAACTTATCCCGATGTGTGAAACAAGGAATTTTGTCGAAATGAAGCGAAATGAAGGGGATAGGGGGCTTCTAAATTCTTGGGGAAATTTTGGGAAGTAGGGAGGGATGTTAGGAAGCAGGGGGAAGTGGAATCACAGAGATTGAGTGAGGGGAAGGGGTCCAAAAGGGTAAAACACAGGCCTAGCCTAGGAAATTGCCAAGTTTTGGCTAGAAACTAGGGTTTGTGCAAAAATGAGGAATTTGGGGGATCTCAGTGATGGGAAGTGTTTAATTAGGTGAATTAATGATAGGGGAAGGTGTATGAACATCAGGATACAAGTTTTTCGATGATTTTACCATCCAAGAGAAATTACCTCCAAAACCCTAGGAGAGGGAAATGGACCTTACCTAGGCACAACTGAAGCATGAACAAGCTGTGAAATGACTCAATGGAACTTGAAATGATGATGAAAACCCTATGAATGATGGTACACTCAGCTGAATGGTGACATGTACTGACATTTGGACAACTTTGGAAGAAGTGAAAGCAAACCCTAGACCTAATGCCTAGTGACCAAATTTTGCTTGAAGACTCTTTGAAATGAAAAAATTTGACCTTGACACTTTAAAATCACTTTATAAGAGCATGTTTGATCACTGGAGGAAGGCTGCAAAGACTGACTCTAACAC
>CM076575.1:1907254081-1907348039 GCA_034641835.2 Pinus albicaulis | reverse complement strand
ATATTCTCACTAAGCCCCTGGGGAAGGTCAAATTCCTAACCTTCCGTGAGAGACTTGGTATCGTGGAACGACCTTATGATGTGGGTCCTATTGGACGATGAGCTCGAGGAGCTCTGGGGGGGCTTTGGGGACAACTTCTCGGAGCTATGAGCAACCACAAGGCTAGGCTTACCAAACCTTGTTGGTGTGCTTGGACCCCACCGTTGTGATTATTGAGTTGGTTCAACTCTCATTATCTGTGCCCCGTATGCATCCTACCCATTGAGTTCAGGGCTCATGGGAAGTACCTTTCATTTGGCCAATGAGGTGGGAAAAGCTAGAGACCAGTAGCAAAGACTGATGGACGCATCAGAGATTGTCGTACTCTCTATCTAGGATGGCACGGTCCAACCACTTGATCTGGGATCAAGTCTAGTGAGGTCTCGGACCTCCCCCTGACTTCGGGTCAGATGAACCAACTTTGGGTTGGTTGGAGACTCTTTGTGAGTCCGATAGAGGTTAAGGACCTCTGGGCTGGATTTGTCAGTCGGAGGATGATGTCTTTGTGACTGACCCACTTTTGCTCTGAAATAAAGAGGCCAACAAAGCAAGTTATGGCGGGATGACGCACGATGTTTGATTGCACTAGTGAATGGATTTCTCCCTAGTTGAGAGGGAGTGTTAAATTTGGACAACTAGGTCCAAACTCCATCTTGTGATGCTCAAATGAAGATTCCAATATTTGTATTGGATTCCTCTTTTAGAGGTGTAAAATCGATATAAAATTGATTTTAATCTGATGAGCAGAACATTTATTTTGAATTTATTATTTATAATAAATTTAAGTGCAGGTCAACCTTAAGGTTTTACACCACCAGCAGATGTGTCACACACCTCAATGATGGATATAAATACAGTCAACGTTGTAGAGCATTTCACTCACTCAACATCACACATCTTCTCCTCTGATTATATACGAGCATCTGAGAAGCAGTTTCATCTCCCACGTGAGAAGGACGAAATCTACTGCAGCAAAAAGGACGAAATTTACTGCAGTTAGGGTTTTTGGGCAAGTTTGACCAGCGTTGACTTTGGTCAACGCATGGTCCGAATTGGCTGAAATTTGGTGGAGAGTTCGATTTTTGAAAGCCGTACTCATTGGCACAAAAATCGAGGTCAAAAGGTTGACTGAAATTGGAGCTGCATTGACTTTATTGTTGCTGCCCATGCGTTGACTTATTCTGGACTGCGTTGACTTTTCTGGGGTTGACTTTGAGTTGACTGGGTGACTGATTTGAGGACTGTTGTGACACATTCTGGGTTGGCCGACCAAGAAGACTTTGCTGGTTGAAGCATCCTGCTGACCGCCATAACGCACGAGCACATTCTCCTATTTCTTGTTTGTCTTCTAAAGGATCACTGGTATGTTCTGTCTGCATTTTACTTGTAAATTCATGTGATTGCTATTGATAAAAGTAAAGTTGCATCAAGCATAGAACATCTACAAAATTTACAATAATGCTCTTTATCTAATTAATCACCAAACTGGAGAACCCCGAAGACCTGAATTTTCTTCACATTTTCTAAGCACATTGTATTAGTAAAATAAGTTCCATGTGTACTGCATAATTACTTGATTCTTCCCCTAAACCAGCCTTGAATTTTACTCTCTGAGTCTCAGGTACAAAACTCAACCTGCACAACTGTAAGCTCTAGGGTTCCCTGTCTTGCACCATAAAACCTGTCAGCCCAAAGCTCTTGTGCATAATGTCACTTTATCATCAAGTGTGAGGTAGTTTCTTTCTCCATTCTGCATAGCATACAGATCCAAGACCTTGCCTAGATCTCTTAGATAGTTTCTTACTCCCTTCTCTACAGCATACTGATTCCATGACCCTTTGGTAGATCTCTTTGTAAAACATCCCATAGAATATGGCCGCAGTTTCAATATATAATTTATTTCAAGATCACTGTGGGTGTGAGATTTGTATCCCACATCTCACAGCATTAAATTTCCAATGCTGTACACAAAACCTTAAATATGAAGGCATGCACTCGCATTGTGTCATTTGATTCTTTTGCGGACTTGATGAAAAAAGCAGCTACTGCAACTGTCTACATCCATTGTTCCAGGGTAAACATGAAAACTTTAAAATTGATACTGTTATCACTGGATGTTGCCTCGTGCATTGAAGAGGGTACCAAGGCCAAACAAACAGATGCAACTATGGGCATTATTCATTGTCAAACCAAAGTGTTTTTCCCATTTGAATATGTCTATGTGCATTGCAGGGCTGATTGAGATACATAAGCACTGAGCACATCTCCAGAATCTTTAAGATTAGTGCTGCCAGCATTTTTGTGCACCAAAGAAGCAGCTCATTCAGACACTGAACTCTAAATATAGCTTTTTTATCCTTAGCAGACTCTTACACATGCAATCGTATCTGCGAGGCCTGCTGTGTCTCATTGCACCACATTCAACTTCACCTTGGGGGACAATCAACTGATCTCAGATTCTCATCTACTTATCTTGATTTTTGACTCTGGAAATCTGATACTAATCATCCTGTTTCCCAAATTTGTTTCATCCCCATTCACATTTTGGTTGAATGGTCTGTTTCGTACATGTTTCTTATGTTTTCTTGCTTCTGTTTATTTTGAACCCATTTTCCTTGAGGGTCAGCATGCTGAGCTTCTCTCTCTGTAGAAGACATCCCAGGATCTGTTGGCTCTTCAAGAGATTTAAAAACAACCAATTCACAAATGATTTCTGGTATACTCATTCTTAACTTTGATACTGCGGTTTTTCTCTCTCTCTTCCTTTTCACACTGGGGATTAAGATATGTACTTGGGGTAGATCAGTTATCATGCTCATTTTTGAACTCATGTTCTGTGAAATTGATTCCAGAAGATAAGTTGCTTTTATAATTTTCTACATTGACATTATTGCTTTCTTCACAATTATTTAGATTTCTAAGGTGGCTTGAATTTCTACCAAAAAATAGACATCTAATCCACTCTAACCTGCAACTTCTCAGGTGACAATTCTATTGTTGAGTGTTGTACAAAGTTCTTCTGCCATTCGTTTTAGAGGGGGTTAGCCACACTGGAGTATTTATGTGGATGCAATTTTTTGTATTATCAATCTTCAACAATTTTTGAATTACCTTAATTTTAATTATTTGCAGTTCATTTCATATCCTTAGGTGATTAATACCTTGGGCACTGCATGGAGTAAAAATCCAGCACAAAAACCAAAAGTCTTCTTCCAAGAGAAGCTTGGCCATTGTCTGTAATTTGAAGAAAAAAAAAGCTGTTCTCAAGAAAACAAGAAGCATCATTGTAATGTTCCAGGGAAATTAATTGTTTATCGTAGCTTTTGTGGGTCCATTGCTTTGTATATCTGTGGGTATTCATGACTTATGTGGGGCTGCTGTTTTGAAAAAAAATTGGACTTGACGGAATTAATGTTTGGTTGAATACTTCATTGTATTGTGGTTATATAAAATTTTGATTTCGTACTGCATTATTGAGAAACTCTATTATCAAATAAGGAATTCTTTAATGGTAGTAACTGAAGAAAAGATTGGAAAAACCCTAATGTCTGAAGAAACCTAGGGCAGAATTATCATAGCACTTTACAATCATGCATAAGATAAGATAAGATCATTCTATTGATGTCCAACAAATGACAACAAAAGCAGGTCAATAGAACTACACTAGTACATCCAGTGCCAATGCAAAGTGGAAGTGCCATAGCATCTCCTAAAATAATTATAAGAGCAGATGTTGAGATTTAAGAACAAGCTAGAAACCAAGCGCTATATGTCTAGCTAACAGATTATAAATAAGGCGCTAGAACTTCAAAAAATGCTAGAAACTGAAATCTTGGTACTGAAAAAAGAGAGAGAGAGGATGCCAAGGCCTGCTGGAGCTGGTGGCCAAGGATGAATGACTCCAGGGAGTGACTGGGACTGAGGGGGCCTTGCTGTATGATCCATGGGAGCACAAGAATAAGGGAGTTCAGCTCTCCTAACCTTTGAGGCCAAGGTGAAGAATCTCCAGACAGAATATAATTCATCCTTCTGTTGTTAAAAAGTTAAAAACCAGTTCATCAGTTTTTTCCTGGAATGGATATTACCCAGAGTTGTAAAAATGATTCCAACTTGTTTAAGATCTTTTTGTCAATTTGCATTGGGCTATTTCAAAGATGCAGCAAAAGTACATCCACCTGCATTCTCCTTTGTTTCCTTTGTTTCCAAATCCTGTTGCAAATATTTTCTGAATTGATTCAGAAGGTGATGAGACCTGGATTGTCTTTCTGAATCACGTCACCTATCAACCTCTGACTTGACTCAATATTGCTTCCATCTTAGAAATTGTTCTTAAAATGCTTGTGCAGTATCTCCTTTTGTTCTGAAGGGCTCTGATTTCATGCTCTTTACAGTATTTTTCTTTTTGAGATGGTTTGCAACTTTGTACTATATATTTTTGTATTTTGGTAGGTTTATTTGTGTTTGGGGTAATTGTGTGTGTTTTTAAATTGTTTTGGAGTTTTATATATTCGATGATCTTAGATGTGAAACTCAGATTTATTGCAAACTGGCAAGTAATGTATGTCTTTGATGTTTAATTTCTAAGTACATATATTTGCTTTCTTAATGTTGCAAACAGATGATTATTATTCAGCAATTTGGTAGGTTCATCTTCATAATATATTTTGTATTGAGGATCTCAACAGCTACCCTAAATATTGAAGCATTTGGGTGTTTGCAGTCTTGCAGTAACCTAAGCTGGGTATTGTGATGGACGAAGCAACCTCCTGCATGTACATCCATGGACTATTATTGTCGGATAGGATGACTAATGAAATTATACATTATATTATTTTAGATACAGGCTCATGGGTACTGTGCAAATTAGATTTTTGCTTTCTAGGCAAAGGAAGGACTTGGTGGTTGTTGGAGTGATGTGCCCTGTTGAAGCATTGAGCTGGAGTCTGGAAATTGAAAATCGACTAGACTAGAGATTGATTCTTGATGATACTTGTGCATTGTACCTGTATTTCTATTCTCAGCTTCTTTGTCAAAATGGTGGAAGATATCATCCCCACCTATACTGTTATACTGCTTTACATATAAGTCATTACTAAATATCTGTTGGTTTCTGTAAATCCAATAAGTGTAATATGGAATGTAAGAGTACTAGTTTACTTAACAGGATGACCATTTTGGGTCTGGTGTTGTTAAACAAAAAAAGATGTTATGTCCAGACTCCATCCATGCGTGTATTCTAAAAAAATGCTGCATCTTCACCCACTGTATTTAAATTGCAAGAATGTATATTGGGATATGTTTAATATGATCTTCTGTATTATACAAGTGACCTATTTGGATTTATGGTCGGTAGTAGTCACTGGAAGCATTGTACCCAAATGATCGATTGGAAGATGTTATGCTGACCTATGTGTACTTACTACTGGCAACACTTTAGTCTCTTTTTTCTGCAATCTCATATTGCTGTCAAATATATTTTGGTGACATCGCATGGTCTGGTGGTGTTAAACAAAAAAAGATGTTATGTCCAGACTCCATCCATGCCTGTATTCTAAACAAATGCTGCATCTTCACCCACTATTTAAAGTGCAAGAATGTATATTGTGATATGATTAATATCATCTTCTGTATTATACAATTGACCTATTTGGATTTATGGTCGGTTGTAGTCACTGGAAGCACTGTACCCAAATGTTCGATTGGAAGATGTGATGCTGACCTATGTGTACTGGCAACACTTTAGTCCCTTTTTTCTACCATATCATATTGCTGCCGAATATATTTTGGTGACATCTCGGTTTTGTAATTTTACAAGTTTACCTTGAACGTAGATCCTTTATCTCTACTGGAGTTGAAGAGAGCTTTTATGAGATCATGAGACCTGTTTTGAGCATAAAGATTTTTATCAGTGCTACTTGATTGACAAGCTGGACAATTGACCTATTTGGATTTATGGTTGGTTGTATTCACTGGAAGCACTGTACCCAAATGTTCGATTGGAAGATGTGATGCTGACCTATGTGTACTGGCAACACTTTAGTCTCTTTTTTCTGCCATCTCATATTGCTGCCGAATATATTTTGGTGACATCTTGGTTTTGTAATCTTACAAGTTTACCTTGAACGTAGATCCTTCATCACTACTGGAGTTGAAGAGAGATCATGAGACCTGTTTTGAGCATAAAGATTTTTACCAGTGCTACTTGATTGACAAGCTGGACCGTAATCAGAGAAAATGCATGCTTTTAGAGATGCCTATGTAATCCAAAGAATGCATAGCTTGATTGGTGGTGGTGACTGTATTATTTATCCAGATAACGAGTTTTTTAATTGTCTAAAGCAGGACGTAAGCTGTAATAATATCTACTGTATTTGTTAACCACAATGGTGATGAAGAAGCAAAATCATGCATATGGGTACTATGTATAAATTGTTATATAGAGTTCGCATAAATTATGTTATGTAGAACTTTCTTAATAATGTTATATAGAACTTGCTTATTTAAATGGCTTTGGCAAATAGAAGCTGTCACGTATATTTCAAAAAATTTTATAGTTAATGTGTGCTCCATGGCTCAAAAAAGGGGTTTTACAAAAGCTGCATTGATGATTGGGCTGCAAGAATTTTTTATTATTATAGGTTTTTTTTTTCCAGGGTTGATGAAAACACCAGCTCAAATCCTGGGCTTCTGGTTGTGCAAGACATATAAGGAGATTCAATGTTGTTTTATATCTACATATCCATGTCTTTTACAGAAACTGCATTGATGATTGGGCTACAAGGTTGTCTTTTTTTTTTTTTTTTGTCGGTTGGTTTTTTTATGTTTATTTGTCTTATCTGTTGTCAGTTAATATTATGGGGTTTCTTTTAGCTGTTGATGAAAATACCAACTCAAATCCTGGGCTTCTGGTTGTGCAAGACATATAAGTAGATTCAATGTTGTTTTATATCTATATATCCATGCCTTCTACAGCTCCTTTATGTGTTAATATTTTTAGTATTATGGCAAGAAATGTCATCCATTTTCTAAAATGTATTCTGGTTGGTAAAATCGAAGATGTTTGGTCCTTTGTGTGATATGATAGTTTTCGAGGGATTCAATTGCTTAGCAAGAGTGCTTGCTGTTATTTAAAAAGGGGATGCAAATACACCTATAAAGCGAGGATTTGTATTTCGATGCCTACGATAATTTTGCTGTTGAAATTGACTGGAAAATCTGATGCTTAGGTCTTTCATATTTTGATGTGAATTCTAAATATTGCATTTCTCGAAGTGTGTCATTCAAGCAGTTATCGTTGAGGATAAACAGCGGGGTGAACAAGCATGTTTATTGAGTAAACACTCACGTCACATACAAAATAGATCATGAACTCATCAGATAGATATGCTTTGCGAAGCATGTTATTCAATCAGTTATCGTTGAGGATAAACAGCGGGGTGAACAAGCATGTTTGTTGAGTAAACACTCACGTCACATACCAAATAGATCATAAACTCATTAGATAGATATTGTGGTCATCATTTTACACATTTATCGTTGGACAGTTGTCTCGGGAGGTTCTCTTTGGTATGATATGTTTCTCTATGCCAATGTTCACCCCATAATTTTCTTTCACACATTATCGTAACATCCGCACAAATCTGTACTCTATATCTATTTTTCGTTACTATCGAGAGGTTATCTTCAAGTGGTATGACATGTTTCTCTATGCCAATGTTCATCCCATAATTTTCTATCACACATTACCATATCATCGACACAAATCTGTATATCTATTTTTCATCAATCTAATGTCTCTGCATGTTGCATGTTTCCTATTATTCTTTATTATCACTTGTTTTTACTTAATGATCTGATCTTTCCAGGTGTCTTATATATCATCTAGGATTTTATTCTGTACATCCGTTTTCTCCACTCATCTACCTGTGTTTGCTATCACTTTTTTTTACTTAATGATCTGATCTTTCCAGGTGTCTTATATATCATCTAGGATTTTATTCTGTACATCCGTTTTCTCCATTCTTTTACCTGTGTTTGCATCCTTGTGCATTTAAAATTGTATATTTCCTTATTGCACTGAACTGGCAAGGTGGAACATTGTTTTTACACCGAGGTATGTAACCACCTGCCCTGATTAAAGGGTTATGACTGCTCAATGGCTTAACAACAGCTTCCTTGCATTAGTGCATTAACCGCCATTTTGAGGAACCAAATCCTGGTGAGATTTATAACGCCTTATTTTTACTAGCCCTGTCGGGTGTATATTTATTGGATTATCTAAACGTATATGAAATATGTTTTACATCAACTTATTATAAATTTGTTTTCTACCATTTGATGAGGTTAAACCAATAAATTGCAATCAAACATCTAGTACTCATAGTAATAAAATCCGGCAGGTTTGAACTGGTAACTGGTCAAACCGACACAAAAACCCGGTTCAAGGCTTGGTTTCACCCAAAAACCAGAAAAACAGGTGCTAACCAGCTGGTTTATGGTCAAATCGGCTGGTTCAGTCCTAAACTGGGCGGTTCACTGCTAAGGCCACAACGGATCCACGCGACATGGTTTAGGAAAGTTCTAGGGTGTTTTGAAAGGAAAGTAAGGGTTGTTTCCCTCCCAAAACACCCTCTCCAACTCTTTAAAAGGAGCTCACCCCCGTCATTTGCCTCACACATCTCATTTGGAGTTTTTGTGAGTTTGATTGGGAGCTTGGAGAGTGCCGAGTTGTGGCTGAGGCTGAGTAGTGGAACAACAGAGAGTTTGAGCCATCATGCCTCCAAAAACCAAGGATATTCGGTAGTGGGGACATGGTGCAAGTAAAAGAAGTCTTGGATGGGACCAAGGTTAGATACATGGTGATGTTGGAAAGAGTAATCTAGAAGTACAAGGGTTTGGGGAGTGTGACAAGTTGAAAATCATGTGCACTTAGATTTCCCCCATAATTAGATATAAATGAAATCTTTGCAAAACACAAAGGGGTCAGACCCTGCAGGACCCACAAACTATGATGAGGTGGCAAGTGCCATGAATGCGCAACTACAACTGTGTGGATGCCATAGGTATTTCAAGAGATGTGGCACTGATCGGGGTGAAGTGGCAAGGACACGTGGGTGACAAGCAAGTTCCATATGGTATCATCTTACTAATGTGGCCAAAGTTAACTGGTCAATCATTAAAAGGGCATAATTGTCAATCTTAGATTCAAATTGAGATGATATTTATATTGTCGGAAATATCTTGACGAGTTGAATGCGATGGTGGTATTTATGTTGGTTTTGAAAAAGTTGAGAAATGATTTTTGTAACCCCATCTTCATAATGAGGCCATCCAGGTAAGGTTAATTAAAAGTAACGTCTTCCAAAGTCCATGGAAATACAAGGGGGTGGGAAGGAGTGTTACATCCATATTGCTTTTCATGCAATAATTTTGGTCATAACGCAATAAATTGTAGATCTTATGTAAGAAATGAATTTATTAGGAATAAAAGTGGGGGATCTTATCATATCTCAAGGAATGGTTGTATGAACAACAATCCAAGAAGTTTTAATGAGAATGATGTCAAAAATTACAATTCATTTACCCCCTTATTAGATCATGTTGAGTGTTTCAAGTGCAATAATTTTGGGCACAAAGTTCAATATTTTAGAAGCAATACATTGAGGCCACTAAACCAAAGTAGAGAAGAAGACATTGTCATAAATAGATATAAAAAAACAAAGGTATGGAGATGGAATCAAGAATAGGTCGAATGTGGTATAGCTCTGTGTTAAAAAAAATGTTAGCAAATGGTATATAGATAGTGGATGTTCACATCATTTGATACGAGATAAAAGCAACTTTCTCTCTCTAAAGGAGGTCAAAGGTGGCAGTGTCACGCTTGGAGATAATGCATTAGCCAGAATAATGAGCAAATGAATATTAACCCTTGGCAGTGAAAAAGCTAAAGTTGAAATGTCTTGTATGTTGAAGGTTTAAAGAACAATATTGTAAGTGTAAGTCAAATGGTCGATAAAGGACATGAGGTCACATTCAATTCTAAAGGATGTGAAATAAGAAAAGTAAGCTCTGGAAAATTAGTGGCGAAATCAACCAGGACTTTAGACAATGTATATGTCCTTAATAAATGTAGAGGAGAAGATTGTTGTATGAGAGTGTTATCTCTCTCATCTTATCAGTAAAATACAAGTGAGTGACTACAACATCTCAAGTTGCATTAAGAATATGGAAACTTTTGAATGTAAGCTACAGTAGAAGGATGATGAAATGGAAATTTTACATGATAAACATGAGGATGATAATTCATATTTAGCAGCAGTGCAAGCAATGGTAGAGAAGGTAACCCTTGGAATTGAAAATACTATAGTGGAGGCCTCAAAAGAGAAGGAGAAGCATGTAGATTGAAAATGAAGCGGCAGAAAGAAAATGAACTTGCATTTATATGCATGCACATAGGCTTGTATTTGCGTCGTAGCAAAGCAATGGATGAAACACCAGTGTAAGATGAATAGGAAGCATGCACACTATTGCACTTATTGAAGATAATCCATTTGAAACTAGTCAATTGGAAAATATCATTCGCTGGTATGAATTAGCAGCGAAAAGAAAAGTGAATGGTGAAATTCAAATGGAAAGAAAATCAAAAGGAGAGTTTAAAATAAGGAAAAGCATTAATTCAAGAGAGTAGCCCTTTGATGTCAAAAGAGTTAAGTTGTAGACAAAAGGAAGCATATTAAGGCCAATGGGAGCAATCCCAACATGAAGAAGTAAAAGGAAGCTCAATCACAGGGGGAGTAGTCTCAAGAGCGGAGCTACATAAGAGGAAATGTTGCATGCAAGGACATATAAACACACGAGCTTAGTTGCATACAAAGGAGAAGTGAGCAATTAGATGAAGTATTTGTTTTGTTGTTAATATCTTTGGGGGAGAAATCACAACCATAAGTGAAAATAACCCTTTTCCTTTTATAAAGGGGGAGAATATGTATACATAAGGAGAGATAGTAGACGTGTAGTTACTAAGAGAAGTTGAAAATAGAGGAAGAGTTATAATCACCAAGAGAAATTGCAAATAGAGGAAGAGTTGCAAACACTAAGAAAATTTGCAGAAAGAAAAAGAGTTATAGATAAGGAGAAGCACATGTTCAAGGGGAGCATCCCTCTGCCATTGATGTCAAAGGTGAAGAAGTTGTGGGTACAAGGAGAATTGTAGAGAGGGGGAGTTTTATAGTAGAATTGCAGAATTTACTAATGGTTGCCATTAATGAAAAAAGGGGAGATTGCTTGAAATATTGTTTCCATTGATGTCAAAGACAGGGGGGGCCTACTTATGTCTAAGATAAATATTGGAAAATGAAGATTGTTGGAAATATTGTTTTTGGAATTTTGGTCCCCATTTGGATACCCTATCTTTGAGCGCATTTTTACTCCAATTACCTAACTAAATGTGAGGATAAGATATATGCTTGGAAATCTTATTCCAAGGCCTTTCCAACGGTACATGGCACTCCCTCTAATTCCATATGAATGAGGAGATGTGAAATATTTTGTCAAGATTGTTGAAGTTGTAACTAGGTTCGGTCTTCATAATGTCATTAATGTACTTATTATATTTATATTTTTGTCAAAGCTTGTTCTTCATGTTTAGAGTCAAAAGCATCAAAAATAATTTATTATTAGTAAAAAAAAATTAGATGGGTTTGTTCTTCATTTCTCTTTCAAACGAAATAAATATTAAATTTATCAAGTGTCATTTGTCACACCAAGATGCCAAGTCAGCCCAGCTACATGTGGGACCCATTCGCTTGTGGAGAAGACTATATATAACAATGTGCATACTTCAATTTGAGAATAGAACACACATAACATACAAGTAATCATCTCTGCAATCTGTAAAGTACTCAAGAAGAATAGAAGGCCGAAGTGAAGAGAGATAAAAAGATATATGTGTAGCCTTGCTCGAGTGAGAAAAAAAAAGACCAAAGGACACTTTGAATCTCCATGGCAATACTTTTCTGTGGCATTCGAGCCTACTGTGGCAATACTTTTTTGTGGCATTCGAGCCTACTGTGGCAATACTTTTTTGTGGCATTCGAGCCTACTGTGGCAACATGTTTCTGTGACATCTGAGCCGACTATGGAAATATACTTTTGGACTTTTTAACATGGTTGTGATGGAGTTTTGGATATTCATGGAGGGTTGAATTGGCACTTGATTAATAGGTCTATAGGTCAGTTTGTCTATGCCTCATATTTCTCTTGTTGATGAAGATTCTATAAGGAAAGGATTGATGGGTTATACCCTGGCCTCTAGCCTAATCTCTCGTGTCTTTTTTCTCTTGTGCACTATGATCTTTATACTTTGTTTATGCTTTTTGAATTTATAATTGCTTGATTACATAACTTAATAAAGTTAAGGCTAAAAGGAAACATATATATTAGTCACGAGTAATATCATGTTGAGAAATTCCACATTGCATTCAAATTTCAACAAATATGACTCAACCAAAGTACAAGAAGGCCGACCTAACTACTTTTACAAGTCATCCGTGTAAGTGAAGGTACATACACTATAAATAAAGAGCATATGAGTTCATTTGTACACAATTCAAGCAAGAATATATCTCAGGTCACAAAAGGAGCCAAGGAATAAATTTTGGGGTGATTTGTGGAGTCTAAAGGAGGAAGCAAAAATTTGATTTATGGGGTAAACGAGTCGTCTATGAATTTCACTATAACTTTTTCTTCTGGGATGTTTCAGAATGTGAAACTTTGAGGATACAAATCGAAGATATTAATGTACATGTGGTTCAAATTTTAAATCTTGATTTGCTATAATTTCAAATATATGTTATTAGGAAGTTAGACTTCCTGAATGCTCCTAAAATCTTCTTCAAACAAGTTAGATGGGAATTTTCGCTATAAATTTTCTTTTTGTATGTTCAATTGTGAAACTAGAGGATATATATACAAAAAAATTTATGTACCTGTGGTTCAAATTTCATACCTTGATTCACTATAATTTTGGAGATACGGTCCAAGAAAGTTAGGCTCGCTGAATGCTCCTAAATCTTCTTCAAAGGGGTTAGGTTGGCATTCTCACTATAAAATTTATTTTGGGATGTTTCAGGCCATGAAACTTGGAGGATACATATAGAAGATAGTTATATACCCGTGGTTTGAAATATAGACCTTGGTTTACTACAATTTCAAATATATTCTCTAAGGAGGTTAGGCTTCTTAAATGCTCTTGAAATTTTCTTCAGACAAGCGAGCTTGGTATTTTTACTATATCTTTCTTTCTATGATGTTTCAAAATCTGAAATTTGGAGGAGACTAGGAGAGATCTCAAGGTACTTATGGTATAAATTTTAGACCTTGTTTTGTTGCAATTTCAGAGAAATTATTTGAGGAAAATAATGTTCCTAAATACTCATGAAACATGCTTGAAACATGTTAGCTTGCCATTTTCGCTATAACTCTTTATGAGATGTTTCAAACTGTGAAATATAGATGAGATAGAGAAGAGATCTCTAGGTACTTGCGGTAGAAATTTCAAAAGTATATTTGCAAAATTGGATACATGGCATGTGTGCAAATTTGATCTTCGGAAGAAGCCAACAGAAACTAGTTAGGGAGAAGTAGACTTGGTGAAAGAAAAAGCAGTAGATAGACGTGGTGAAGGCAGAAGCAACTAATAGAGCTGGTGAAGACAAAAACAACAAGCAGACTCGGTGAAAGTAGAAGCAACTAACAAACATTGTGAAGAGAGAAGCGACAAGCAGAGTTAGTGAAATTAGAAGCAACTAACAAACACTGTGAAGAAGAAATCAAGTGGGTTGGTGCCTACGAATATTTGTAGCAATAGGGATTGGTGTCTCCTGTAGGTTGGTACCTACAAATCTTGCAACAAAGGGTATTGTTGTCTCCTTTAGGTTGGTGCCTATAAAACAATAGAGGGTATTGGTATCTCTTGTAGGTTGGTGCCTATGAAGAACCAAAGGGGATTTGTCTCTTGTAGGTTGGTGCCTACAAGCAACATAGGGGATTGGTGTCTACTATAGGTTGGTCCCTATAAGATATTTCATATAAAAAAATTGTGGGTTTCCACGTATATCTTGTGTTATTCATTCAATTTATGAGATTGATGTTTTATGATGGCATTCCATAAGTAAAAATTGTCATTATATTGATTCACCCGAGTATAATTTTGAATTCCAACAATTTCTTTCATAGATCTATATTAGATTTAATGGTATAAGTTATGAATACATGATGCTTTGTTTCTTTACTAATATATGACTTAAATTTCCTTGTGATACCTATGGTTTAGTTTTCTTATTTAAGCTAACCCCCTTTTGAATCGTGAAGCTTCATTGTTTTAGTTTGATGCTCTTTCAATAATTCTAGGAATATTGAAGGACTTTAGCACAAAAGGTAAAGGAGACATTGTTAAGCAAGTTTAAGACTCTCTAGCCCAATGGTAAGGGCCATTCCTCTTTTGCTTCTTTAACCACCCATTAAATTTTTCGTGTTATTTCAATTCTCCTTTTTGATATAAGATTTCAAATCAAAGTTATTTTTAATATTAGATTACAACACTCAAGTAACGAATAACACTTGATAATAAAATATTTGAAGGTTTATTGACATCTAATGATTTTCTGAAATGGGTTGGCCAGATTAATAATGCCTCTAGAGTTTAATTTCTTGTTTAAGCATACATTTAAACCTATGCACTAATGTTCACAATTATTTGACTCACTCACATGCTAGGGTTTCAATAATTCTTTAAATAAAAAGGGAAAAAGTTGAATGAATATGGTAAAACAAGCTTCCTTTTTTGGGTTAAATCTAAATATGGAGGCAACATTCCATCGCCTTTATGCCTTTATCATGTTAAAACACTAAATTGATGCACTAACATATGCTATGACTTGTCTATTAGCTCAACAATTTTGGTTTGTCCTTAATTCTAACTTGCTTGGATATTCAAACACCACCTTGATGTAAAGTTTATATATGGTGGTTTTAATGGTGTTAGATGTTAAGAAAAATATCCTAGCATTGCTAAAAATCATTGTTTAAATACTTGAATTCTCTATAGGTAGATTTTTGTCCTTAATTCTAACTTGCTTGGATATTCAAACACCACCTTGATGTAAAGTTTATATATGGTGGTTTTAATGGTGTTAGATGTTAAGAAAAATATCCTAGCATTGCTAAAAATCATTGTTTAAATAATTGAATTCTCTATAGGTAGATTTACTATATTAGGTCACTATTGGTACATTGTTTTCCTATTGTTGCAAATATTTAGGGCACATAGTATGTGATATGGTTTAGTATTGATGAGGCAGCAATTTAAATGTTGAATGTGATAATGATTCTTATGGTTACATGTGTATGGAAAGCACGTAAATCAATTTTTCCAACAATTGGTACATTACATATTTTAGCACTACATCATCATCTTTAAGGTGTTAATTCTTTTTCTTTTTTTTGTGAAATTAGGACTATACAAAAAGTATTATTTGCCTTAATAAGGTTAGTGTTTCTCTCATGACATAACAAATTTAAAAGGTTGATTTGGAAGTGAGGAATTGTTGTGGTTGATGATCTTAAAGATCTAATATTAATAAATCTTATTTTTACTTCTTGTCTTGACTTTGTTCATTAAAAGCTCAAGTAATGTATAGTGTTATGGATCATGGATTTCCTTCCTTCTTTGTTATTGTAAGTTGAATTAAATCATTCACTAATGGTATAAAAAGTCTAAAAGTTATCCACCCATAAAGTTCTTTCCTATTTCATTGAATGATAATTCATGGATTGGAACACATACACCTAACATGATTGCATACTCTATCTCTTCAACTTCGTCTTAAGTCTACAATTTGAATGGCTAATGGTCTAAGTAGCTTTCAATGCTTATACACACATTGTTATAACATTCTTTCACTTGCAATTGTGAGTTTTCTCTTGCACAATATGAATTGTGAGTTTTCTTTTGCTGAGAGAATGAAGGGAGTATTGTCAAATTTCATCACGCCAGAACAATATGGATTTCTGAAAAACAGAAATATCCACGATGTTGTAGCAGCGACTCAAGAGACTATACACACTATACAATCAAAAAATAAGGTAGCGGTGGTGATGAAGATTGATTTAAATAAGGCATATGATCGTGTTGACTGGGTGTTTCTGAGACTTGTCCTTTTTAAAATTGGACTTGACCGGGAGGCTGTCGCATGGATTATGGGATGCATTTGTAATACTTTTATGGCTGTTATTATAAATGGCTCGACCTCTAAGTTTTTCCACCCTAGCAGAGGGCTGAGGCAGGGGTGTGCCCTGTCGCCCCTATTATTCATTTGGGTGATGGATGCATTGAGTATAAAGATTAAAAGGGCGACTGAGCAAGGTCGGTTTAGAGGTATTGATATAAGCCCTCAGATGAAGACAACTCACAATTTATTTGTTGATGACATTCTCATCTTCGACATGCTGGTAAGGAAATGTTGGATGGCCATAAAAGACATTTTAAAACGTTTTTGTGATGCTACAGGGATGTTGGCCAGCGAAGAGAAATCATGTATATATTGTGCAGAGGGGGACGACAATGAATTTAGTTTCTTAGCAGATCTGTTCAGTTTTAAAAAGGCTCACCTAAAAGAAGGATTGACATATTTAGGCTTTAGAATGAAAGCTCTGAACTATATTGCGGAAGATTGGAGTTGGTTGATCAATAAATATCGGAAAAAACTAAATATATGGTCAGCAAAGTGGTTATCCAGAGGTGCCAGATTGATTTTGACGCAGGCTGTTCTTTAACAAATTACTGTCTATTGGGCTCATCTTTATATTCTCCCGAACAAAACATTGAGGGAAATTAGAAAGATTATGGCCAAATTCATATGGGGAGGGGGGAGAGAAAAAAATATCCATACACTTAGCAAGGTGGGAATGTCTGGCAATTCCTAAAGAAAATGGGGGCTGGGGCATTTTAGATATGGAGGTTTTCGAGAATTCTCTCATCATAAAGTCACAGTGGTGGTGTCTCCATTGCAGGGGCATTTGGCATGACATTATAAAACATAAGTATTTGGGACGTGTTTCAGTAGAGGACATGGCCATATCGGGCTGGAAAGAAGGCAGGTGTAGATCTTATATATGGAAAGGCTTTGGTAAAATGTGGCCAATTATTATGGAGCATCTGAAATGGCATTTCGGGAATGGGTCTAAAATTCTCATTGGCTGTGGTAAGATGTCGGGGTTTGAAAATCAACAGTATTTAAACGAGGATTTAATCCATATTTTAAACCACAGGGGGGTTTTCTTCTTACAGCAGATCATTGTAGACTGGGTTGGGGAGGTCCCGAGATGGAAAAGCATTAAAGAATTGGGTCTGGATCAGAGATGGGAAGATACATGGATGAGGTATATCAACATGCTCAGATCGATGGGGCTTTGTAGGACTGGAGAGGGTGACAGACTTTTATGGGAGGGCACTAAATCAAAGGAAGGGCTGAAATAAAATGGTATTTACTCCATATTGATAAAAAAACAAGGTGATTTAGGATTCATATTGCTTGTTTAAGGTAATATGGAAAACCAGAGCTCAAGTAAAAATGATCATTTTTTTATGGCTAGTTTGGAAAGTTAAAAATTTAACTTGGAAAAATTTGCAGAATTGAGGGTGGCAGGGACCGGGTATGTGTATCCTATGTGGGAAAGAAGAGGAGGATAACCCCCATCTATTTTATTTATGTCCTTTTGCTCTTGAAACTTTGACTATCTTATGTGAAAAAATGCAGATTCAACCTCCTTCATATCAATCGACGGAGGATTGTATGAGTTGCTGGCTTAATAGAGGTGACTCCATAAGGACTATTCCAATCCGGTTTCATTGACATATCTGGTGCAACCGAAACAGGAAATTTTTTGAGGGCATGCCATGCACTCCCATAAAAACAACTTTCCAAATTTATAGTTCATGGGATTATCTAAAGACCGTTAAAAATCCTCCTGGTGATTTGTCCAAAAGATTTTACCCACATGAGGTACATTTCCCTGTATGATATTTTGATGGGGCTTCACAGCATTCAATCTGTGGCTGTGGGGCCTGGTTAACAATTTCTCCTGATTTTCATTACAAAATCTCTTGGAATGGTGGAAATGGTACGAACATGAAGGCTGAATGTTTGGCTCTTTGGGGGCTTTTATGGTTTGCTGGTCAGTTATACATGGATAAGATCTAGATATTTGGGGACTCAAAAGTCCTGATATATCACATGAACCAGAAAGTCTCTATAAATCTGGGATCACTAGCACACTGGATGGAGAGAATCAATACTTTAAAGAGTTCCTTTTCTTCCATATCTTTTCGTCATGTTTACAGGGAGAAGAACAATGTAGCTGATCGCTTATCAAAGAAAGGACTGGTAGGTAGATTTGGTGAAATGTATTACCAGCTATATAGATCGGATGGTCTTGGAGCGACTGGAACAGTTAATCTTCTTTGAGCTGGAGCCGTTTTTTAGTATATGATGGTTAATTTTTGTTTTTTGTCCATTTCAGACATATCAAAGTTTCTGTGATATAGTTTTTGATGTATTTGACCGAAAACATAACATAAAATGATCTTAGATGGGATGGTTCTATCTTGTATTGGTCATTATGACAGGAACAAACATGGTTTTTACGAGAAAGAAATAGAAAATGTAATGTTTGGCTTATACCACTTATGTCCTGGTACATTATATAAACCGGAGTATTTTTCGTATAATTTGAAAAAAAAAAAATATGAATTGTTAGCAATGTGTATATAACATGCAATGCTTATACACACCTTTTTAGAACATTCTTTCTCTTGCAATTACGAGTTTTCTCTTGCACAATATGCGCAGCTAGCATCTTAGCACTAAAAATATTGCAAGTCTTTTTCATTACCATATAAGGTATTCATGAACATAATTTGATTTCTAAATTAAATGAATTTTTTGACTGTGTGGAACAACAAACTTTCATTGGATGAATGGTTGTTAACTTGTTCTCACAATGATCCTCACATCCACATATGGTGATGCTTCTCATGCTTGAGCTTACATTGTAAATTTTCACATTAACACCTCTATATTTGACACTATTGTAACTTCTCAAACATCAACAATCACTTTGAAGCATCAAAAACTTCATTAATAATTGGGATCTTACACTCACATTTCACAAATTCACAAGACTAAAGATAATCGAGAATAGTTGGGTTTGAACCTCACTTTTATACTCCAACATGTCCAACTCGGGCATCTTGGACTAACAATGTTTAGCCCCTTGTGAAACTTGGACTTATGGGTCTATTTCACCCTTCAGACATTTCTAATTTCCACCTTTAAAGTGAGTGAGCCAATTAAGTGCAGTCAACTTGAGTAGTGCCCTTTTCCCTTATACTCAAATGATAAGCTTACGTTGATATAGGGATTCCCCTTCGACTAGGATTTCCTTAACCAGAAAGTGGAGAAAATCACCAAAGTGGTAGTAGGTGATTTGCTTTATGGTGCTCTTAGGATTCCCCTAATTAAGGTTAGGACTTAACAAGGTTACCCACTTAAAGAGAACGATGACCTCAAAACGATAACTCTAGCCCTCGAAACCCATATGTTTGCATAAAACACGTGAAAAAAGAGCTTAAATAAAAACATGGTGCTATGAGTAGCACCCTTTTTTAAGGTTAAAATCCCAACATTTTCAATGATGGCATTAAAAACCAAATATCACGGCTACAAAAAAAACCTCAAATTTCCAATAATTTTCCACTGTAACATTAAAAACCAAATATTGCAAGTACGAAAAAACTTTAAATTCCAACATTTTTTTTTAAATAGGAAAGAGAATTTTTGGAGAATCAGTAACTTTGAATGATTGACTACCATTATTACACTAGATATAACTATTACATAAATGCCACAAACAAGATAATTACAACATGCCTCTGGAGACTTGAACCCATACAACTGGGAAAATGAATTGTTCACCAAACCACTCAAGCTAAGATCCTTTGACTAAAATTCAAACAATTTTCAACCATGGCATTAAAAACCAAATATCATGAGTACAAAAAACCTTCAAATCTTAATATTTTTCAACCATAGCATCAAAAACCAAATATCGCGATTAAAAAAAAAAACCTTAAAAATAAACACCTAAATTAGAGAGTCGTTCTTTCAAAATAAATTTGTATTTATTTATTTTGTAGATAAAGTTTAAAATTATAACTCATTTGAAATCTTTGCCTAAGTTAACTTGACCCATTGCAACCAAAACTTAAAATTCAACCATCAAATGGAAATGTACTATTAACAATATAAAATCAATAACACCCCTTTTTAAGGGTTAAAATTCCAACTTTTTTCAACCATGACACTAAAAACCAAATATCACGACTACAAAAAACTTCAAAATTCCAACAATTTTCAACTATAACACTAAAAACCAAATATTATGAGTACAAAAACCCTTGAATTCCAATGTTTTTTTAACCATAGCATTAAAAACCAAATATCATAAGTACAAAAAACCTTAATATTCCAACATTTTCAACCATGACATTAAAAACCAAAAATCATGACTACAAAAAAACCTTAAAAATGAACACCTAAATTGTAGAGTCATTCTATCAAGAAGAATTTTCTTTTGTTTTTAATAAAGGTTCAAATTACATCGATTTGAAAACTTAGCATAAGACAACTTGACCCATTAGAACCAAAACTTAAAAGCCAACCATCAAATTGAAGCGTACTAATTGTAGTACAAAATCAATAGCACCCCCCTGTCAACCTGGCATTCAAATTGCAACATTTTTCAAACTATGGCCTAGAAAATCATAATAATACATAATGACATGACGATATCATTGTATAATTTAAAAATTCAATATTAATTCCATGTTTTTTAATATAACTTTTAATCAAAATCTCATTAACTACGTTGAATGAAATATAAATTAGCTCTTAAAGTTATTGTTGCATTGTCGATATTCAAAACAAATGAATTCTTCATAATCAAAACATATTATCCAAAAAACATAATTATGATTCGTAACTTCATGTAAGATCATAAGCAAGTTAAAACATTCCTTTCAAGTTACCATGCAAACATCATATTGATCAAAATCACATAAAATGTTTTATACAGTTATTCAAATTGACTCATAGATTCTGCCACGCCATCATAATCTACATCGTATGTGTTGATTCTAGTGCCTTCAAGTTTTGTCAGTATCTGGAACTCCGTTGGCAACCATAGCTAATGCTTACAAATCTAAGTGACATTCCCTATCGATGGTTATACCCTTGTCAACCTCCTTGAGCTCTTGTTGAATTTTTAGGGGGGTGGTTACAAATGGAAAAGACAAGTTGAGAATTGGGCAAGAGCTTGGGCCCCTGAGCTCCCAAAAGAGGCACAATTAGCAGAGCCCCTAATTGAGCAAGCTCATTGGTGGGCCATAAAAACAAACCAACATACAGCGGAGAGACACCTCACAAACTAGGAAGGTAGTGGGACCCTAGACCGCAAACCACAAACCACATCCCATAAACCATGAACTAGCTCCATCTCCAACAAAGAAAGGGCCTTTATAAAGACTACTCAACTCTTCCTTAATAAAACTTACAGATGGGGGGGAGTTTTTAGAATCAGCCCCCTCTAAGAGGAAACTCTTCACCCTCAGGTCAAGAAGCCTGCAAAGATTAATGTGCTATCTTCCAAATTTAAAAATGACCAATAAAACCTTCTTCCGGAGATACCAACTTATTTTTGAGCAAAACAAAGGACATTGCTACCCCACACAACATGAGGGAAATTGCTAGTTGCTAAAATCATTAGATACCATACCACTAAAAATATAAAATCCAAAAAGAGGGTCTCCCACCTTACAAGCTTTATTTCCTTAGTACAAAAAACCACATAAAGAAAATTTGTGTTGTTAAAGAAAGCCTAACTGATAGAGTTCATACCCCAAAGATTGTTTATCAAGTGTGGCTCAAAAGGAAACTAGGACTGAGTGAATGGACCGAGGCCATGGGTTTGGTCCTTCTCTAAGTTAGTGTTTTAACTAGTCTCGATGCTTTCAAAAAACCCACGAGTAGAAGTAGAAACTAACCATTGAAACAACAAAAAGAGGAGGTTGATAATTCCCTGCATGCCATTTAACCACATGAAGTTGTTATTCCCAAAGGCCACAATAATCATGAAATAATGGAGAGAATCCTCGAGAAGGTTCCTAAGTTCTCTCCCCATCGTCTCAATTCTTCATTTGTACACGGGAGGTGTCTGAACTACACTTATATATATATATATATATCTCACAAACTTGATAACTCATTGCAAAGGGTAGTGAGCACATCCCTCCATGATATTACTTAAGGAAATGGTGGCTATGCCACCTTCCCTCCCCTTTTCCTTCCTTATTGGCCATTGGAGAGGATTAAACCCTCAGTTCATAAAAACATACAACTTATGATATTCTTTATTATATGAAACCTTTTTCCAAAAACTCTAACATAAAACAATCTCCATTTTTTTTTTTTTGACTCACATTTAACTTAACAAATTTTTAGAATTTTTCAATTTTCTTTTTCTTTTGCTCCATCCCAGTATAGCAGAGATATTGTAATGTAATGTTTAACATTTTGACTAAGTCAAATTACATAAAATAAATAAATTACTTAATTAATTAAAATATAATATTTATGTAATGTAACGCAAACATTTTAACTTAGTAAAAAAAAAAAAAAAACCCTAGAAAAATAAAATAATAATAAAAATAAGAATGACCCATGGTATTCACGTGGAATATAGCCTATTTAAATGGGGGAATTAAACCATTCTAGATCCCTCTTAAATTTGGATCTAGCAAGTGTGGAGAGGGATCAAATCCCTTGAGATGCAAACCTTTTTTAGAGTGAAGAGAGATTTGATTCCTCTCGACACTTAGTAGTAGATCCAGATTTCATGTACCACCCAATTCCATAACATATAAATATAAAATATGTTTAAAATTTCAATACACTTAAACTCTTTTTTATTTTTATTTTTTATTTTAAACTTCAATAATTATTTAAAATTATTTAGAAAAATAATCATCAAACAAACATTTTTGTAGGAATTTACAAGGTAAGTTCCTTAGATCAAGAACCAAAGGTCACCGCTCACAAACAGATTACAAATCAGTACACCAGTATAATCACGTGGTTAAAACCCTCAAAAAGGGAAACAATCTACGACTTGAGCCAACGCGGCCACTTAGGCAATTTATTAATATAAAAAGAAAAGTTACATATGTTTATCTCATAAACGGTTACCGGACAATTGACCCTCCATGCTCTTTAAATAGAGATCATGGACTAATCGGGTGTTAAGCCACAAACCAAGTGTCGTTAATACCAAGGAGAGAGATAACCATCGGATCACTACAAATCGTGATCGTCGGATTATAAGTTACAAATGTACATGGTAAAGAAACACACTTTACCTAACTCTATACTAGACTAAGTTATTATTAACTATTTCCTATGTGTCGGAATATCCTAACATCCCCCCTTAAGAACAACTTGGGATAGGATTGAAGGATTTACAAAGGTGACACAAAAGGAGCCTATTTCCTATGTGTCGAAATATCCTAACATCCCCCTTAAGAACAAATTGTGATATGATGAAGGATTTACAAAGGTGACACAAAGATTAAAGGAAGGAGGCATTAGAGCCTATCCCCCCTTAATGACAACTTTTCTGAACTCCAAACATGGATCGAAGTTTGGTAAACTTTGCTTCTGTGAGAGCCTTTGTAAATATATCCGCTACTTGATCATTGGTTGGACAGTACTGCACTTCAAGAACACGATCATGAATGAGCTTTCTGATGAAGTGTATGTGGAGTTCAATGTGTTTCATACGCTGATGCTGAACTGGATCTTTACATTGCTGAATGGCACTCTAATTATCACACCAAAGTGTATTTGGATGCTGCTGATGAAGACTAAATTCAGACAGGATTTGACGAAGCCACATGGATCCCTTGCTGGCTTCAACTGCACCACGATACTCTGTTTTTGCTGAAGAAAGAGAGATGGCACTTTGTTTCTTACAAGACCAAGTAATAGGTCCTGAACCAAGAGTGAATACATATCCTGCAGTAGACTTTCGATCATCAGGGTCACCAGCCCAATCAGAATCAGTGAAACCAATCAACAAAGGAGATGCTCTTGCACTATAATGAATCTCGAACTGAACTGTACCTCGAATATATCGAAGTATCCTTTTAGCGGCTTTCCAGTGACTTTCATGAGGTTGGTGCATATACCGAGAGACAAGACCAACGACAAAGGAAAGGTCAGGACGAGTATGGGTTAGATACAGAAGTTTACCAACAAGTTGACGATATAAGGTAGCATCAACTTCAGGGGTAGTACAAGTAACTGAAAGCTTGACTCCAAACTGAAAGGGAGAAGGGGTTGGTTTACAGTCGTTCATGTGAAAGTGGTGTAGAAGATCACAGGCATACTTGGACTGAGAGAGGGTAATGCCTTCCTTGGATTGTAAGACTTGAAGACCAAGGAAATAATGCAAGTGTCCTAAGTCTGTCATTTCAAACTTCTTTTTGAGGCTAGACTTCACATGGTTTATATGGTTTGGATCACTACCAGTAAGGATAAGATCATCAACATAAAGAACAAGGATGGCGAAGGATGTACCCACTTTCTTGGTGTAGACATTGTTGTCAGAATGACACCTAGAAAAGCCATTATCTAATAGAAATCTATTCATTTTGGCATACCAAGCCCGAGGAGCTTGTTTGAGACCATAGAGAGACTTCCTAAGGCGACAAACAAGGCTAGAGTCGTTCTGGATAAAGCCAAGGGGTTGTTCCATGTAGATTTCTTCATGCAAATCTCCATGTAAGAAGGCGGATTTAACATCGATCTGATGAACTTCCCATATAAAAGAGGTAGCAAGGGAAAGAACAAGGCAGATAAAATTCATTTTGGCAACAGGGGAGAAGGTTTCAGTATAGTCAATGCCTTCAACTTGTGAAAATCATTTAGCGACAAGACGAGCTTTATGTCTATCCACTTTTCCATCTGGTCCAAACTTTGTTTTGTAAACCCATCTGCATCTAACAAGTTTTATTCCTTTTGGAAGAGGAACAAGATCCCAAGTATCATTCGCCAATAAGGAACGATATTCTTCATTCATAGTTGCGTCCCAATTTGGATGACCGGAGGCTTCTTCAAAGGTTTCTGGATCAGGATTGTCTGGAACTTGAGCTAATAAGGAAGAAGGTCTTTCGAACTGATAACGTGTACGTCGTCGATCGGCAGGGTCACCTGCAAGAGAACCTATTGCATCCCGAGTAGAGTGGACCCATCTTGGAAGCGGTGGAGTGAAAGGAACAATTTCAAGAGGTGGAGGAGGATTTTCATCCTCGCTGTCATCATCTGAACTAGAAGGAATGCTATTAAAAATAGAAGAAAGAGAGAGAGGTGGCACATATGCCGAATCAGGCTCGCAGGCCAAAGGTGGCACGCCCGCCGCACTAGGCTCGCCGGTCGATATATTTTCATCAAATTTTACATCTCTTCTAATGATTATATTTTTGGATTTTGGTTGAAGATGTCTATATCCTTTGACATCTTCAGAATATCCAACAAAAATGCATTTTTCACTCTTAGGTTCTAAGGCTTTATGTTTCGCATCTGGAATATGGGCCCAAGCATCACTTCCAAAAACACGAAAGTGACTTACATCTAGTTTGATTGAGCTCCAGGCTTCTTTTGGGGTTATATTCTTTAAAACCTTAGTAAGAGTGCGATTTACTATGTAATTTGCACAGTTAATGGCTTCTGCCCAAAAATTGAGACCAAGTCCTTTAGATTGAAGCATACAATTAGCCATTTCTTTTAAGGTGAGATTATTCCTTTCAACTACACCATTTGTTGTGGAGTATATGGAACAGTATGTTGCAATTGAATGCCATGCTCAGTGCATAAGTTGATAAATTTGTTGTTAACATATTCTCCTCCATTGTATGATCTTAACTTAAGAATTTGATGTCCAGATTGTTTCTCAACAAAGGCCTTAAAGGCCAAGAACATATTAAAAACTTCACTCTTGAGTTTTAAGAAGTATACCCAAGTGCGTCTGGAAAAATCATCAATGAAAGTTAAGAAGTACTTGCAACCAGAGAAAGAAACAACAAGAAGTGGACCACATAAATCACTGTGCACAAGCTGCAAAGAGGTTGAAGCGTGCCAAGAGGCACGTTTGTCAAAACTATCCCGATGATGTTTTCCGAGTACACATCCGGAGCAAACACCATCTCAACAAGATACCATAGGAAGGCCCGTCACCATATTTTCCTTACATAGAGTTTGAAGAGAGCGATAGGTTAAGTGACCAAATCGCTCATGCCAAATTTTGCTCACATCATCATTATGAGCAACAAAAACACAGGGAAGACAAGATGACCAAAAGTTGTCAAACTTATACAACCTTGTGGAATCATCAGCAATGCCAGTAGCTAAAATATGTCGAGGATCTTTGAGGTCCTTAATTACAACATCATGAGGTGAGAATTCTACTATTTTCCCTTCACCTGAATGAGTTATCTGATAAACAGAGAGAAGGTTGCATGAAAAGTTAGGAACACATAGTACATCATTAAACTGACCATTATTGAGATGAATGGTTCCAGATCCCACAACACCAAGAGATCTATCATCACCAACATAAATATGTTTGGTGTTACAATCATTTAAAGAAGAAAACATGGCTTTATTTTTGGCCATGTGGTAAGAAGCTCCAGAATCAATGAGCCACTCATGAGAAGGAGAAGAGGAAGATACATTTTATGCATAACCAGATCTTGATGCTTGAAAACTACAAGCAGAAAGTGCCAATCCTGAAGATGAAGGTGAAGAGTGCTCCAAATTGATGTTGTGCTTCTTCATTGTTGCTTCTAAGGCTTCCATCTTTTTAAAACATTTGGACTCTCTATGGCCATCACGATTACAAAAATTGCAATGTCTATCGATCTTCTTCCCTTTGTTTTTATTTGCTTTATCATTTTGGTGATTTGATTTTTCAGTTTGCGGCTGAAATTTCTTAGGACCCTTGTTTGGTTTAGGACCATACTTTTTAGGATACTGCTTCTTGGGATTCTTTTGATATGATTGCTGTTGGGCTCCTAAGGCTTTCTTAGAAGCGTTTCCAGAAGTGATAAGACTAAGGTGTAAGAGTTTTTCTTGTTCTCTTATCAAAGAATCACAAAAGGAATCAAAAGAGGGATTCTTGAAGGTGGTTCCTGAAGAGATGATGGCTTCTCTAGTGGAATGGAATGCAGAAACAAATACAGAGTATGCAGGGCCAAGCTTAGCAAGAATGTAATAGATGAGGCTACCATCTTCTTTTTTGACCTTACACCCTTCTAAAGGAAGTCTAAGGGTCTTGAATTTGGACAAAAAATCTTCAATAGAGGAGAAATTATTGGGGTCTAAACTAAGCAACTCATTTTCAAGTTGGTGGGCCCTGATTTGATTTTGAATGCCAAAAATAGTATTTAGCTTTTCCAGGGCTTTATCAGGGGTGTCAATGTCAAGGATGTGAAATCGAAGATATTGAGAAATGGACATTCCTATCAACCCTCGTGCTTGATCTTGATTATTTTCCCATTTAGGAACTTTATCATCATCAGAAGGTTTAGTTTCTTGACCTGTGGCTATTCTATAAAGCCCTTTACTTCTAAGTATATCTACCATGTGAGGTAGCCATTGGAAATAATTGGTGTTGTTAAGAATAATCGAGCATGCACTTACCATTAAAAAAAAAAAACTGAGAAAACACTGAAACTAACTGCTCCAATGGAAAAATCTCAAAAAATTAGGCCGTTAAAAAAAAAAAAACGGCTCGAGAAACGACTTCCGGATGAAGAAGTTATGCCTTTTGAAAAAAAACTGAGTTGTAAATGCCGAATAGTTATAGGAACGGTTTGAAATTTGGTGATGAAGTTCAACTTAAAAAAAAAAAAAAAAAAAAAAAAAAAAAACTCGCCCCTTTAACAAAACCTTTTATCAAAAGAAGCTTGAGAAAGAGATTTGAACACAAGACCTCTATTCTCATAAACTAACTCCTCACCAAGTGAGATAATAAAAGGATTCTGTTATTGTTTGAAAGGATGAAGGGTTTTTTTTTTTTTTTTTTAAACGGTGTGCGTGCCTTTTCCTACAAAAAAAAAAAAAAAAAAAAAAAAAAAAAAAAAAAAAAAAAAAAAAAAAAGGGTCTTACAACAGAACGTTAGATTTTCAGTTAGCCTTATCGGCAACTATCAATTTTTCACTATTTCTGATTTCCTGAGATCGCATAAAGACGCGGGGAAAGAGCATACATAGCAAAAAAAATCTCTTTTCCTATTTCTGATTTGCCGAAATCACACGCAGCGCACAAAAAAGAGTATACACAACAAAGAGGGTATATATCCGGCAAATAAATAAAACCTAAAAAACAAAAATAAACAGAGGGAACCAAAATAAGCAGAACCCTTAACAAATATAACTGCAAAACAGATGCTTTATACCTCCAGATCTAAACTGTCATAGCTTGGGTAGTCAGAAACCTTTTCGCATGAAACGAAAGGCGTTCCTCACTGTAATAGACGCTCTGGACACAACAGAGCAGTTTTCCAAGCCCAAAAATGTTCATAAATAGTAGATCTACAAAACGTCATTCACATGCAGTCAAATCGGCTCCGAATTTTGATCAACAATGGATGCGGCCCTCAAAATAGCTCTGATAACATGTAGGAATTTACAGGGTAAGTTACTTAGATCAAGAACCAAATGTCACCGCTCACAAACAAATCACAAATCAGTACACCAATATAATCACGTGGTTAAAACCCTCAAAGAGAGAAACAGTCCACAGCCTGAGCCAACGCGACCACTTCAGGCAATTTATTAATATAAAGAGAAAAATTACATATGTTTATCTCATAAACGGTTACTGGACAAATGACCCTCCATGCTCTTTAAATAGAGATCATGGACCAATCGAGTGTTAAACCATGGATTAAGTGTCGTTAATACCGAGGAGAGAGATAACCGTCGGAACACTACAAATCGTGACCGTCGGATTATAAGTTACAAATGTACATGGTAAAGAAACACACTTTACCTAACTCTACACTAGTCTAAGTTATTCTTAACTATTTCCTATGTGTCGGAATATCCTAACAATTTTTAATTAATTTCGTTTAATTTAAAAACAAAATAATATTATTAGCTATAAATTATAAATTAAGAAGAAAATATTATTATATACAAAGTAATGTAGTCTCTTTTTTTTTGTAAATATAAATATATTTTTTATCATTTCAAAACATTGAAATTACATGAGCAAGAATGGCATAGTCATAGCCATTTAGACTTTGATCAACTGAACATCCACACAATAAAAGAAAACACCATCATTAACATAAGAAATCAAGCTCTGAATCAAAACTAGGATTCCAGGCCAGTTATCATTGTATCATAAGTTTGGAAAATTAAAAAAACCCACACCCATGCAAATCCATTGAAATACAATTATATGCAACTAAGTACCAAAGCTCCAGAGATGAAGTTATGACACTAAAATGCATCCGTATACAAATTATCGTCAAACAAATTACACACAAGAGAATAAAGTCACATTGGATGGAAATGAGCCAAAACCAACATTGTCTCATAGATCCACTGAAACTCCACACAACATGAGCCGGAAACCAAGATATATCCCCACTCTCCACCATGACTGAGAGAAAAGGCACCAAACAAACACCCTAAAGGGCTACCCAGAAACCATAGAGCCAAATAACACTGTAAAAAAGGAATAACGAATTCCCTAAAACCACCATACTAATCATGGTTTGAAAAAATCGGAGCAGGAGTCTGAACATTATATATTGGAGGGTCAGTAAGATCTCTAGAAGCATAATCACTAACAAATAAATCCTCCACCTTTTCCAAATGAGAGTCAACATTATCCAGAAAAATCTCATGTTACGAAGCATCTATTTAATATCCTATAAGGAAGAAAACACATTGTAATTTTCAACTTGCTTATCTTTGAAAATGAAACAGAAGAGGGTCGTTATCTGTTGATTTAATGCCAAAGAACTCATAAAATACAACCTCCTTCTACCAAATCTACTAGGAGTTGGGAGCCATTTAATATCATCCCCTACCAATTCCGAGTTAGATAATTAAGGACGACTCCTTGCTTCCTTGTTTTCCAAAACTAATATCTCCTTACTCACTTCTAGGGGAATGGTTTCAAAAGCAGTAGCCACAATATCATAGGCAAAAGGGTGAACCCTTTTGTGCCTGATGTTGCTTCTGCCTCCTCTTCAGTTGTTCATCCTCTTCCTTTGAGGCATGAGCACTGCGACTAAACAAACCTCGACTAATAAAATTGGATGAAGAACAATAAGGGAGCCCTTGGAAACTAGACCTTAAAACAAGAAGGTTGTCGCCAAAAGACCATACCAGAGCTCCAAAACCCAAGAGATCATCCAACTCATTACAATTGAGACTCATTACCCAACACGAAGACCTTGCAACCTTCTCACAACCCAAGTTGAACTAAAGGCAGTTACAATAGAATTTAGATATCTGAAATGACCAAATTGCTAGGGCAGACCACACACTTTGAGCTGTAAGCAATAGACTGAGATCCACTAACAATTGACTCGAGACATTACTAATAATATCTTCAGACACCAACAATGAGACACCCAAAGACAAAGAAATAAGTGCCCAAATTATCCCAATTATCTCGAGCCACTGAACACATAAATCCAAAAACAATACACACATATAATTTCGCAAAAGGCCCTAATACTAATAGGAAACATAGAAAGAGCGAGCCAAATATACATATTAAGAACAACAATTTCCAGTGTGAGTTTGTACTAAGAAAATGACAACTCGATACACTCTAATAATGCTCACTTAATACCAGAGAGGATACAAACAAATTTAACACCATCCACTGCCACCAAAGATGCCACCAAAAGTAGAATTCCCACACGAATTGCTTGAAAACTAGAATACCCATAACATATAGCAAAAGGAATATCAACCTACCCAACAAAGAATTCCTTAGCCCCATGCTCAGGGACCAAAATAGACACAGTGCACCAGAGAAGCCACCCCCAAACTTCAAATGATAACAATATGCAACCTATAGTCGAGACCAAGGAATTGTCCTCACCTCCTCGCTCAATCAACTTGAAATCACGTCCTTCTATCAGCATAAGCCTTCAATTTAATTCACCTCTTGACACACAAGCTAAGGTACCAACATTAACTACCTCTTTCCATACCCACCTGAGAATGAACCAAGTGTTCATTTTGCACCATCTCCAGTGCATTCGATGAAGCCATAGTGACACCCCCATCATAGATTATCCTATCCATATCCAAAAAAAATTAGAGAGTTTTACGATCACCCTCCAAGCTGGTAAGAGACCATTGTTCATCCAAATGCAAATCCTTAAGTCGACAAGCCATATTGGAAAAAAAGAATCGACCACCTAATTACCTTCTCGCCTAATATCCTGAACAATGACATATTCCAATTTATCAAGCAACCCATTTATATTTTCCATAATCTCCTCCAACCTCTATCTCTTCACGATCTTTCTTGGAGTTTGACAACTTAAGAGTTTCTGAACACATTGGATCGTGATTAGTGAATCTCCCTCTATGTCTAACAATTGAAACCCTTCCCTAACAACAATTTGAATACCTTTCTCCAACGTCATGAACTCTACCATATTGTTGCTCGCTACCCCATAACTCTGAGTGAAGGCTCTCAAAGTAGATGACCTACAATCTAAAAAAACCTCTCCAAATCCAACTAATCTAGGATTACCCTTTGATGCTCCATCAAAGTTCAATTTAATAAAATCTCTCGGAGGCAGAGAAAATGAGTCTTTTGAGGAGATATTTGAATCCACAAGTAATTTTTGTTTGAGAGTGACCATCCTCTGATCCAGATTCAATTTTTGCATATTTTGAATCTCAACACCGTCAACCTTCCAATATTCACTACACCATGAGATGAAAAGGATAGATTCTCTAATATTTGACAAGACCATCTCTCTTATAATTGTACAAATTCACCTATTTTCTCTAAAAATCCTATCGTTCCTCACCTTCCACAAATTCTATAGGATAAAACCTTTCACCAAAATCCAGGCCCTGTTCATTATAGGGTTCTTAAACTTCAAATAATTCCATTGTTCCATCAAAGTACCTAAATTCTCTTGCTAAGTATATCAATTCTAAAAATTAAATTAAGAATAAACCAAACCTCTTTGGCTTGTGAACATGAAAGAAAGAGGTGATCCATATTCTCCCCATGCTGAAAAAAATAAACCAAAGAGATGGTCCTTCACGCCCTTTCTTAGGGATACGATCCCAAGTAAGAATTTGATGCCTTCCAAGCAACCAAAGGAAAAGAGTGACGTTTAGCTAGTGGACGTCAAACCATAACTTACTCCAGATAACATCCTTGGCCATACTATCATGACCAGAAATAACCTCATAAGCTTATTTTAGAGTAGATGAATCCATTTTTTGCATACCCCATCTTAGTGTATCTCTATTTTGAGAGAATCAAATCCTATGTTCCCATGATACCCGTTGAAAAAAATCCCAATGTGAATGTTGGGAGGAACATGTACAATCCTCCTTATTTTTCCATCTCCACCAAACCATAGAATCCAACTCTTGCTTCCAATAATCACTAGCCCACACTATTCCCAGATCAGTTGTGAAAATTTTCAAATTATGAAGATTATCATTCTCATTCAAACAAGGCAAATGTTGCTAGGATTCATCACATAACAACTCCGAAACACCATCCTTGATTTCCCAAAAATCATGCTTCCTCACAATTGCCCTGTTTTCCTGCACCCACTTCCATAAGTTTGAACTCTTAGAGGTGAAATCATATCAAAGATGGTCTTCTTGTAACATCAAAGGTGCATATTTCCCCAACCATATTCTCTTCCATAGCTCATTCACCCCTGTCACCCATCGCCACCACAACTTCGCTCCAAAATCCACACTTAACATTTTTGGATCTCGAAGACCCAAGCCTCCAAATGATTTACGCTTCACCAACATTTCTGAAGCCAATAATTACCATCTCTTCGCCTTATTAGAACCTTTCCAAAGAAAATTGCGCCATAGAGACCACAATTTACAACAAACAACTTTGGGTATTGACATAGTTGACATTTGGTATTTTGGAATAACTTGTAGAACAAACTTAGTTAAGGTCATTCATTATTCAAAGTTCAATACCCAAAATGTCTTGTTATTGATCTTATTAGAAAGCTTATGGATCAGATCTCACCAACAAGAAATCCTTTTAGGAATTAAAACTAACGGTACCCCTAAATACTTGGATGGAAGATTGGCTCTATGAAACTCTAATACACGCGTTGAGTGACACCGAATCGAATCCTTACAATTGAAAAAGAATATGCTAGTATTCTCATTATTGATGAGGGTACGTGAAGTTTCCATAAAAGTTAAAAGCATGGAGCAAACTACTTTGACTTTTATGAGGGTTGGAATGCCAAAGAGACAAACATCATCAACGAATTGTTGATGTGCCACAGGAATTTTGTCCAAAAATAACCGTAGACCTTTAATTTTTCTTTGTGAACAGGAACTTGCAAAGAAGCAAACCAAACCTTCTATAACCAATATGAATAAAAAGGGGGACAATGGATCACGTTCACTTAATCCACGGGGCGGAGTAAAAATTCCAGAAGGAGACCAATTAATCAAAAATGAGAAAAAAAGGGGAAGAGATGAGAGAAGGTATCCAAGAAATCTAATACCAAGAAACACCAGAAGCATCAAGAACTTGTAAGTCCCAACTCATTCGATCATAGGCCTTAGACATATTGAGCTTGACAATAATAATTTGATTTTTTAAACATCTTAATGAATGAATAATTTAGATAAATTTCTTTCGAATTAATCACATCATCAGGATTAATCTGAAAGTCATTTATCTACATTATAAATCACAAAAGTCTTAGATCTAACAAATGGATAATTTCCTAAAATTTTATGATGCCATTCACAATCTGTCTTCCTTCAACAAAGCATGTCTTCTATGGGGAAATGAGCTCTATAAGTAAAGGTTTCAAACGATTCAAAATCACCTTAGCTATCACCTTCTAGACGACATTACATAATGCGATGGGCCGAAAACCAATTGGATCCTCAATGACTAAGATTGTCGAGATAATGTAGTTTATTTATTATTAATAATAATTTTCTATATTTATTATTATTAACATTATTTCTACATGTTACTAACTAGTTTTTATTGTAAGACAAAAGAAATAGGTCATTGGTTCAAAATTTAGAAGTATTAAGATATTTGGTAGAAGTGAAAGTGTGGGTACAACTATAATTTCAGGTGGTGTAGTTTACCTTAAATACTCAACTTTCGCTAATCGCAACTAATAATAACCCAATTTATATAAAGTTATCATGGTTAGAAGAAAGGCAACACAGGAGAAAAACCCAATGCTTTTGGCAATCACTACCAAAGGGAAAAATTCTTCTAACACAAGAAAATTGTTCTATCATCAAGACAATGCTGGAGAGATTAATTTAGAAGGAGAAAACTTGTTTCCAAAGCTTCAACAGTCACAAGTTAACAAATGTAATTCACTGTTCACTTGAGAAGTGCAAAAGATAAAAAAAATAGGAAATCAGAATCAAATTGTTTTCCTGTAAATGCTTCGTTTGATGAGGAATGCAAAATGGCAAGGAGAACCTTGAAAAAGACGTGCAAGAAGAAGATGAAGGCAAAGTTATATAAGCATATACTAAAAAGGGAAAAATACAAGTTCATGCAAACAAGGCGAGAAGAGTTAATATATCTAGGCAAGAATAACCCAAAGCTTTTTTGGAAGGAACTTCAACCAAGGAAGAAGCAAATCGAAAATAATATTACAACCAATCAATGGTTTGAATATGCAAGACAACTCTATGAGAAAGAATCAGAGGCTGAGCCTCCCCCGGGGATCAACACAACTACAAAGCTCTTCACGTTACAGGAGGTGGAGAGATCGGAATTAAGAAGATGAAAATAGGAAAGGCAAAGGACTTGGTTGAACTTCAAGCAGAGTATCTAAATGGGGAATGCCCACTCTTGCACCACACATCATGGAAATATTCAACAACATCATTCAACAAGGATTCCCAAGGGACTAGACAACTATCCTAACAATGCCCCTTTTAAAAGTGGAGACATTAATAATCGTTCCAATTCTAGAACCAATATGATCAATCCTTTGTTTGCAAAGCTTTTCGGCAACATGGTGGAAAATAGAATCAGTAAGTGGGTAGGAGTAAAAGAAAAGAGGGCAAAAGGACAAGCGAGTTTTAGGCCGAAGCATTCTACAGCGGATCATGACATCACATTGAGACACATTATTGAAAAGGTTTGGGGGAATAAAGAAGAAGTATTCTATTGTTTTGTTGACTTCAAAAAGGCATTTGACACAGTCCCTAGAGATAAGT
The DNA here is from genome assembly GCA_034641835.2 of Pinus albicaulis. Taxonomy (NCBI): domain Eukaryota; kingdom Viridiplantae; phylum Streptophyta; class Pinopsida; order Pinales; family Pinaceae; genus Pinus; species Pinus albicaulis. The sequence goes on along the minus strand of CM076575.1, from coordinate 1,907,312,349 downwards.
TGTGGCATAGAATGGAAGAACTTGAAATTCCTTTGCATTATAGAGATGCTGTCCATAGACTTTATGAAGAGGTGAAAATCAAAATTAGAACCTCAACGGGTATTTTAGAAAGCTTTAGAAGTGACATTGGAGTCAAGCAAGGTTGCCCTATATCCCCTACTCTATTTGGTTTATATGTTGATAAACTGGAAGAGTGGCTAAATTTGCAAGGAGGAGATGGTGTTCGGTTGGGGGAGTTTGTGATAAAGCTTCTTTTATATGTTGATGATCTTGTATTGATTTCTAAATCGGCCCATCAATTGTAGATGCACCTATATTCCCTTGAGCATTTTTGTAGAGCAGTGGGGATGCAAGTCAATACTAGCAAGACCAACATAATGTTTTTCTCCAATAAAAGGAAGTAGAGTCAGCATACGTTCTTCTTTGAATGCAACATTCTTGAAGAAGAAATGAGTACAAGTACCTCAAGATTGATTTCAACAATAAACTTAATTGGGAGGACTGTAGAAAGAAGAGAATTTTAAGAGGGTGGAAAGCATTATATGCTCTTCAAAACATATGTAGAGAGGCAAAATTATGGGATTGGAAAACGATTAAAGTGATTTTTTGAATCTTAGTTTGTCTAGTGATGCTATATGGGTGTGAATTGTGGGCTAGCAACACCCCTGTCTCAAAATGGAAGCAAATTGAGAAAATCAAAAAATGCTTGATCATGAGCAAGTTCAAAATAAAAAGTTCGGTACCTTATGAGATAATGTTGAGTGAAACATGAGCAACTCCCATTGAAACAATTGCTATGGTGCAGCTCATAAGGTATCTAAAAAGAATTGAGCAAATGTGAGTAGGTAGATGGCCTAATGTTATCTTCAAGGAAGACATGAGTGAAAGAAAGAAAACATAGATGAGAGAAAACTACACATGGATGCAAAAATGGAATATCTACCTCAACGCTTGTCCCACAAATAGCAAGGAGCTAAAATTTTTTGTTATGAAGAACTTTCGTAAATGGGTATGGGGAAAAGAGTTGGGTAGAAAAAAGAAGTACTACATTGAAGATTTCAACCCTATGTATGATCTCCAACAAAAAGAGTACATTGGAGCTCACATTCCATGGAGGGCAAAGATTCTTATTGCTCAATTAAGAACCAACTCGCATCAACTTCGGTGTGAAACATGACAGTGGAAAAGACCTAAAGAAGCTTGGGAAGAATGAGTGTGTAGATTTTGCACGTCCAGGGTAGTGGAATCGGAAAAACATTTCATTTTGGAATGTGATGCATTCAAAGACATGAGAGAAAGTTATGGGAATATGTTAGCATAAGTTTCTTGGCATTATCTTTTCAACTAGGGGATTGTTGGAAGGTTGGGCCAACGCATCATCAATTTGAATAAGAAAAAACTGAATTGCAAAAGACGAAAAACAAAGAAAAAGATTAAAATATCATTTAATTTCATAACTATTCTACCATTTATCTTTACAATAACTTATAATATATTCTACTCCTAGAGTATTAAAAACAAATATATTAAATTAGTTTTTTCATAAATAAAAAAAAAGTATAATTTACTTTTTGCATAAACGGAGATGAGTAAAAATAGATAATAGATTCTACCCCAGTGTTAAAAATAATTATATAATTTAATATAAATATAATTTAGTTTTGTATAAACGGTGACGAGTCACTTTCGGAATCCGAGTGGTTATGGCTGTTTTCAGTAACCTGATGTAGGACGAATTTTGCCGCCTTTAAGAGCAAATAAATAAAATAATAAAAAATGACTCTTTACCAGGTACCAGTCGAGATGATAACGTTTAGAAAGCGGTTCACTTACTGAATGCCAATCCAGCATATCCACGATATGATCGCCGTGTAGTTTTATGCTTTCCGTTTCTTAAACACCCAATAATGCAAGCAAATTCCATTGCAAATCTGAGGATTTTTCATCCAGACCAATTTCCATTGAATATAGGACATGCATCCTTTTTACCAAGTCAAGCAGGTTCCATTTTTGGGCATGGCTGCCCAGCAAGATTCTGGCCTGCCAAGGGATGCCCATCTTCAATTCGCTCAACTTCCTACAAACCCATATGGTGTAGTGCCATCAGCAGAGGCAAAGGAAATCAGAGGAAGGCCAGTCAGAAGAAGCCCAAGGAGAATGTATGGAGTATCGACAATGAATTGGCTGACAGGGCTGACAGAAAAGTTAAGGTTTCTTCAAAAAAATTGAATAAAAAGAAGAAGGGCGGAGGTGGGGTACCAAAGAGTGGAAAACACAAAACAGAATTTGCAGGTTCAAGAGCCATTGTTTCTGCTGCCATGCCTGTGGAGACCGAGAAGATTCTACAGACACAGGTCAGTTGGTGTCTCTGTATATTGAATGGACTATTTTGGTGTGTAAGTGAAAATTATTTTATAGGATTCGAAACTGCTATCACCGCTAGTCAATTCACCTGGTAAAGATAAACACATTTGCTACCTTTAGTTTCTTTTCCTTTTATTTTTGAAACTCTTTGTCAACAAAATGGGATCTATGACCTCAGGGGAATCTATTCCTTTAACTTTACCTAGGATATTTGTGGGAGGCCGAGGTGACTCAGACTTCCAATATATTCTGTCAATTTCACCCAGGATTTGCATTTGGCCTCATCTACTGAGATGCTGCATTTGTGGGTTGTCAAGGGAGGTCCACCCAGTCTCGGCTGGCCGTAGTATTATCTATTGAGATATTCCGGATACATGGGCCATTAGGTTCACTGAGGCTTTCACCCAGTCAACAAATGTTCCTGGTCTCATCCATCAAGACATGCCACATCCACTGGCCATCAAGATCACTTATTCACTCAGCACTTGCACTTGGCCTCATTTGTTGAGATATGTTGTATCCGTAGGCCATCAAGGGAGTTCCACATTTCAAGTTGGAGAGTAGATCCTTAATGCATACTATTACCGCTCAATCTAGTAGGGGCCCTAGGAGGGGTTCCTAAGGGACAATTACTAGACCAAATAGCAACAGCGGGACAAGGGCCCACTGTCATCTCAGTTGATGCCCCTTGCTCTTTACAGACTTTTACCGATAGGAGGAGTCTCAACATGGATAAAATCACTGGAATGATAGGATCAATGGCAAGGTATAACGTGATTTCCTAGGCCCATTCAAAAGAGGCTCAATTAATGGTTCAAATACTTAAAGACAAGCTGAAGGGCTCCCCAAGAAAGACCTATGAAGGATGACCTTGGGCTTAGGAATATTAAAAAATGACGAATGCCTCAAATCAAGACTTCCAAAATGTTAAATTTGGACAACTAGGTCCAAACTCCATGTTATGATGCTCAGATTAAGAGGCTAATATTTTTGTTGGAATCCTCTTTCGGAGAGGTGTAAAATCCATATATAATATGTCTTAATCCGATGAGCAGAACATTTATTTTGAATTTATTATTCTTAATAAATTAGATGTGCAGGTCGGCCTTAAGATTGCACGCCCCCAGCAGATGTGTCACACGCCCCAATGATGGATATAAATACAGGAAAAGTTGGAGAGCATTTCATCACAACACAACTCACATCTTCCTCTCTCATCTGAAATAGTACGAGCTACCTGGAGGACGAGTTTCAGCCACACGTGGGAAAGAGGAGGAGGACAAACCGTACGGCTGAGTTGAAGTACGATTTTTCTGCAGCTAGGGTTTCACAGAAAGTTTGACCAGCGTTGACTTTGGTCAATGCATGGTCCAATCAAGCTGAAAACTTGTGGGAAGTTCGATTTTGGAAGGCCGTACTACTTGGCACAGAAATCGAGGTCAAAGGGTTGACCAATTTGCTGCTGCGTTGACTTTTAGCTTGCTGCCCTGCGTTGACTTTTTCAGGACAGCGTTGACTTTTTGGGAGTTGCTTGGGTTGACTCATTTGCTGATTGGAGGTCTGTTGTGACACATGCTGGGCTGGCTGACCAAGGAGACTTTGCTGGTTGAAGCATCCTGTTGACCGCCGTAACGAACACACACATTTTCCTGTTTCTGATTTGTCTTCTGTAAGATCTACTTATATGTTCTATCTGCATTTTGCTTAACTATTTGTATGATTGCTGTGGGAAAAGTAAAACTGCTCTTAGCATAGAACATCTACAAAAATTTAAATGGTATCGGAGCTGAGGTGAAGACAAACTCTATTTTTAGCAATCATCACCGGAAGAAATGGGTTCCACTAGTCTTGAATTCAAAGAGAATGACAAGCTGACCGGAAGTAATGACTTCCATGCCTGGAAGATGATATTAGATCTCAAATTGGAAGATCATGATCTCTTGGATCATGTGACGGGAAAGATTCAAGAACCTCCATCCAATGCCTCTGCAGCTGTTAGAAACAAGTATAAGAAGGGAGAAATCAGAGCAAAGCTGCTGATCAGGGAATCCATAAATAAGAGTCTGGTTGCCTACATATCCGAACTAGGCACATCCAAGGAGATGTATGACAAATTGATACTTATGTTCCAAGTAAACAATGTGAACCAAGTGCTATTCCTCAAGAACAAGTTGAAGAATATGAAGAAGGGCCGAGACGAGTCTATTCAAACTTTCTTTATGAAGTTGACCGAAACCAGGAACAATTTGCTAGCTATTGGGGAGACAATAGTTGATCGTGAGATGGTTCTCACCGCACTTGGAGGACTTCCATATGAATGGCAAGTATTCACAACTACCATTCTCAACAATAATACCATTCCTAACTTTGATGAGCTTCTGTCTAGATGTATGCAAGAAGAAACAAGGATGAAGGAATTTGATAATGAAAGAAATGCTGCCTATGGTGCTCATTTTCTAGAAAGAAGAACTCTGGTGGTCCTAAGAACAAAGGAAGAGCAAGGGCCCAAGGAAAGAAGGGCAAGTGTTTCACTTGTCATAGGCCTGGTCACTATGCTAGAGAATGTCCTTTCAAGAAGGATTCTCCCGATAGTGATGACAACAACAACAACTGGAGGAATGGAAATCAAAGAAACAACAGGTCCAAAGGAAAGAGGAAGGCTCCCTTTGGCGGAAACAATCAACCTTTCAAAAGGTCTAGAAACTCCAGGTATGAGGAGTCAAATGTTGTTGATAAAAGAAATGAATACATTCTTGTATCTGCCCTCTCTGCTGCATCCTCGCCCGACACTATGGATGTCTGGCTGATAGATAGTGGTGCCTCAAGACACATCATTGGGTTCAAGGAAGCACTCTCTGACATGGTTGAGAAGGATACTAATCTGGAAATTATCCTTGGAGATAATGCCACATATCCCGTAAAAGGGACAGGGACTGTGACCCTCCACTTGTCTCAAGGACAAGTCCTACATTTGCAAGATGTACTTTATGTACCAAAATTGAAGAAGAACCTTGTGTCTATATCAGCGATTGAAGACAAAGGCTTCAATGTGGCATTCATTGATGGAAAAGTGCGCATGTGGAAGAAGAATCTCAAGGAAGCTATCGTGATATTGGTTTTAGAGTTGGAACACTCTACCGGGTTGAAGGAAGTCCAATGGGAGCTATGAAATGTGATACTATCTGACAAACTGAACTATGGCACCGGAGGTTTGGGCACCTTCATTACAAGGCCCTTCCCGAAGCAAGGAAGGTGGTGACATGTATGCCCGATTTTGGAAATAATCATGAAGGTGTATGTATGGGTTGTGCCGAAGGAAAGCATAAAAGGGGACCTTTCCCCTCAAGTGTCACAAAGACATCTAATATTTTGCAACTGGTCCATTATGATATATCTGGTATGCTACTTGTGACATCCCTGGGAGGATGTTCTTACTATATGACATTCAATGATGACTTCTCTCGCAAAACCTGGATATACTTCTTGAAGAAGAAGGATGAGGCTTTCATGTGGTTCCGTACCTTCAAAGCCTTGGTGGAAAATATCACGGGGAAGAAAATAAAGATTTTGAGAATGAAACGTGTACTTGAATATGAGTCAAATGAGTTCAAGGACTTTTTTGCGAGCGGCATTAAAGTTACCACCTGCTCCCCGAAGCGAGAATGGCATTGTGAAGAGACGAAGAACAGGACCATTGTGGAAGCTGCCCGTGCCATGCTATGTGACCAGGGTCTACCGAAGTTTCTATGGGGAGAAGCTGCGAATACTGCTGTATACATTCAAAATCGATGCCCTCATTCCACCCTGGACTCCAAAACTCCCGAAGAGGTTTTCACTGGTAAGAAACCTGACGTCTCACATTTTAGAATTTTTTGATGTCTTGTTTATTTTCATGTGCCAAAAGAAAAGAGAAGTGAGCTAGATGCTTCTGGAAAGAAAGGAATGTTTGTAGGCTACAGCGAAACCTCTAAGGCCTATAGAGTCTATGTACCTAGTCAAAGAGAAGTAGAGATATGCCATGATGTCACTTTTGATGAAGATGCTTCCCTGAAGAAAGTAGTAGATCTTCCGAGATCTGAGGAAAATCGTGAAGCAAGGCCTGGAAATCAAGAAGAACCGCAGGATGAGATAATGCCTGATGTTGAAAGACCAATGGACCCAATCGATCCATCTCCTTCACTGAGAAAGAGACCATCATGGCTCAAGGACACTCTCGAAGATGCCGAGGGACATGCTGCCCCGAGGGGGACATTCCGAGAAAGCAAGAAGTCGTGTAGATACCAAGGGTATCTGGCTGCCATGAGTACTATTGTACAATCTGAACTTGGATCTTTTGAGGAAGCCGTAAAGCATCAAGTCTGGAGGGATGCTATGCACGAAGAATATGAGTCCATAATGAAGAATGATGTCTGGGATGTGGTTCCAAGACCGAAGGACAAATCAGTTGTCACCGTGAAATGGCTCTACAAGATCAAGCATGGATCTGATGGAAGTGCTGAAAAGTTCAAGGCAAGATTTGTTGCCGTGGCTTCTCTCAAAAGGAAGGAATAGACTATGATGACATATCTGCACCTGTGGCACGATATACCACCATTCGATCAATCATAGCCCTTGCTGCTACGCAAGGATGGAGTCTTCATCAGATGGATGTCAAGACCGCTTTTCTGCATGGTGCAATAAAAGAAGAGGTGTATGTAGAACAACCTCTAGGGTTTGAAGTCCAGGATCGGGACACTCATGTATGCAGGTTGAAGAAAGCCCTCTATGGGTTGAAGCAAGCACCCAGAGCTTGGTACGAGAAGACAGATAGCTACTTGATGAAGCTGGGCTTCACTCAAAGTAATGTTGATCCGAACCTTTACTTCAAGGTTGTCCAGGGGAAGCCTCTCATTCTGGTGCTGTATGTGGACGACCTCTTCCTGACAAGCGCTGACCCTCTCATTCATCAATGCAAGAGGGAGCTCGCTGCTGAGTTCGAGATGAAGGACCTAGGACTGATGCACTACTTCCTAGGCTTGGAGGTCTGGCAGAGACCTGGAGAGATTTTCCTTTCTCAAGGAAAATATATTGTGAAACTTTTGGAAAGATTTGGTATGGTGGATTTCAAGTCCGTGTCAACACCAATGGAACTCAACTTTAAGAAGTTGAGTGGCAACGCTGCTGGGCCCGTATTGGCAAATCCTACCGAGTATCGTCAACTCGTAGGGGCTCTGATGTTCTTAGTGAACACCCGTCCAGATATATGTTTTGCAATGAACACTTTGAGTCAACAGATGGTTGAGCCTCATCACTTTCACCGGGTTGGTTCCAGGAATCTTCTGAGATACCTTCGGGGCACGTTAAACCATGGGCTAAGATACACTGCCAGGAGTGTGACACTTCGTGGATATACTGATGCTGATTGGGCTGGCAGTGTGGTGGATCGTAAGAGCACATCCGATTATCAATCTTGGTTCTCGCTGATTTCAGTGGATGAGTGTAGCGTAAGCTCTGCGGGCTTTCAGGCACCACAGAGGCCGAATACATTGCAGCAAGTATGGCCTGTTGTGAAGCAGTTTGGTTGTGAAAGCTCTTTAGTGAGCTATTTGGACATGTGCTAGATACCACTGTGATACTCTGTGATAACCAGAGTGGGATTCGCTTGACCGAGAATCTTGTGTTCCACGACCGATCCAAGCATATTGATATCAGGTACCATTTCATCTGGGATATGGTACAGCGAGGTGTCGTAAGGCTCGATCATATAGGAACTGATGAGCAGGTCACATATATTCTCACTAAGCCCCTGGGGAAGTTCAAGTTCCTAACCTTCTGTGAGAGACTTGGTATCGTGGAACGACCCTATGATGTGGGTCCTATTGGACGATGAGCTCGAGGAGCTCTAGGGGGCTTTGGGGACAGCTTCTTGGAGCTATGAGCAACCACAAGGCTAGGCTTGCCAAACCTTATTGGTGTGCTTGGACCCCATCGTTGTGATTATTGAGTTGGTTCACCTCTCATTATCTGTGCCCCGTATGCATCCTACCCATCGAGTTCAGGGCTCATGGGAAGTACCTCTCATTTGGCCAATGAGATGGGAAAAGCTAGAGACCAAGAAGAAGACTCGACTGACGCACGATCGCTCGCACTCTATCTAGGATGGCACGGTCCAACCACTTGATCTGGGATCAAGTTTAGTGAGGTCTGGGACCTCTGCCTGACTTCGAGTCAGATGAACCAACTTCGGGTTGGTTAGAGACTCTTTGTGAGTCTGATAGAGGTTTTGAACCTCTGGGCTGAATATGTCAGCCGGGGGATGATGTCTTTGTGACTGACCCACTTCTTTTCTAAAATAAAGAGGCCAGCAAAGCAAGTTACGACGGGATGACACACGATGTTTGATTGCATTGATGGATGGAGTTATCCCTAGTTGAGAGGGAGCGTTAAATTTGGACAACTAGGTCCAAACTCCATGTTGTGATGCTCAGATTAAGTGGCTAATATTTTTGTTGGATTCCTCTTTCAGAGAGGTGTAAAATCCATATAAAATATATCTTAATCCGATGAGCGTAATATTTATTTTGAATTTATTATTTATGATAAATTTAAGTGCAGGTCGGCCTTAAGGTTTTACACCCCCAACAAATGTGTCACACACCTCAATAATGGATATAAATACAGTCAACGTTGGAGAGCATTTCACTCATCTCATCCACACACTTCTCATTGGATACGAGCATCTAAGACGCAGTTCTCACGTGGGAAAAGGACGAAGTAGCTGCAGCTGGAAAAAGGACGAAATTTTTGCAGTCAGGGTTTCTAGCCGAAATTTTCTGCAGTTAGGGTTTCTGGGCAAGTTTGACTAGCGTTGACTTTGGTCAACGCATGGTCCGTTTGAGTTGAAATTTTGTGGAGAGTTCGATTTTTGAAGGCCGTACTCATTGGCACAAAAATCGAGGTCAAAAGGTTGACCGAAGTTGGAGCTTCGTTGACTTTATTGTTGTTGCCATGCGTTGACTTTTTCTAGACTGCGTTGACTTTTCTGGGGTTGACTTTGAGTTGAATGGATAATTGATTTGAGGACTGTTGTGACACATTTTGGGTTGGCCGACCAAGAAGACTTTGTTGGTTGAAGCATCTTGCTGACTGCCGTAACGCACCAACACATTCTCTTGTTTCTGGTTTGTCTTCTATAGATCCACTGGTATGTTCTATCAGCATTTTTACTTAACTGTTTATGTGATTGTTGTTATAAAAGTAAAATTGCATCAAGCATAGAACATCTACAAAATCTTACACTCAAGAACTTTTCCTTCCACATATTCCAAGACATCATTTTCATCCAATATCACTTTCAACTTGATCTTCCAAGTAGCAAAATTTGATGAGTCGCCCAGCTTCTCAGAATCCTTGAAGTAAGAGGTAGACATCTTGACCAAGAAAAATAGGCTCCTTTAGCTTCTTTCAAAGAAGATTGCTTTAGTCTCTTGTCTCTTTGGGCTTGTATTCACCTTGGCTCTGTGGCCAAATAGGGCATCTGCTCAAATGTCCAGTGCTTCTTACAAGGCCAATCCCTGTAGAGTCGTCATTGGCCACAGATTACAAGCCGTAAGCCCAGAATATGACTACCAGAGAACAACACTTTGGGCCTACATCACATAAGAAGTTTTGATCACCATGGTTCTCTTTTCTCTTTGTTTTTTGGTAAGTTAAACAATTGTGTCATGTGCACTTAGGGGACAAAAAATATAGAGTTGCATTAATGCTAGAAAGAGCTTTATAAAACTCCTACAAGTTAAAAGCCATTAACCTCTCTTTGGATGCAAATGTGACCTTGTTAACCCCAATAGCACTTCTTGCTACTAAAGGCTTAAGGTCCAATGAGACTTAATCACACTGGATATTTCCAGACACTTCATGGCATGATCGTTGATCAGAGGAACTTATATATTCAGTTAAATCAATTTCCAAGAAACTGCTATTTTGGGAAGCTTTTCTTTTTCGATATTTGGACCATCAGGGGCCCAAACATCAAATTTAATTACTTCATCTTGATCCTGGTGAAAGAGCAATTCCAATGGGACTGTTTTCACTCAGATATGGAATGGCATTTTTTCCTCTGCTTGTGTGTGTTTTTTTTCTTTTTTCTTTTTTTGTAATTATAGCCAAATATGTTGTTTGGCCAAAACTTGTGTTGTTGTGATTTTTGCTTTTTTGAGGAAGGTTGCCTTTTTAGGCATGTATATAATTAGTAAGTTTATATATTTCGCAGGAACAGGTGTTGGTCATGGCTCCTAGCTAGCAACTGAGGGGTGGTCTGAGATTCCTTTGCATGGAAAAGTAAGGAGTTGAGTAGCATCTTTGTAATTGGCTTATGACTTGAGCCAACACTTGGTGTTTATCTAAATCATATCTCTAGGTAAATTTTCCAAGATTATGTTTTCAAAGTCATAAGTAGTAAAATAATTAAATTTTTAATTTATTATTTAATCACATGGAAAAGGAGACAAATAGTTTTAATGAGAGAATGGGTGCTTTTACTAAATGCCTTCATGAGTAAAGCTAAAGGAAAAGCGAGATTTTTCCAATTCAATGAGGAGATGTCAAAAGCATATTTTGTTGATGTTTTCACTCAAGAAGTGAAGCAAAGAAAGCAGATTTTGTGTTTTTTCCAAAATAATTGAAAGTGGAAAGGGAAGAAAGCAGGGTTTTACTTACAAAGCTGTTGGCCTTTCCAACTTTTCCTTGCTTTGAGCCATTGGATCAACTAGATTGAGAGAGGAAACGTTTCTTCCATATATGCATATTGAAGCACCGGTACTAGGGTTCGACAATTTTTTTTAGATGCTTTGGTAAAAATAGAGATCTCACCTTTTAATGTTCTAGTCTCTCAAACCACTACCTCCACCGCAAGCAAAGGAACTCATAGCATCCTTTCACACAGTACTCATTGTAGTGCAACCAACTTCTTGGGTAATTTGTGATTTCATCCAATTATGTTTGATTCTAACTCTCTGAATATATTGGAGGCCATTGAATGAATTTTTTTGGCAGTGATGGTGTATTGAAGTGCACTTGTTTTGAATTATTTCACTTGAGGCGCACATCCATTTTGTTGAAGAATGTAACTAGTTTCGGTCTTCATAATTGTATTTGTCTCATGACTCAATGTAATTATTGTTGTATTTAAGAAAATAAATTTTATTGTAAAAGAAATTGGCTTATTAAAACATGGGTTTCATGCTTGGGTCAATGGTCAATAGATCAAAGCACTCATTGTGTGCTCTAGGGATTTTTATATTGAGTCAAGTCAAAGTCATTATGTAAAGACCCCTTTGAGGGCTCATGTATCATGAAAAAGAAAAGTCTAGAAACCATCAATGATCAGGTCGGCCAGCCCTTGAAGTCAGCCTTGAGGAGGGGCCCTTGTACCCATTGGAAAGACTATAAAAAGAAGAGGATTCGACCTCCATAAGACACACTTGAGCATCGAACATCTTAGACAGATCTGAGGCAAGATAAGAAGTGTGAAATGCTGGGAAGAAGGTAGTGAAATATCTCTCTTTGTTTGTTTTTGGTTTACCCATTTCTCTCATGGCAGCCGAAATTTTTTGTGGAAAGCTATGGTTTCCGCAGGTCTGAAGTTGTGTAGTAAGGAGCAACAATCTTGTTTGAAGAAGCAGTTCATTGTCTTTGGTGGCTGGCCTGATCTTGGTGAGTTTTTTATGGTCTATGGTATTGAAGTCTCCTTGAATTGATTCTATAAGAAGAGAAAATCTCTAGGTTTTCCCTTGTTGAGGGAGTTTGCCCTGGCTTGGAGCCTATCTTTGGTGTCTCTATTGTTTGCATTGTGATCTTCTTTGGCATTTATCTTTATGATGAACAGAACATAATAATAATAATAATGATAATATCACAAGAAAGTGTCAAGTTTAAAGAGAAATCATTAATACAAAACCCTATTCAAGTTTGCCCTAGATTTCTCAACATGGTATCAGAGCAACATTCGTTTGCATAAGGGCGGGAAGGAGATCACAAAAGCTTCAAGTCAAACAAAGAAGTTTGATCATCTAGGACCGAGCTCCTAGAGGGAAGAAAAATCTGGGCTCGTCTATTAACCCTTACCGCAGTCACTAGGCCACAGGCCTAATCAAGGAATGCAAAGGGTTTTGAAAATTTAAAGGCTCTGTTTTAAAAGGCCAAAAGGCAAGTTCAATAGCCCAAGGAAGGCCGAGTAGCCTGGAATGAAAGCGAAGCACTGTATCTAGCATTGAACGTTTGAAATCATCATCAAATAAGTTTGAATTCTGGTGCTACCTCAGAGATCTGAATTTCAGGACACTGTATACATTTGAGGGAAACTGAATCTCATCTTGTGGGCTAGAAGAAACTTTATCAGCCAGCAAAGAGTTCTAAGCTTGTCTGATTGCATTATAGGCCTATGTTCTGAGAATGACTGTAGTATGAAAGGCTTAAGGTGTAGCCTCAGTCATCTTGGAGACCGAGACCTATACTTCAGATCTGTGCATAGAAAGGACCCAAGACCGAGTCTACAAGATTGATCCATCACCATACTTGAAGAGAAAAACTCTTGTACCTATACTATACAGTAACATAAAGAACCAAGATACCTTAAATAAAAGCCACAACCCTGTGGTAGTTATATTAATGTGATCCAAATTTGAAAGGTGAACAACAAAACTTAGTTGTAATAGTCCTGAGACCTTTACTTATACATAATTCGAGCTTGAACAGAGAGTTAGAAGGTCGATCTTGGAAGCCAACTTTTGAAGACTGTCTACAGGAGTTTATATCAACTCTTTTGCATCATTCTAAACATATGTATACATATTAATCCAAGTCTGAACAGTGTGACAAGAAGCCTCTTCAGTGATAGACAAGGGCATACATATATATTGTTTGCAAGTCTCTTCTACAATTCTTGCCATTTTGAAGCAAAGACATACATATATGTGAAATCTAATCCTGAACAGCACTTTTGAAGTTATTTTGAGCACTAATTAATTCATTGTATATCAATGTATTAAGAAAAATCCTAACCAGAGGGACAGTATCTTAGAACAAGTTTTATGGTCTCTCTTATAAAGGCAATTCATCATCTTCAAAGGAAAAGCTATAGGTATCTAGCAGTAGAAGTAATTGTGATCTTGTAACCACAATAAGAAAGGCATCAAGTCCTTGTCTTATGTTGTGAAAGAAGATCTCTGAGCTCTGAAAAGAAACAATCTCCTTGAAATCCTCTACACAATGGTAGGAAGTTTCAAGACCTATCTTGAAGACCTGTAGCAAAAGAGCAGCAGCATACTGTAGCTTGTTCCTGAAGCAGGATCATTGAAAGATGCAGCTGTCATCAAGAAAAAGGTTCTCTAGTTCAACATATTGAATGTTTGAAAAGACTAATGTTCAAAGAAGTCCTCAAATATGGCATGGAAGATGGAGCTTCTAAAACTGATTGAAATATATTCAAGAGAAAGTATGTCATAAAGAACACTCAGAGTTAGCATTATCATCAATCCTTGACTTTGGCATTCTGAAAGGCGTTACAGCAGCTTTTGATCATAAAGGACAAAGGTACGGGATCATAAGGTATGTATAATGTGTTCTTTTGTTAAGAGTCTAACATGAAGTGTTTTTAAGGTTTGATTGTTTATATGGTTCTAGGGTTTATAGTCTTTAAAATTGTTGATACCTAGGATTGTAAACCCTAGATGGTACATGAAAACCCTAGCCATATGGAAACCCTAACCCTAATTTGCTTGTTCCCTCATTGAAATCCACACTCTTGATGTTTAGGGTTTGCAGGTAATCTAAGGTATATAATAAACCCTAGTGTGAATTAATAAGGGTGATAATTTGAATTTATGTCCTTAAAGCTAGGGCTTGTAAACCCTAGGAATCCATCCTCCTAAAATTCCATAGAAACCCTTGCTGGAAATACTGAGAGAGGGGGTGAATCAATATTTATTTTACAATTGTTATTTTACCAGTTAAGATCACTTATAAACAGGACACAAGATGAACAATGACAATAATTTTATTAATCAGAAATAATGAGGACTTCAATCTTCTTACGACAATTCAAGTACAATAATTCAGGGCTCCAACCCTTAGATGAAGACACCAATCTTCAATCTACCAGGCTCCAACCTGGTCTTTACAAGGTTCCAACCTCTAGGGCTCCAACCCTATCTTTCACAAGACTCCAACCTTGTTTTTATGAGGCACCAACCTATAGGGCTCCAACCCTTTCAATTTATTTCAAGTTTTTCAAGATAGTTACAAATAGTTCTTCAAGGCTTCCTATGTCTTCTGCAACAAGCCTTGACAAATGCCTTCAACAATACAATGCTTCAAGAATGTCTTAAGGGGCCATCAAGAAGTTCTTCAGATCAGGTTCAAAAAGTCTCCAGTAGTCTTCTAAAGATGACTCCAAAAACTGCTTCAACTCTGCCTTAGGACTACTTCAGAAAGATTTGTTCCTGGTTCTGGTTCAATATGTTTCAGGAATGCTTCAAGATACTGCTTCTATGTCTGCTCCAAAAGACTTTGAGAGGTCTCCTTAAAGGGTTTTCAGAATGTATTTAATTCTGTTCCAAAGTCTCCAAATCTGTTTCAGGTTGCATTTCTTAAACGATGTCAATACAGAGACAATTCTGCTCCTCAAATTTCTGTTCATAAGTTCTTCAGGATGCTCTTCAAGGTCTCCAGAGGGGATTACTTCAAGTTAATCTGCTTCTGATTTGTTTTTTCTTTTAAGGTTACCAAAAATGACTGCATCCAAATCTTAATCCGCTACAGTTTAATAAATTTTCAAAGGATTTCATTTAGATCTCCACAAAACTCCCAAGGCATTACACCTCAAGAATTCGGGTTTCAACATGTCAAGTAAAACTGGAATTTGAAATGTTTATAGACTTCTCTTTTACAAGGAGGTTGGCTAGGTTACAGACTTTACTCTCCAGAGTGCTTGGTCCTATCCTTAGAGCTGGACCACAGAAATCTCGGTTCTGTACACTATGAGTTCACCACCAAGAATAATACTTCAGGTCCTCACTTTTTCCATCCCAGATTTACTTCAACCTTCGCTTCTTTGTTGCTGATGCATGCCTCAGAATTGAGTCCTATCCTAAAGATTGACTTTCACAAAGATATATCAACAGAAAACCACAGGTCTTTTTACTCCACAGGTCTGAATCAATGAAGTTGTAGGTCTGAAATGACAACAGGTCTGAGCTGCAACTGCTGTCTTTCTTTCCTTACCTTGTGCTCTTGTTTGCTGGTGCCAATTTGGACTTGTGCTAACCAATAAGAGATACAAAAAAAAAACCAATTCTAACCTCCTTAAACTGCGGCTTCTGTAGGACCTATATTACACTTCTGTCTTTTCTCAGGTCTGAGCTTACTCAGTGTGCTACTTCAAATAGATCCGAGTTCCTTTTATTTCATGTTCTCTGCGTCTGCTCCACTTATCTTATCTCTTCCGTGGATTTCAGATGATATGGACGAATTTTTTCATGCAAAATGAGAGATCTCAACCTTATATTTATAGTTGTTTGCATCTATTGAAGGGACATGACCGTTGGTTTTAAGGAGAGCTGACATAAGTTTGTTGGAGGCGACATGAATAATATATATATATATATAATTTTTAAGTAGAAGCGGACTTGACAGATTTTGAAATGATTGGATTTTGTTTTTAAAAAAAGATTCTCATCTAGGAGGGCTGACATGACACAGTATTTTTGTGACTTAGAAATTTATTTGGGATAATGATGCAGCTGCAAATATAATGGTGTCTTAGTGATAGCACTATAGGATATGTAAAGCGGTATTCATCTTTGCCATAAGCTGTCATCACAGTTGTCATTGCTAGCCAATGATGTATCACTGTGAGGTGAGTATGACTGTCACATGTATGCACCACAGTTAAGGCATCTAACTGTCAAACACACACACACACACACACATATATATGGGATAACGATAGTTGGCCCATTGACATCAATGACAAACTTGTCAACAATCTCCCCCTTTTGTCATTGATGGCAACATACAAGCATAACTCTTGTTGACGGTGGAGCTTTTCCTTCTCTCCCCGTCATGTGAGTATCACTGTCACATGTATGCACCACAGTTAAGGCATCCCACTGTCAAACACACACACACACACACATATATATATGGGATAACGATAGTTGGCCCTTTGTCCTTTGTTTACTGCTTTTCCTTTCACCAATAGTGGTTTACTTGTCCTTATGAGACAGGTACCCATCAATGGCCCTTTGACATCAATGACAAACTTGTCAACAATCTCCCCTTTTTGTCATTGATGGCAACATACAAGCATAACTCTACTCTTGTTGACGGTGCAGCTCCTTTTCCTTCTCTCCCCCTTTGCCATCAATGGCAAATGGGGAATATTGTCAGCTACTCCCCCTGTCAATAATGCTTCTCCTGTCATCTTGCTCACCCTGTCATCATCAAGGACAGCTCCCCCTGTCACTGTTCTCCTCCTATCAAGGATAATTCTCCATGATAAGTATTTTACTCCCCCTGTCATTATGCAGATCTTCATGTGATAGATCTGCTTCTACTGACCTATGTTCCCCATAATGGTGGGCATAATATTCTTCTTATACTTCTCATAGTGTTGTGTTTGATCATCCCTTTCTTGATGAGTTTGCATCTCCATTCCTGCCTCAAGAGACAGTTTGATTGAATGATGAATGCTTCTGAGGGGAGAAAGACATTGTGGATGCTCAAGAGGAGTCAGGATTCAAACACACCTCAGCTACTGATATGCCTAAAACTGTCGAGCATATCTGATATTATGTTGCCGAATCTACACTTGGTACATCAGACTGTAGTTGCTTGCTTCTTTGGCTAGGCTCCTTCCCCTTTTTAAATCCATAATGGAGAAAATGACTGGTTATGCTGCATATTCCTTTTCTCCTCTAATGTAACTCCTATTAGCCTATCCTGTAAATCTTTCTATACCAAGCTTTGTAAGGGTTTTTGCTTGTATGTACCAAGTTGTTGCCCACTCTGGTTAGCATACCTGTGTCTGCAGTGCATCCAATTTCTCAGTCCAATAAAATCTCTACTATTTTAGCCTTTAGATTAATTGCTGCAGTCCTTGAATGGATTTTGAATGATAGTATCTAATTCTGGATACTGCCACTAAAGGACATGACACAGTCTGGAACAGATGTAGAGTTTTCAAAAGGCAATGAACTAGAAGCAGGGAATGGCAAGCACTTAGAATGGATATTATGTTCACAACCAGTAGAGTGCTTTGTGAAGCCATGAACAGCTTTGATATACTTTTCCCTTGTGACCAGACTTTGAGGATTATAAGAACTTAAAACAGAGTTTCCATAATCTGCAGGATATTATACTCAGGAAGAGAATTCTTCATTCTCATGTATTCAATAATTTGAGTCTTCTCACTTGATAAGTACCTTGGAATATGCTTCAACAGTTTAGAACAAGATCATGTTTTTCAATTTTTGGTTCCTCTTGTTTCCTTTTCCAGACTTTTGTCGATTTCCTAGTAGAAAAACTTTCATCCTTAGATTGCTTAGGAGCCCATACCATGTTGCTTCTGCAATTACACGCAAAGTGTCCAGGATTGTGACATTTCTAGCACTCTACATTGAACTTGAATGATGGGGCAGCTGAACTGTAAGGTCCATTTTGAGTTTTCCTTCTAGGGTTTTGATCACTTTTGCAATAAGCCCTACAATCTTTTGCAATGTGTCCAAAATTTGTACAAGAGTAACTATGACCAAGAAATATAGGTTGATGCCCGGAAAATGAAAATTGTCTTGAACCATTTCTGAACTTATTTTGCCTTGAAGTTACTTGATAGTATTTATCACTTGTATTTCTTACACCATCTGCATATCTTCTTGGTGTAAAAGTTCTTTCAATGACATTTTGACTCCTTTCCTTGCTTTTGTGGGAGCTGGGGGTATTAGCATTTTCAAACTTGTCCACACTCGTCTTTAGGAATTGTAGGGTTTGCATCATTTTTGTTGGAAGAATCACCTACATAACCAAGACCAGATTTGTCAAGAGGAGACCTTTGATGAATTAGGATACCATCCAAGGTTTGAGAACTCTTAAGTTCTTGTTCAGCAAACCAACTTCTTTCCTTAGAGAGACAATTTCTTCTTTCATCTTCTCACATTCTTCATCTTTTATTACTAGTTGGTTCTTCATTTCTTTCATCATCCTTGCTGCTTCACGTGCTTCAATTTTCAGAGAGATGATATCTATTTAAGTAGAAAATTCTCTTCATCCTTTTCTTTTAGTTGACATGCCATAGTTTTCTTCTCTCTTTCTACTTCATCAACTTGCCACTTGAGGAGGACCAATTGTTCCTTCAAATTCCTTTCTTCAACCTTTTGGATTTTCTTCATTTCTTCCAATTGAGTTGTCAAGGTAGTGACTTCTTCATTATGCCTTTTCTCAAACTGATGCAATTCTTCCTTAAGCTGGGTGAGATCCTCAATCTTTTCTTGTACCTGATACTTTAAAAGGGCAACTTCCTCCTTTGTCTTGTCAAGGTTATGATCACCATTTTGTATCTGCTTCTTGAGTTCCTCATTTTCCTTTTTCAAGCAGCTTATTTCTTCTTGAGCAGCTAAAAGTTTTGCCATAAGATCTTCTTTGAGGTCTTCTTCATCCTCTAGGTCTTCCTTGCTCTTAGTGTCTTCATCTTTGTTTTTAATTGTTTTTTTCTGGTTCACCTTTGTGTTCTTTGTCATCATCTTGTTGATCAGAAGACATGATCAATAATCCTTTTGAGTGGAGATCTTGAAGATTCTCCCAAAGCTCTTTTGCCGACGTACATTTCTCCATTTTGAACTTCATAGGATTTGGTAGCCCACTCAAGATTGCCTTTATTGTTATTGCATTATGCACTTTGGATTCTTCTTCCATCATGCTTCCAGTAATCACTGATTCACAAACTTCAAAACCTTGAGCCATTAAGAAATTCTTCACTCTTGCCTTCCATATTTCAAAGTTTCCATTGAACAACAAAGCTTTCTGTGAAAATTCCACAATGGGAATCCCTACTGCAGCAATCTGATGTTATTTCTCCTACTTGTTATATCTAATACAAGTTATTTACGGTGTTACAAAGTAAACATCGAAATAAATACGACTCCAGCCTTCACAACATAAATAATACTGCGGAAACAAGTACTGAGCAAGAAAGAAATAAACACACACATATACACAGTTATTTTTGGACAATGTCCCCGGAAAAACCCAATGCGGGAAAACTGGTGCAGTAGCTGAGGGTTTGTATTATTAAGCAGTAGTTTTTTAATACAAATCTTTGGATGCCTTACTGGCTATCCGATACAGAGAATCTAACTGGCAGAAAAGATAGTGAGAAATTATCTCACACTGTTACTGGCTATCTAGAACTGATCCAGCTACTCAATGGCTAGCTCCACGCTGCCTCTGCGCAGGCTCTGGATTACAGTTCCTAGGGACTACATCACTCCTTTTGTTGATCGATTTGCCAACTGGAAACTCAGACCTCCGGCGCTCCGGTCTCACACCCTGGCTCCCGACACTAGATCTGGACTGCTCCTCAGCAGATCTGCAAATCTCCTCAAAGGCTCTGCACTGCCTCAACATAGCTCAGCACTGCCTAGTGTGGCATTGCGCAGCCTCTACGAACTTCTCTCTGCCTCCTCTGCAATATATTCCCCAAATCGGGGAAAAGTTCCTTCGGCAAACTATCCTTACCCCTCACTGCAAGAAATCCCTTTGATCTTCCTCTAGTAACTGCTGTGTTGCTCTCTCGAGAAATCAATCTCTTGATCTCTTACTCGATGTGTTTTCCAAATGCCCATCAAGCTCCTCCTTATAATCTCTCGTTGACAAATCAACGGCCAAGATTAAAACATAATCAAAAGCTAAGATTAACTGGGAGTTGATTTGTGCCTTTATATAGAAGATTCACACCCGATCTAATTAATACAATTTAAATAATCACATTTCCTAAGTTTAGACTTAGGAATACATTAAAAATGATTAATTATTTTAATTAAATCCTTTTCAGGTGGAATTTCCCAAAACACTTTCTAGGTATTGTGGAATGCATGTGTCATAGCTTCTCTGCAAAGACTCGAGGCTAGAGCACATCCGATGCTACAAAAATCAACACTTTCTCAATTTGATTATCCACTAAGGAGGTGATACCTTCAAAGGGTTTGCAAGCCTTCTTCCTCGAACTTGCCATTTGTGTTCTAAGGATCTACCTTCAAGTTGTTAGGCTGTGAGTGAAGGTACTGGCTCTGAAACCAATTATTGGAAATCCTGAGGGGGGGAGGGGGAGTGAATCAGTATTTCTTTTACAATTGTTATTTTACCAGTTAAGATCACTTATAAACAGGACTCAAAATGAACAATGACAATAATTTTATTAATCAGAAATAATGAGGACTTCAATCTTCGTCTTACAACAATTCAAGTACAATAATTCAAGGCTCCAACCCTTAGATGAAAACACCAATCTTCAATCTACCAGGCTCCAACCTGGTCTTTACGAGGTTCCACCTCTAGGGCTCCAACCCTATCCTTCACAAAGCTCCAACCTTATTTTTATGAGGAACCAACCTATAGGGCTCCAACCCTTTCAATTTGCTTCAAGTTTTTCAAGATAGTTACAAATAGTTCTTCAAGGCTTCCTATGTCTTCTGTAACAAGCCTTGAAAAATGTCTTCAACAATACAATGCTTCAAGAATGTAAGGGGCCTTCAATAAGTTCTTCGATCAGGTTCAAAAAGAGTCCAGTAGTCTTCTAAAGATGACTCCAAAATCTGCTTTAACTCTGCCTTAGGACTGCTTCAGAAAGATCTGCTCCTGGTTCTGGTCCAATATGCTTCAGGAATGCTTCAAGATACTGCTTCTATGTGTGCTCCAAAAGACTTTGAGAGTTCTCCTTAAAGGGTCTTCAGAATGTATTTAGTTTTGTTCCAAAGTCTCCAAATCTGTTTCAGGTTGCACTTCTTAAACAATGTCAATACAGAGACAATTCTGCTCCTCAATTTTTTGTTCATAAGTTCTTCAGGATGCTCTTCAAGGTTTGCACAGGGAATTACTTCAAGTAAATCTGCTTCTGATTTGTTTTTGCTTTCAAGGTTACCAAAAATGACAGCCTCCAAATCTTAAGTCTGCTACAGTTTTCAAAGAACAGTTTAATCAATTTTCAAAGGATTTCCTTTAGATCTTCACAAAACTCCCAAGATTGCTTAAGATAGGTCTTAGGATGAGCATTAGGCCTCATTGCCTCAAGAATTCGGGTTTTACCAAGTCAAGCAAAACTGGAATTTGGAATGTTTATAGACTTCTCTTTCACAAGGAGGCTGGCTAGGTTACAGACTTTACTCTCCAAAGAGCTTGGTCCTATCCTTAGAGATGGACCACAGAAATCTCGGTTCTGTACACTATGAGTTCACCACTGAGAATAATACTTCAGGTCCTCACTTTTTCAATCACAAATTTACTTCAACCTTCGCTTCTTTGGTGTTGATGCATGCCTCAAATTGAGCCCTTCTAGGGGGCGTGAAGGGGGTGTGCGGGGGCGTGAGGGGGCGTGAGGGAAACACCCCCTAGAAGTCCCCAAGACTCCGGAGCGCGAGGGGGCGAGGAATCTAGACCCCTAGGTGGAGGGTCGAGATCCCATGTAACACTATTATTTAGCATCGAAATTTCATGGTATTTTTTAATGATTAATTATTGAGATTTAAGTGCTAGTTACTTTCATATGCTTCAGCCGAGTTCGATGATCATTGGCATGATATTTTTAAATGTGTGTTATCGATTAAAATCGTCTATTGTTTAATTAGTTCTTGTTTCATTTACTTGAATTATTGGATCTTTATTGAATATTTAAGTTTGGGAAATTTTCAAGTAATTGCGATCGATATTGAACACTCTATTGTGGATCTGTGACAAGTTGTATATCTTTTAATTGAGTAATTTTTGGCATCTTCATAATCGGCATTTCCACTTAAGTACTTAGCGGCTAAATCAGATAATTTGTAATCTAAGTGCTTTGAGCCTTTAACATCACCTCTCATCTTCGAAGCTTGCTTCATCTCAGTCCGACTTCTAATAATTCTCCTTACATTCTGCATTCTAAGTTAGAATTGCATATACAATAGTTATTCATCCAAGTAGCAGTTTCTCATCAAGTACTTGGTCCTAAATTCTTAAGATAGTTCACTCCATAAGGCACTGGTATCAATTATTCAAATCTAATCGAATCCTTTAATCTTACTATATCTATTACAAGTATTTGGTCGTTTAACTGTGTCCCCTGAAATGGTTGGTCCCCAACTAGTTCTCCTTCATTTCATTTCCATTGGGTCTACCCCCCCCCTTAGTCTGCTATAGGGAGACAGCTTAAATAGAGAGATTAGGGATCAAACAGCCCTCGATCTGAGCCGTTGTCGCGGTGCCTAGACATTCTGTGCAACAACATTTTTTGGCGTTGTTGTCGAGGAACATCTTGTTCTCGGCACTTCAACGACATTTTCTAATTTTCTAATCTTTTTCGCCATTCATTAGCCCGTGACACGACATAAAATTTTGGCGCCATTTCATCTCTTCATCTTTTCATCACCGTATCTTTCGTCATCTCACTAATCATTTCAACTTCTCTATTTGCACCTTTAGCACCTGGACATTTCCGTTGGTTTCCTGTTTGGGTGGCGACTCCACTTCTTTCATTTCTTACAAGAATTTCTGCTAAGAAGCTCATTTCTTGTGGACATCTTGATTTTTCTTGAACAAGGATCTCTTTCTCTAACATCCACTTGGACTTTAAGCAAGTCATCATGGGTGATGCTCTTCGTGACATGCCAGAAGAGGCCATTCGTAAAATGCCTTTGTTCTCAGGTGGTGATTCGGCCACTACTAGAAAGCATCTCTTGAATGTTACTCATATAATAAATAGATAGTGTCTTCCTTCATAATATAATCATGAAGATGTCAAGATACGTCTCTTTAGCTATTCTTAAAAGGTGATGCTATGGATTGGTTTCGAAATTGTCCTGAGAAGTATTTTATTCTTTACAATACATCATCAATGCTTTTAAGGATAGATATATGAAACAAGGTGGCTCGCCTTGTGCCCCCACTACTATGCAAAAGAATGAAAGTGATCATGTAGAGAACTCAACTATCAACAGAAGATTTCAAGACAATCCTCAAGATGAATCCACTTGTACCACGACAGCACAAATCCATGATAGTGGTGAAGCAGAAACAAGTTGTCAAATTAGTGTTGACAATGATAAGCATCTTATTAAGTAATTGATTCAGATGGTTAAGGATATACAATTGAATCAAGCTCAAATAATCAAGAATACAAAGGTTAATCAGGCTTAGCTTG
Organism: Pinus albicaulis; assembly: GCA_034641835.2. Taxonomy (NCBI): domain Eukaryota; kingdom Viridiplantae; phylum Streptophyta; class Pinopsida; order Pinales; family Pinaceae; genus Pinus; species Pinus albicaulis. The sequence goes on along the minus strand of CM076575.1, from coordinate 1,907,288,561 downwards.
TTAAAGATATGGAACTTAACCAAGCAAGATTTACAGTGGATCATGTCAGGGAAATTGATTCTGTATTGAACAAGTTATTAGCCTTAGAGGAAAAGATCACGATCATGGAATTCAATCACTCCAATCAAATGACTGCCATGGAAGAAAAGCATATTGAAGAAATGACGATCATGGAATTTAATCACTCTAATCAAAAGGCCAACATGGAGAATCATTTAATCACCTTGGAAGCAAATCATGAAAAAGAAATGAACTATATGCAAAAAAATTTCATGGCCATGAAAGCGAATAATGATAAAATGATAAAAGACATGGAAACTGGTCAGATGTCTCTTCATCACAGGTTGTTGATTGTTGAAGAAAGTCATGGAAAGGAAATCAGTGCTATAAAGGTTAAACATTCTAATCAAATGACTATTATTCAGAATAAGTTGGAAAAAATGGAAAGATCACATATACAGAATTTCCAACCCAAGTCAGAATTGTCAACAGATCATAGGCTTCCCAGTTTGCTGAAGCAAGATCCATCCTATTATGAGGAGACCATTTCTTCCATTGAAAAGTGGTTGATTGAAGGTGACCCGGATAAAAGGAAAACTGAAGGGAATCAGGTTAATATATGTGAAGTTAATCCATCACCCTTGACAGAGCAGATGCAAAATGAAGAGAGACATGTCGCACATATCTTGAATACTTCGTCTAAAAGTTCACAAGCAGAATGTTCCACATCATCAGCAATACATTATGCCACGAAGAAAAGTCTGAAGCGAAAAAGAAAAAGAATAAGGAAGTCGTTTGATGCATCTGATGGTCGTGAGCAACTCGATTTTTGGATAAGACAAAGTCCTACCATATGCAGGATGGGACATGGCACATCCGAAAAACAACCCACAGATTTGCCTGAAAGTAGGCAAATGCTCAATATGCACTATATTGAACACATCTTATGCCACAGGGCATCCTATGTATTGTATTTCTAACCCTACACCTTGTTATTTCAACATTTCATTTTGCAGTTAGAGTATATTTACATTTTATGTTAGTAGAATAGCTAATAAATGAAAGAGCTTCTATTTTCATGTGCTTAATGTTATATGATGAATTTTGGATGGACACTACTTATATAATCTTGTGTGTTGCTTGGATGCAGATTCTGGATTCTCACATTCCTCAGATGAAGCAACGTGTCCCCAAATAGAGCCAGATGTTGACCACTCTGTGTCAACGGCCCCATAGCAGTACACCATTTTTTTTCGCAAAAGGGATCTATCATGTTCGAGTGTTTGTGCCATTCAGATCTCATCATTCAGTTGACAATTTGGAAATGATGTAAACCCATTTTGCATGTTTATAATGTAAATGATAATAGTAAGACCATCATGTATGTAACAACCTAGGTAAGCTTAGTATTTTGGTGACGATTTCTATCCTAGGAGGTTTTTCGTCTCACTGATTCATCTGTGTCTCTAGACACAAATGATCGGTAGAGTTTTTCCCCTCTAGCCTCACCCCAAAGCTAGGGTGGAATTTGTCGTCAAGTTACTAAGTGAGTCCTAGTGTTTTTATCGAGTCTTTGTAAAATTAATTTGGGAATGATCCTAGCTAATTGGCTAGATCATTTTATTACAGATTGCTAGGTCTAATAGATCATATTTTGAGTCGCAGAATTGGGTAGATTATTGAGGGTCTATTACGAACGGGTGTTCCCCCTCATGGGTTTAATGTATTAATTTTATGTAAAGAGGGTTGGAAAAATAATTAATCCCCTCATAATTCAATTAATTAAATTTTCTGGCCAAATTAAATTAAAAATCCTAAGCCATAAATAAGAATGGAGGTAAGGTGTTGAGATTTATAAGAGAGAGGTTGCACAGAGGGCTTCTTATTTCAAGAAGCTCATCTTCTTTAATGGCCTTATCCCTACACTAGCTAACTAGCTCCTAGTCAAGGTTTCTCACATTAATGACAAGACAGGTCTAAATCAAGAATATCTCAAGAAGATATGGTAACCACCATAAAAGAGTGAAACAAGTTGTTACCTTACTAATATCTATATGGTTTCCCAAATAGCCAATGGATCTTATATTTATTGGTAACTGAAAGCCTAGGTTGCACAAAGCGTTACCCCGCAACAAAGCCTATTTCAGTTCGAAATAGAGTTTACCCCAGTTCCAGTAACAGAGGCAAGGGCACTATCACCAGCAACAGGAGCAAAACAATGAATTTTATGTCCTAGGTAAATTTAATTTTTTCAAAGGCAAAATTCATGGGTCCCTGGAAAATAAATTTTTAAAGGTCCTGGGCCAAGGGAATATTGAAAATTTTGAGAAATTTTGGACCCTTGGGCCTTCATAATTAAGTCAAAATCAATTTTTTGAGGTAATTAACTCAAAATTATTATTTTTGAGTTAATTAAAAAAGAATTAAATGAAAATTTCGAAATTCCTCAAAAAATAATATTTTCGACAGACTAGATTAAAAGATAATCAAATATTTTTTTTTACGGTCGAGATTACTTTAACGGGGATCAGACAACTAGCCGTTGGAGAATTTATCTATAAGTTAGAGGTCAGTGTCAGTCTTTTTTTTCATCCGATCTTTTGATCGTGTACTAGCTCTTGAAGCTCTCTTGTACTGCTTTTTGGAATAATACAAACGAAGTCTTTGGGGTTTTACATGATGGTGGTGTTCCTCTTCAGCATTTTATGGTAAACTTGTTCTTTATATTCAGTCGGTAATTATTTTAATGAATTGTTGATTGATAGCTCTTGTAGAGTAATCTATTGCATAGGTATCTTGCTTAGGTTACTGGATTTAGGGTATGAATTTCAATTGGATTGAATTAGCAGATATCTCTAATTCTTGAAAATTTTATTTTTATCTTATTTCTCTATTGATTTAACAGTTTTACTTTAAGTGTGCAGAAATATCTCGGATTTAGAATTGGTTGTTTGGAGAAGTCTTCGGCTGAACCAACTAACTCCCAAGGAAATAAGATCTGAAGAACCCTCTAGATCTAATTCCACAAGCTTATCTTAAGTTCTCTTCTTGCAGGGTTTTCTAGAGCTTGAGCCTAAATAAAAAATAAAAAAAATATCTTAACTTTTATTGAATTTAAAGTTAGATCTGGCTAGTAAGAGCCTTAGATCTTCACATCTAGGAGCGGAGTCAGACTCACACTCCTCATATCCAACAGATCTGCAACTCTTGTGCTTAGATCTGTAAATACATTGTATAGATTTGTATTTTTAATTGTGAAAATAGCTGGAATTTTTAGTTTTTTTTTAACACAGGATCAAGGTTTCATTTTCAATTTTTTTTTGTATGTGTTGGGTATCCGAGTTTTCTTGTTTTTGGTTTGTGCAGGTAATATTTGAGGGTTTTTTAGAGAAATTTTTTTAGATCTTAGACTGATCTAGGCCCTGGAGGGTAAGAAATGATCTCGAGATCAGAAGTTTTGCAGGGATATTCAAGTTTAAAAAATTTAAATCTAAGTTTGCGGATTAAAATAATTTTTTTGCCAAGGAAAATTTCGAAAAATTCTGTGCACCCTTGTGGCTGCGTTTTTTTTTGGTTTTTGTGGGCTGCTCATCTCTCGCAGCTTCATCTCCTTTGTTCTTCCTCGCAACCTTACCCTGTCTGCATGCTATCTTCATCTGGCTTCCTTTGTCGACTCTCGCTCGCTGCTTCTTCCCCCTCGTTCCCACACCTACAACGCTCTGCGTTCATCCTTTCTTGCTATCTCCTCTGCATCCGCAGTCTTCTATTCCTCTGCGTTCTTCGCTTCATTCCCTGTGCATTTTCCTTTTCCTGCGTGCTTCCACATTGCAGCTACTTCTCATCTTCTGTGTGCAGCTGTCCTAACTATGTTCCTTCCCTCGGCGTGCCCTCCTTGCTGCGTCCTTGCCTGCACAAGCTCCATTCTTCCCTTCGCTGCCATTGCATCCTACTGATTGCCCTTCTTCCTCTCCTTCACGCATTGCCTGCAGCTCCGATCTTTCACTCCCACTTACCTTTTTCCTTAACCTAACACATAAAAAACAAAAAATGAAATAACATAACAAAACATTTGATTTTGATTTTTTTTTTAGTTTGACCTTTCATTTTCTATTTGCAGAAACCGGATTATCCACAGTATCATAAAACAATTGTCGAACTTTCATTTCCTTCTGGGTTTTCAATATTAAATTTAAGAATAACATTTCATTTTTTAAAGCTTTGTAAAGTTTGATTTTGATTGTTATTTCTTTCATTACTTTCAAAAGTTTTTAAAAAATTAAAATTTTATTAACCTTCTAACTTTTGATATTTAAAAAACAAAATTACTTTAACTTTAAATTTTGTTTTTTCTAACATAAAACTAAATCAAAATATTCATTAATTTTTTAACATTAATAAATTTTTTAAATTCTTTTTTGATTCTTTTGTATATAAAAATTCAAAGGCCATTTAAATGATAAAAATTTTAGGCTTCAGAAAATATTTAATTGTGGAATAATTCTTATAGTTGACATGATTTTAATTTTTTAACATCTTAAGTTTGACTAAAGAGAAAATAAATAAAAAAAATATTGGATTTGCATTATTTAGAATATCGTTTAATCCATAAAATTTCTTGATGAAGTGTTTATTTAGCATCGACATTTCATGGTATTTCTTAATGATTAATTATTGAGAATTAAGTGCTAGTTACTTTCATATGCTTCAGTTGAGTTTGATGATCAGTAGCATGAGATTTTTCAACGTGTTATACGAATTAAAATCGCCTATTGTTTAATTAGCTCTTGTTTCATTTACTTGAAATATTGGATCTTTATTGAATATTTAAATTTGGGAAATTTTCAAGTAATTGTGATCAATATTGAGCACTCTATTGTGGATCTGTGACAAATTGTATATCTTTTAATTGAGTAATTTTTGGCATCTTCATAATCGGAATTTTCGCTTAAGTACTTAGTGGCTAAATCAAATAATTTGTAATCTAAGTGCTTTAAGCTTTTAACATCACCTTTCATCTTCGAAGCTTGCTTCATCTTACTCCGATTTCTAATCATTCTCCTTGCATTCTGCATTCTAAGTTAGCATTGCATATAGGATAGTTATTCATCCAAGCAGCAGTTTCTCATCAAGTACTTCGTCCTAAATTCTTAGCAAGATAGTTGACTCCATAAGGCACTGGTATCAATCATTCAAATCTAATCGAATCCTTTAATCTTACTAGATCTATTACAAGTATTTGATCGTTTAACTGTGTCTCCCCAACTGGTTGGTCCCCAACTAGTTCTCCTTGATTCCATTTCCATAGGGTCTACCCCCCTTAGTTTGCTATAGGGAGACAGCGTAAATAGAGAGATTGGGAATCAGGGTGACAGCCCCTGATCTGAGTCGTTGTCTCTTTGCCTAGACATTTTGTGTGACAACAGGTCTCAACCCAAAACCTTCTTGGATACTTCGGATTAAGGACGAAGAACATGGATAGTGGATGTGAAAGCAAAAAAAGGAAATCTTGGGGTGGCAAGAGGGAGAGGGATTATTATGAATCCCGAAGGAAAAATCGAAATAAAATATGCATGGGGTATGGGGACAAAAACTAACAATCAAGCAAAGGCCTTGAATCTGATGTTAGGACTATCTCTAGTACAGGGAAAATAAATAAGGGAGTGATCATTTTTGGAGTCTCTATGTTGATAATTAAATATATGGTCAAGGGGTCTTGGGTTCAAAACTACAATCTTAAACATAATCATAAAAAGAACGAAAGGCATTGAGACAACCCTAGGAAATGCCAAATGCTATCACATTCTTTGAGTGCAGAATAAAGATGCAAATAGGCAGTCAAACCAAGCATGCCTACTGGCAGAAGAGACCAGCATGGTAAATGGAAAAGAGGGTAGACATCCAATCCCATGACTTAGTTAAAATGAGGAGAAGAAATGGGGAAAATATCACTCCTAATGACATCGGACTAAGAAATAAGTTAGTTGATCCACCAAAGAGCTGGAAAACTTCGATTAGAAGAAAAAGGTGGAATTGGTTAGATAAGGATGAGATTTATCCCATCGGCCTCCTCCTCCCCCCTCACTCTCCCCTCTCCCTTCCCCCTTCCATCCCCCTTGTCCCTTGGTGGTTGGGACCTCATTGGTTGGCTCCCTTCCCCCCTTCTATTTATGTTGGCGCCCTCCTACTCCCCTCGTCCCTCTCAGTCCGTTCACCATAACCCTATCGCTCTACCACCCCTCTCTCGTCTCCATGCTGAGTAAACCTCCATCACCCTAGCCTCCATTTCTCACTCCGGGTCCCTCATCCCCTTGTCCCATCGGGCCTCTTTTCCAAAGCAGGGTAATGGCGACTCGTAGCAGCAGCTTCAAGTTGGATGGCAGTGAGTTTAAGACGTGTACTATCTAGTGGCTTCCTTGCAGGTCACCTATCCACAAAGCATGCAGAAGTAGAGACATCAAGGGAAATTGGAATGGGAGTATGAAGAGATGTTTGCGCATTCATGGCAAGAGCATGCGAGCCAGGGAATTTCGAGGGAGACAATTAAAACCAAAGTGCAGGGTTGAGGAGAATACTAAGTAAAGGAGGGAAATGGAATTTAATGAGGATTATGGCAGCTCGATGAGGCAGAGAAATGAGGTCAGCCAAGCCAGGCTTGGCCCCAATAAATTTAGCAGCTCCAGAGATTTGAAAGATAGAAAGGGAAAAACAATCTACATTACTAGTTGGATTTTGTCATTGAGGCAGACTCTGACCAGAGCAGTGAGCAGGGAAAGAGAGGTGTCGATGCTGAATTTTGTTCTCTGGGTGTTTGCCGAGGAGAAGAAAGAGGGAGGCGGAGCTGAGTGTACTGGAATTTCCACTGGAACTCAAATAGTGAGTCTGTTTAAAGAGCTTAGTGTCTATTCTAGTACAGTTGCATTTGGGAAACTAAGTTTGTGGCTCAAAGCAAGCTACATTGTAGATAATTGGTGCCCAGCCTCTGTTAGCACAGGGGGAAGGATTGTTGGGGTAACCTGTTTATTGTGAATCTGTGTCAAAGGTGGTTTCGTGTGGTTGGAGGGGACAGGTAGGAAAATTAGTGCATTCCCTGGTCTCTGGCCAGTAAGGGAAGAGCTTGATAGCGGTGATTTGGAAGGAAAAAAGACTGAGAGGGAGATGTGGGAGAAGCAGACAGGTCTGAGGCGAGTTAGGGGTCTTAAGGGAGTTCAGTGGCCAGCCCCTAGTGGGAGAATTAACCTTGGTACACAGATGCCTAGAGTGTAGGATATAGTGCAAATTTGGGAGTTGGTTGGCAGAATTGAGTGTTGAATACTTCTGGAAAAGTGGTTTGGGAACACTATGGCGGTTGTCAGGATTGACTCGGATGTGGGTAGTTCAGCAACGGGGCCTTGGGGACGACGCAGACCCAGGTTGGCCCGTAGACAGTGCAGAGGAGGTAAAGGACGTAAGTCGGGGACAGTTAATTGTGAGAAATGTGCCTTTGAGGTGGAAGACATCCGCACGGGGTTGCAATTTATCCAGCTAAGCTTACATCAGCAACAATAGGACATGCTCAATATCCAAGAGGAGAATATTGCCAAGACAGGAAAAATTAAGCAAATGAACGATGAAATTGATGCGCTCCGACAACAGCTGGATGAGCTCAAGTTCCTACAAAACAGCAAGAGCAGGGTGGAAGACATGAAAGGCCCGGGATTCGATCTAAACAACCCGGCAGACATGGAAGAATGACCAACCTTTTAGTAGTTTTTGTATATAGGGTCTTTTGTTGTTTATATGCAATTCTGTAAATGCAGGCTTCTGTTGAAGCAATTTTGTCAAATATATAGTTGTAGGATAGTAATCCAGTTCTATAATAAACTTTTTGTAATTTTGAAAGGCTCTGAGATATTAAAACAGCAAATGGAGCCCCTAGTGGAAATGATATGTAAATGTAAATCACCTGGTTACTTGTCGAGAACGGGCTCGGATTAATATAATTATACTCTTTTTTGTTAAAAATAATAATAATGCAAGGGCACAATAACAACAATAATGGGCTTCTATGGGGCACAACAATGACAATATGAGGTCTACATGGGCACAACAATAACAATAGGGGGAATTCACTAATAATAACAATAAGGGGCTACACTAGTAATAGAGGGACCTAACATGTCCCTCTTTCAAAAAATATGTTGTCCTCAATGCTTTAGTAGTTCTGGATGGTTCTGTATAAAATTTTCATCCTCCCATGTGGAAGCTTCAATGGGTAAGTTCTTCCACTTAATGAGATACTCTGAAATTGATCGATTCCGTAACAGTTGATTTCTTGTTTCCGTGACTACTTCAGGCTCCAATATGATTTTTCCTTCTTCATCAAGTTTTGGCAATACTATTTGAACTGGGAGCTTGTCACCGATAACCTTCTTTAAGCATGAAACATGGAAAACTGGGTGTATTTGGGAAGATGCAAGCAGCTCCAATTTGTATGCATGGTACAAATATTTTGCAACACTTTGTAAGGACCATAATACTTGGGCGATAATTTATTATCCTTCTTAGCTTGCTTGAGAGACATTTGTTTGTATGGTTGTAGCCTTAAAAATACCCAGTCTCCTACATCAAAACTTTTTTCTCTGCGATGTTGATTTGCCTGTTGTTTCATTCGATTTTGCGTCAAAGTCAGGTTATCCTTTAAGAGTTGGAGAACTTGTTGTTGATGCTCGATGTGATCTTCCATTGCTTGAACCTTAGAATTTTCACTTAAATATGATGTGATGGATGGTGGATGATATCCATAAAATGCTATAAATGGGGTCATTTTTGCTGCAGTATGGAAGGAAGTGTTATACCACCATTCACCCAGAGGTAACCACTTGACCATTGTGTTTGTTTATCAGATACAAAGCAACGAAGATATCTTTCCAAAAATTAGTTCACTATCTCAGTTTGTCTATCGGATTGAGGATGATAACATGAACTATGAGCTAATTGAGTACCAAGACAAGAAAATAATTTCGTCCAAAAATTTCTAGTCAAAATGGGATCTCTGTCACTTCCAATAATCTTTGGGTTTCCATGTAGCTTTTCAATTGTTTCCATAAATGCAGTAGCAATTGTACTGGATTTAAAAGGGTGAGATAATGCACAAAAGTGTGCATACTTGGTAAGTCTATCAACTACCACCATGATGACACTCTTTCCTTCAGACTTGGGTAAACCTGTGATAAAATCCATTGAGACCTCCTCCCAACACTAACTTGGAATGGATAAAGGTTATACTAGACCCAGGTTCTTAACTGTATCAAATTTATTTTGTTGGGAAACCAAACATTCTACCACCAACTCCTGAATATCGTATTTAAGCCATCTCAAAAAAATTCCTTCTTGACCCTGTGGTAATTTTTTAAAAATCCTGAGTGCCCTCCTAAGGGGGAGGTGTGCAATTCCAAAAGAATCTTTTGTTTGAGTTGGGAATTCTTACAGAGATATAAGTGATCTTTGTACCGTAATGAATTATTTTTTACAGATAAATGCATCAGATGTATTGGGATCTTGCTGCAACTTTTGAATGATTGTCCACACCTCTTTGTCATTCTTCCATTCATCCCTTGCTTCAGTTATCCAATCAGGTTGGATAATAGAAATGGCACAAAGAAATCCTTCCACATCCTCATCCTTCTTGAGAGTGCATCTGCAACAACATTTAGCTTCCATTTTTTGTAGATGATTTCAAAGTCATAACCCAACATCTTTGTGACCCATTTTCGTTGCTCTTTTGAAGATAATATTTGTTTCAAATGTTGAAATATGTAACTAGGTTTGGTCTTCATAATGACATATGTAATCATGATTTTTATGTAATTGATGTAAAGAAAAAAATATATATATTTTTGTTGTTCTTGAGGCATGGGTTTCATGCTCAGGAAAATTTATTTTATAGGTCAAGCTCCCATTGAGAGCTTCTAGGGCTTGTCATTAAGTCAACAAGTCATAAGAGTCATCGTCATGTATGAAAGACCCTTCTTGGGCATGTTACATATTGTAAAGAAAATTATTTGAGTCAAAATTAGAGTCAAAAGACCCTCCAAGACCTTGTCAATGTGCTACAATCAAGTTGGTCCTCCAAAGAAGCAAGTCATCCTCTCAAAAGGACATGTTGGCCTAGGGACAGTGTCAAGTCGGCCCACAAACATGAGCAAGAAGCCTATATATCAAAGGCCAGTTGATCACCCTTGAATACTTACAAAAGCATCTTGTGGAAGCAAAAGAAGAGCGAAGATACCGAGCGAAGGACGGGAGAATTCAAGGAAAGGAAAATCAAAGTTTTTAAGGACTATTTTGGGATATTCTCATTCACATGTGCGAGGAGACAAGGACACAATTTACTGCAGCAGAACAGAAGCACAGTCACCTCTATGAAGGTCGAAACAAGGTAAGAAGAAGATCCTTTTAGCAAGCCGAAGCTACAAGGAGATAAGCTCAAGGAAAGCAAAGGAGAAGTAGGGCTAAAATTGCCATTATCCCATCACACGTGCGAAGGTTTCAGAAAGTTGCAGGAGGTCGAGAATTGTAGGAAGGGAGGCCGAAAATTGCAGTCTAGTGTTGCAGGGCCAAAGTTGAGGACGAAGAAGAAGTTGCAGCAATGTTAAGGCAAGGTTGACTTTGTTTGACTTGACAAGAAAAAGGCAAGGTTTGACTTGGTCTTGGAGGGGTCTTGGTCAAGGGTCTAGGTCTTGGAATTCATCAATTGAAGTTCTATTAGAAGAAAAGAATTCTTGTGGGTTTTCCTCTGAAGAGGAGAGGTTTTGGCCCTGGTTGATCGCCTACATCTTGTGTCCTATTGTCTCATTGATTTTATTGTTTGGTAGTTGTTTGATGATAGAGAACACTAATAATAATCAATTGAAAGAAGAAGCTAATCAAATTAAGTAAAAATATATCACAAGCAGTTATCAAAGAAAGAGAAATCACCTAATATCGTTGCCCTAGATTTCTCAACATGGTATCAGAGCTAAGGTGACAAGATAAGGAAAGATAGCTTGAAGGAGGACCATCAAGAGAAGTATCAAGAAAAGTCAAGGCATCAAAAAGGGCATCGAACCATTAAGAAGAATACTAAAGGGTTGAAGCACAAGAAGATCATCTAGAGCATCAATCATCAAGAAGGACTAACCTTGAAAGAAGTAACTAAGGAGAATCAAAGAAGACATCAAAACCCTAGCTCATTGGGTCCTACACTTGAAGCATTTTTGGAAGCTCGCACATCATCATCAAAGAAGACCTCAAGAACCCTACCTCCACTCAAAGAAGGACTATACATTGAAGCATCTAAAAGTCATGATAATCAAGAAATCAAGGTGATCTCCCTCTCATTAAAGAAACAATCAGTTTTTCGAACATACTTGAAGGAAGATATCTTAATTAAAGAAGACATCTTCTATTATCAACATCATCAAGAAGGCATCAAGTTGAAAATTTCAAGTTGTATCTTCACTTGACAAGTAAGTACCTATATATTTATGTTTGAATCTACTATCAAAATGACTTCATTTTGCAAGGAAAGCAACAAATTGGTTGGGGCATCAAACTTTCTTGCATGGAAGAAGAGGATAGATTTGATCCTCATAGAAAATGAAGTTGTTGAACATGTTAAGGGTTCTATCACTAAACCTCCAAAGGAAGAAGCTCAAGCTCTAGCTAAGTATATGAAAGGGTAAGTAAGGGCTCAAAGGATCCTCAAAGAATCCATCAAGGATCCACTCATACCATATGTATCAAAGTTGGAGACATCAAAAGAAATCTACGAGAAGTTAGTAGAATTGTTCTATGTATGCACCGTTGGAGAAGTCATATCATTGAGAACTGAGCTATATAAGATGAAGGTATCAAAGGAAGAAGGAATAGCCTCATATCTTATGAAGGTGTCAAAATACGAGACTAACTACAAGAGTTGGGGGAAATAATGTCTGATAAATAGATGACCATAGTTGTGCTCAATGCACTACTGGAGGAATGGGGCAACTTCGTATCAAGCATTTATGGAAAGAAGGAAGTCACCCCATTCAATGAAATTTGGTCATTATGTAAGATCGAAGAAACCAGGTTGAAGGCAAAAAGCGATGTAGGATCAAACGAGCAAGTTCAAGCATTTGTTGCCATGGCTAGGAAGAAAGGAAAGTTTGGGAAGTTTGGTCCTCGGAAAAGGAAGAATATGTCAAAGATCCAATGCTATGTTTGTCATGAATATGGGAACTACAAGAGAAATTGTCCTAAACTCAAGAAGGACAACAATAAAAGAGGAAGGGATGAAGCCCATGTCACCGAAGAAGTGGAAGAAGCTGAAAAGAAGAAATCAAAGAAGGAGGAAGTGAAAGATCTCTACTATGATTGAGAGAATCTCCTTCACTGTGTTCTTTTTCAGTTTTCATGAAAGATAGCTATCATGGTAGAAAGCATTACAAGTACGATAGGATGCATCATATTAAATAAGAGTTCATGACATCCTTGTAAGGATAGCTGAAGTAAAAGACTACATGATTATAGCAATCATCATAGAAAGGAAGTAGCTCTTAGTAACCTCATTGAAAGCATAAGTAGTACTTATAGGTAGAAGAGAGTCATCTAGCATAGAATTCATCATACATCATCATTAGAAAAGAGCATTTGCAGGATGAGGATAATCAAGATCCTCCATTAGAAGTTTCACCTCCTTTGGAAGAAGTGTGTCGTTGAGACTTCCACCGTGTACGGGATTCATTGTTTAGAAGGACAATGGTATGGTGACAAAAGAGTACGACATGTCAAGATGGTTGAAGTTGTTGAAAGAAGTCTAGATGACCAAAAGGAGGAAAGAGGTATGTATCTATTTGATAGATTAATTCATGTCATCATATAGTTGCAAATAGCATGGGTGAATGCTCTATCTCATGAGCATGATCAAAGAAAAGGGATCTCCTCCTTTGGAAAGATGCATGAAGGCATGGTTCACATATTGACAAGATGAAATCAACATAATATGTCCTCATATATGAGGTGGTTGACAAAGACAAAGGAACTATAAATGGAAGTTCCTAAAGAGCAATATGTGGAGATAGAAAAGAAGAGAGCATGAAAGATGCAACTATGATCACAAAAACCAACATTCGATGAATAATAAGCATTCGTTATGACATCTCCATAGAGAAGGAATTGAGACTCTGATAAGGTTTGTAAAGAAAGGAGACACTTGACATTGAAAGTCTTGGAGATGTGTTTATGAATATGTAGGATGTTGATGCAACAGGCAGATGTCATGATGAAAGGCCATCACAAAAGGTAATTTTAACTTGATGTTCATTTTTTTTAAATTTTTGAACAACATCTAGATGGGTTGATACAGGGCTACCAAAAGGGAGTTGTAGATGTCATCTACAACTAGCACTCATGTGGTTGGATGGAAGATCCTGAAGGAAACATGATTTGTTAAAGGTCGTTGTAAGAAGAAAAGCCATATTTGCACTAGAAGATCACTTTCTGATGAAGAGAAGGATGACATGACTGATATGGCTCATGAAGGAAAGAAGAAGGCCCAATGACGATAAGGATAAAATTCATGATATTGAATGAAGGAGCTCTACAATCAGCAGAAGGTACCCTGATCTCCAACAAAGAACAGATAGTTGTTGTTGGAAACAAGTCCCTGGTTAAGAGGGAGCTTGGACAAGTCCCTGGATAAAAGGGAGCTTGGGTACATTTATTTTAAAAGGAATGGGTGTATCTTCCCTAGTTGAGAGGGAGAGATAGACTCATCATTCTGGTCTTCACTTCGTGAAGAAAGAATGGAGGATTGGGTAAGCATCTAGCATCCAATACTCTTTGAGGATGAGGTAAGGTGTCCAAAATAAGAGTAGTCGAAGAGGACCGATATTCTTTAAGGATTGAGAATCCGAGATAAGAATAGTCCTAGAAGGACATACCCAGTGAACACCCAGTGGGGTATGTGCCTTGAGAGACAATGATTATGGTGTCTATCAGTCATTGGTGTCACCAGCATTGTGCTCTAATCTTGTGGAGAGATAGAGATGTTTGTCAAGGCTTTGCTATATGACAATGTTGGTTGGTATGATGCTAAACAGATGGCTTACTAATCTGACTCCTCTTATGAGAATTCTTCAGATTGAGAATGTCCAAGTACCTTGTATGGATTATGAATACCTCACTAGTTAAGAAGGAGTGTTGAAATACGTAACTAGGTTCAGTCTTCAAAATGACATATGTAATCATGATTTTTATGTAATTGATATAAAGAAAAAGAAAAAGAAATAAATTGTTGTTCTTGAGTTTCATGCTCAAGGAAATTTATTTTATAGGTCAAGCTCCCATTAAGAGCTTCTAGGGCTTGTCATTAAGTCAACAAGTCATAAGAGTCATTGTCATGTATGAAAGACCCTTCTTGGGCATGTTACATATAGTAAAGAAAATTATTTGAGTCAAAGTTAGAGCCAAAAGACCCTCCAATACCTTGTCTATGTACTACAATCAAGTCGGTCCCCCAAAGAAGTGAGTAGGCCTATCAAAAGGACATGTCGGCCTAGGGACAATGTCAAGTCAACCCACAAGCATGAGCAAGAAGCCTATATATAAGAGGCTTGTCGATCACCCTTGAATACTTACAAAATCATCTTGTGGAAGCAAAATAAGAGCGAAGATACCTAGAGAAGGGCAGAAGAATTCAAGTAAAGGAAAATCAAAGTTTGCAAGGACTGTTTGGGCTATTCTTGTTCACACCTACAAGGAGACTAGGACACAATTTACTACAGCAGAATATAAGTGCAATCACCTCATAGAAGGTCGAAACAAGGTAAGAAGAAGATTTTTCTAGCAAGTCGAGGTTACAAGGAGATAAGCTCAAGGCAAGCAAAGGAGAAGTAGGGGCCAAAATTAGATAAATGTCTTTTGGATTAATCACCATTAGGATTTGGTCGACGTTTCAAACCAACTAATGTGGTTCATCCTCATGACAAGGTGAAAAAGCCAATGGATCCTACTAAATAAATAGTGTGGATGCATCATTGCCAGGAATTAGTCTCTGAAAAATACGAGCAAATACCGGAATTAATGATGCATCCCTACATCTTTTGAGGAACATAAGATCAGACCTTTTCTTAGCAAATTGTAGTCGAGCTCGCTCAAAATGACGAGCCTTATCAGCCATTTCCCTTCCGTGTAGGGCAATAATGTTAGATCTAAGACTTTTGTGATCCATAAAGTAGATAAATGTCTTTTGGATTAATCACATCATAAGGATTTAGTTGACGTTTCGAACCAACTAATGTGGTTCATCCCCAGGACATGGTGAAAAAGCCCATGGATCTTATTGATAAATAGTGTGGATGCATCATTGCCCGGAATTAGTCTCTGAAAAATACGAGCAAATATCGGAATCAATGATGCATCCCTACATCTTTTTAGGAACATAAGATCAGACTTTTTCTTAGCAACTTGTAGTCGAGCTCGCTCAAAATGACGAGCCTTATTAGCCATTTACCTTCCGTGTAGGGCAATAATGTTAGATCTAAGACTTTTGTGATCCATAAAGTAGATAAATGTCTTTCGGATTAATCACATCATTAGGATTTGGTTGACGTTTCGAACCAACTAATGTGGTTCATCCTCAGGACAAGGTGAAAAAGTACATGGATCCTACTGAATAAATAGTGTGGATGCATCATTACCCGGCATTAGTCTCTGAAAAATACGAGCAAATACCGGAATCAATGATGCATCCCTACATCTTTTGAGGAACGTAAGATCGGACTTTTTCTTAGGACCCATGGGCTTTTTCACCTTTTCCTGAGGATGAACCACATTAGTTGGTTCGAAAAGTCGACCAAATCCTAATTATGTGATTAATCCGAAAGACATTTATCTACTTTATGGATCACAAAAGTCTTAGATCTAACATTATTGCCCTACACGGAAGGGAAATAGCTGAAGGCTCGTCATTTTTAGCGGAGCTCAACTACAAGTTGCTAAGAAAAAGTTTGATCTTACGTTCCTCAAAAGATGTAGGGATGCATCATTGATTCTGGTATTTGCTCATATTTTTCAGACACTAATTCCGGGCAATGATGCATCCACACTATTTATTCAGTAGGATCCATGGGCTTTTTCACCTTGTCCTGAGAATAAACCACATTATTTGGTTCGAAACATTGACCAAATCTTAATGATGTGATTAATCCAAAAGACATTTATCTACTTTATGGATCACAAAAGTCTTAGATCTAACATTATTGCCCTATACGGAAGGGAAATGGCTGATAAGGCTCGTCATTTTGAGCGAACTCGACTACAAGTTGCTAAGAAAAGTCTGAACTTACATTCCTCAAAAGATGTAGGGATGCATCATTGATTCTGGTATTTTCTCATATTTTTCAGAGACTAATTCCGGGCAATAATGCATCCACACTATTTATTCAGTAAGATCCATGGGCTTTTTCACTTTGTCCTGAGGATGAACCACATTAGTTGGCTTGAAACGTCAACCAAATCCTAAGGATGTGATTAATCCGAAAGACATTTATCTACTTTATGGATCACAAAATTCTTAGATCTAACATTATTACCCTCCACGGAAGGGAAATGGTTGATAAGGCTCGTCATTTTGAGCGAGCTCGACTACAAGTTGCTAAGAAAAAGTCTGGTCTTACATTCCTCAAAAAATGTAGGGATGCATCATTGATTCTGGTATTTGCTCATATTTTTCAGAGACTAATTTCGGGCAATGATGCATCCACACCATTTATTTAGTAGGATCCATTGGCTTTTCACCTTGTCCTGAAGATGAACCACATTAGTTGGTTCAAAACGTCGACCAAGTCCTAATGACGTGATTAATCCGAATGACATTTATCTACTTTATGGATCACAAAAGTCTTCGATCTAACATTATTGCCTTACACGGAAGGGAAATGGTTGATAAGGCTCGTCATCTTGAGCGAGCTCGATTATAAGTTGCTAAGAAAAATTTTGACCTTACATTCCTCAAAAGATGTAGGTATGCATCATTGATTCCGGTATTTGCTCGTATTTTTCAGAGACTAATTTTGGGCAATGATGCATCCACACTATTTATTCAATAGGATCCATGGGCTTTTTCACCTTGTCCTGAGGATGAACCACATTAGTTGGTTCGAAACGTCGACCAAATCCTAATGATGTGATTAATCCAAAAGACACTTATCTACTTTATGGATCACAAAAGTCTTAGATCTAACAGGGTTAAAATTGTCATTATCCCATCACACGTGTGAAGGTTGCAAAAAGTTGTAGGAGGCTGAGAATTGCAGGAAGGGAGGCGGAAAATTTCAATCTAGTGTTGCAGGGCCGAAGTTGAGGACGAAGAAGAAGTTGCAGCAGTCTTAAGGCAAGGTTGACTTTGTTTGACTTGACAAGAAAAGGGCAAGGTTTGACTTGGTCTTGGAGGGGTTTTGGTCACGGGTCTAGGTCTTGGAATTCGTCAATTGACATTCTATAAGAAGAAAATAATTCTTTTGGGTTTTCCTCTCAAGAGGAGAGGTTTTGGCCCTGCTTAATCGCCTGGATCTTGTGTCTTATTGTCTCATTGAATTTATTGTTTGGTAGTTGTTTGATGATAGAGAAAACTAATAATAATCAATTGAAAGAAGAAGTTAATCAAGTTAAGTAAAAATTTATCACAAGAAATTATCAAAGAAAGAGAAATCACCTAATCTCGCTTCCCTAGATTTCTCAACACCAAAAAGTAATTAAAAGTATCATGATCTATTTTTACCTTGAAGTGTCTTCCCATTAGGTAAGGTCGCCATTGCTTTAGTGCATGTAGTATTGCCAACATTTCCTTCTCATAGATAGGTTTGTGTAAATACTTTCCCTTGATTGGACAACGTTCAAAAGCAATGGGTCTTCCATCTTGCATTAAAACAGCTCCATTTCCATTTCTTGAGGAATCACATTCCACAATAAAGATTTTTGTGAAATTTGGTGTAGCTAAGATTGGTGCTTTGGCACATTGCCTCTTTAAGATGTTCAAAGTCCTTAGTTGCTTCTGGAGTCCAAGAAAAGGCATTTTTCTTTAGTAATGTTGTTAGAGGCGCTATTATTCTCTCATAATTTTTAACAAACTTGCGAAAATACCCTGTCAACCGAAGAAATCCTCAAAGATGCTTTTGGGTTGTGGGGATTTTCCATTCCTAAATGGCTTTAATTTTGTTAGGGTCTCCCTTAACACCCTGGTGAGATACAATAGGACCTAAATATTACACTTTCTGTATTCCAAAGAAACATTTGGAGGTTTTTGCATATAATTGTTTCTCCTCCAATAGTTTGAGCACCCTATCAACATGTTGAACATAATCCTTCCAAGACTTGTTGTAGATTAGTATATCATCAAAAAATACTAACATAAATTTTCAAAGGGTTTGAAATGGAATTCATCAAACCTTGAAATGTGGAGGGTGCATTAGTAAGGCCAAAAGGCATAACCAAAAATTCATAATGACCTTCATAAGTTCTGAATGTTGTTTTTGGAATGTCTTCAATCTTCATTCTAATTTGATGATATCTTGAACGAAGATTCATCTTGGTGAAGTGAATTGCTCCATGTAGTTCATCCAACAATTCATCAATGACAGGAATGGGAAACTTATCTTTAATAGTGAGCTTGTTGAACTCCCTATAATCCGAACACATACGCCATGATCCATCCTTCTTGTGCACCTATACTACTGGAGCAGAGAATGAATTTTGACTAGCTTGAATTATACCACCCTCTAGCATTTCTGCAACCATACCTTCAATTTCACTCTTTTGGGCATAGGGATATCTATAAGGCCTATTGTTTGGAGGAACCCTTCCTGGAATCAAGTGAATAGCATGATCATAATCACGAATAGGTGGGAGGCCTTTGGGAGTCTCAAATACCTTGGAATGATTGTCCAGACTCCAAGGATTTTTGGAGATCTAGAGAAATCAATGTTTTCGATGTTTGAACTACTGAAGAATGTACTAGGTTCGATCTTCATAAATTGTACTTGATTCAGTATTTATTGTACTTGTCAAAAGAATAAAGAAAAGAATTTTATATTATTATTAAATGACATATTAAAGCATGGGTTTCATGCTTGAGTCATATTATTTAGGTCAAAATCCCCATTGTGGACTTCTAGGTTTTATTCTAAGTCTATAGGATTATTGCAGATTTAAATTGATCCATATTGGACTTTTGAATTATGCATATAGGTCAAGTATTGAGTCAAATATGATTTATGACGCCTCCACATCAAGTCGGCCTTCAAGTGATCAAGTCGGCCTTAAGCCCAGGAATTCGAGCTCATCACAAGCCTATATATATAGGGGAATCGAACTCACTTGGAATGAATTCACTGCATCACAGAAATTCGATATCTTTACTGCATCAAGGGAAATTTGCGAAGTGGAGGAGAACTTTCTGAGTTCGATTTTGGGCAAGATTAAGAAGCTAAAGAAAATCAAAATTTTGGTGCTACTCTCTCTGTATTTCGTGCTATAGTTTGGGAGATCGAAGTTCTTCAATATTTACTGCATCGGGTGCTGCCAAGGTGTTGTTGCCAAGTGAAGAAGAAGTCGAAGTTGATTTTTTTGGATGTTGTTGCTTTAAGAAGTTGTATTGGGTCAAGATCAAAGTTCTAGGAGCAAGATCGAAGTCTTTATCTCAAGATCGATGTCTCAAGAAGCTAGGTCGAAGTTCCAAGTCAAAGAAGTTGCTTCATAGTTCTGCTACTACTATTGCTTCTGCCAGATTCAAGAAGGATCACAAGGAAGGCTAACTTGGTGTGGAGGAAGTCCGGGTCAAGGTTTAGAGTCTCAAGAATCACTATTGAAGGAAGAATCACTGATTGGGTTTTCCCCTAGAGTGGGGTTTTGCCCTGGCTGCTAGCCTACATCTGGTGTCCTTGATCTATGTGCATTTACTTTGATATTTTCTTGATGAACTATAAGAAGAAAGATAAAGAAAAACATAATAAGAACTAAAAGAAGATCACAAGTAAATAATCAAGAACAAGAGGATCTTTCTGCTTTTCTGATTCTCTAACATGGTTTCAAAGCTTTGGTGAAAGAAGAAGGAAACGGTAGTCTCAAGGATTTGATCAAGGAGATATAAGAAGTTCACTAAAGGAAAGAAGTCTTCACTACCTTCAAGAAAGATGTCTAGCACTATCAAGGGAGAGAACAAACTTGAAGGAGCATCTAACTATAGATCTTGGAAAAAGAGGATTGACCTCCTCCTAGAAAAGAACAAGATCTTAGACTTGGTGAAAGGAAAAATGAAGAAGCCCATAGAAGAATCAAGTGATGTTGATAAGGTAAAATATAGAGAATTGGAATTGGTGGCAATGAATTTGATGGTTGATAGCATAAAGGACAATCTTGTCCCCTTCATTCCAAACATTGATCATGCCTAGGAAATGTATGATGCACTATCAAAACTATTTACCACCAAGAATATTGGAAAGATGGCAAGCCTCAAAAATGAACTAAGGACTACTAAGATGACCAAGGAGGATATTCAATATTGTATCTACCTTCTTTGTGAAGATAGCAAGAATAAGAGATCAACTTCTTGCCATCAATGAAATAGTGTCAGATAAAGAACTTGTGATGACAGCAATACTAGGGCTAACACCTACTTGGGGTGCATTTGTTGCAGGTCTCAATAGCTGGAAAGAAACTCCCACCTTTCAGTAATTATGGACAGCATGTAGTCAAGAGGAATCAAGAATCTCAATGGTAGCCAACGATGAAGAAGTATCAAATGCTTATATTGCTCATCACAAGGGAAACTTCAAGAAGAAATGGCCAAGGAAGAAGGTTGATATGTCAAAGATTGAATGTTATCATTGTCACAAAATGGGGCATTATAGAAGTGAGTGTCCCGACAATCTGAGAAGTAAATGGGGCATTATAGAAGTGAGTGTCCCAACAATCTGAGAAGTAAGAAAAGAGAGAGAGCAAATGTGGTTGAAGAAGTACTCTCTCCCAAGACAGCAAAGACCGAAGAGAATGACTTAAGGGACTTACATTACTAAGCCCCTTACTCCTAGTTTTGGATATTTCATTTGTATATTTTATATTTAGGTTTAACATCCTTTTGGAAAGACATTTTTCTTATTTTATAAGTTTTTAGGTTTCCCTCAAAGCTTTGGAGGGAGCCCTCAACAACTCTTCAAGATAAGTATCTCATTCCCTCTCTATTTGTTTTCATGTACTTATTTAAAGTCTTGATTATATTAAATACTAATCACTTGTCTACCTCTCTTTCCTTGTCTAGGAATTAACTTGGTCAAGAATTATGGTAGAAGGCCTCAAGGATTAAGAAGGAAGCCCTCCCTAGACAAAACACTGAATCAAAAAGGTTTGTCAAAGAATCAAAGGTATGTCTTAGATTATGAAGTCTTGTTATTCTCTGATAAATTCATTCTACACTACTAACAATTGCTATGCCTAGCTCCACTGAATCTCAAAAGGATTCTTGTTTGGGATGATTCATCATCTGATGAATCTACCCACCTTATATACCTCAAATTGTTTGCATAAATAAAAACCCTAAAAAGGTTCTCTCGAAACACTAACCTAAGGGTATGTTGATAATGTGTGATACCCTAAACCTACTTAGGGATATTAATGAAGAAATAACTATACTAATTGACATATTGATAATGTCGTGTTTGGTATTTTGATATGATCATGAAAGCTCTAACATATTAAGGTTGAAGTGATGTTGTTTGAAAACTCGAACCTTTGAAGTCTTGATG
Source organism: Pinus albicaulis (assembly GCA_034641835.2). Lineage (NCBI taxonomy): Eukaryota > Viridiplantae > Streptophyta > Pinopsida > Pinales > Pinaceae > Pinus > Pinus albicaulis. Next base: position 1,907,266,764 of record CM076575.1, on the reverse strand, counting down.
AAACAAGGGTCTGCTTTGACAATGAACCAAAACCCTAAGTTTTGGTTAGGTCTACAAGCAAAATCCTTGTTATGAAAAGTCCTAGGAATGAAACCCTAGGTATATATTTCTTTTATTGCATCCCTAGCTTAGTCTAGGTCAATGTATGTCTGATATCTTAAATATTGTCTAATTATTGATATGCTTATGCATGATGGTGATCTCCTAGATATATGTGTTAACCAAATTTCCAATGATCATAAGTTCTAGAGTTTGGAAACAATCTCTAGTCAAAGTTGAAGGTCTAGGATGATGATTGAATAGTCTAGGGTTTTACATCTAAGCCCTAGTAATGATTAAATTCTCTAGTATGTGTATTCATCTGAATCTATATAATGTTTGCTGAGATTTATAGATGGAAGATCTAGGGTTTACATCAAATCCTAGTAGAAGTTATTTATGATGTGTTTTGTTTTGATTGAAATCTAGGGTTTATAACAAACCCTAGTAAAAGCTATTTATGTTGAATTTGTCTTGATTAAATGAAATCTAGGGTTTACATAAAACTCTAGTAGATAGTATATCATATGGTTTTCGAAAGGTATTAGATACCTTTATTTCCAAGGATTTCTATATGACAGAACTAATCTTCTGTCATCTTATGTGATTTAGGGATTGTATCAAACATGGGCTAGATGATTGAAGTATTGAAGTATAGTCTCTTGTTAATTATGAAAAGCCTAAATGCTTCCGCTACTATAAAGTTTTGTTATGACTAACTTCATGCTTCTACAGAATTGGTTGTACTTGCGATCTAAGTTATTCAGGTACATCACACTGGTGAAGAAGTTCGTAAGAGAAGTCAATATAATGAGAAGGATGGAAGCCATGAAAGATTCTCCAACAACAAAAGAAGAAGTTAATCTCCCTACATTAAGAGGGGGCCTGGATAAAAGAACTCTCCCTAGTTAAGAGGGAGGACACAACATAAGTCTTGATTGGAGAATATCTACTGGAAGAAATGTTGCTACATGTGAAGTAGGGAAAGGAATCTTCTCTCAAAGATTCAACTGTTAGTCCTACTGAGATTAATTGAAAGGCAACATCGAAACCCTTAAGGTTTGCTTTAATTATGTATTTGAAAGTACATTGCTAATCGAGGATGTGTTTGTAACAGGAGAATCTCTCGAAAGTTTGGATAGCATGATGGTTACCAATCAGTTTTATTGGGAGAGATTGGTTATCCTTGATCTGTTGGATCAAGGGTGTTGAGGCTTTGTGAGTGAAGCATTTCCTGGAAAGACATTGGGCCAGCACTTTGTGTTGATGTCTGGTAAGGAGGATGGCATCGGGTGGATGTGCACCTAGTTCCCTGGGTTGATGGTTAGTAAGCTTGATGGTACCTATTACCCACCACTTCGTGGGTGATATCCCCAAGAGAAATTTTTCTCCATGATGGACCTTAGCTGGTAGCCATCAACCCCTTGCAGCCTCCTACTAGCTCATTGTGCCATTTCTCTGCCACCTGAGCTAGCCATGTGGTCCCTCACCCACCTGTGTTGATCATATGTTTAAACTTTAAAGGTGGGCCTCCCGAATATAAAGATATGTCTTGTCATTTGGTAATTGAATATTGAGTTTACTTATCATGGATACTTATGCGCATGGATTGATGGGGGGATTCGACGGAAACAGTGGGCTTAGTTTGTGATTTTGTCCCCTTGATCTCTTTTGGGTGTTACCTTTAGACCTTAGTCCCGTGGGATCTCCTTTATTAACCATTTGGTTTTAGGGTAGTACTACTTGGGAAACCCAACTTTAGGTGCGTGGTCCCACTCCCCTATCTGCATATATTACTCTCTTTCCACTCACTATATCCCCATTCATCATTTATCCCACCTAGGTCCACATTTCCATTCTGGGTCCACATAGGGTCACCTTCCCTATTCCCTTGCCCCCACCTTGGGTCAGGCCTGGAACGATGCCCCGAAGGTTGATGCAACTAAAAGAAAAGGAAAAAACATAATTGGCCGCATTTAAGAGGAAATTGTTCCACAAAATGCAAAAGATGGTCGAGACAAAAATAATTAGCAAGTGGGCAAAAGCCAATACATGAGCTCTACCCCAATCCATGGCCATCACCCTGATTCCATAGGCCCTAGATGAGCCTCTTTTATCATTTAGGAGCCCATGATTGTCCCAACCCCTAGAGGGCAATAAACCACCCCACCTAAAAGGTGGTAATCACTGCTACATCTTACACATCATGCTCTTATTCCTTTGAGCCCCGAGCAGTTAATTAAAGAAAATCCATGAAAAGCAAAAGGCATATAAGGAAGGGTGGAAAAATCAAGTCTAGGGTACCTCATGTACCGCAATTGCTCCCTCCTACACATTATATACCCAGGTGTGGGCTTCCCTTTATCTAGCTACCCCTATGCCCCAATATGTGACCCAGGATTGCCCCTCTCACTCCCTATTCCATTCCACTTATTTATGACTTTCCACCCCCATTAAAGGGATGTACCTTGGACATATTATCCCCTTTAAGGGTTGCAACCACCTAATAAGGTGCTTGGTTAACCCCCTTTGGAACCTGTAGACACTATCACAGACCAAGGCCCACTACGGAAGGGCATGCCATTATGAAGTGCCCATTTTGTCATCCATGGTTTGTAAACTCTATTACACGATTATTCTAATGACTAGTTGTACTGGAAGCCTAGGGGGCACATTGCATCTTATGCAGGATCACTGGTGGTTTCCATTTGGGTTTGGTCTCCCTATATGGGATCTTGACCCTTGAGGGCTATATTAGCACACATAAGGTGTGTATCAAGAGGTATAGGCCTCCACAGCAATAGACGGCGCTTCATGGAACCGTTCAGATGTTCAGGGATTACTAGAGATCCACTCTTGGACGAGGAAGATGCACCATGCCCAACCAGCACCACAAGTGCACCACACACTTGGAGGGTGCCCCAGGGCTTGTACGAAGACCCGATGACATCTATTCTAGCATCTAAGCCTTCACAGAGCATATACAGGCATCTTCGATCCATTTGGAGACCCATGGGATCATTTATGTGCCCCCACACCCATTGGGAGCAACAAAGGTCTACTACTTGGAGAACAAGGGGCCACCCCCTTGTCCAGCAAATTCAGAGGAATTTACTCCTCATTATGGCACTTCAAGGTGTTACTAGGCCTCATGGAGGGCCCTACGACATGTATACATCATCATTTGGCCCTTGTGTGGCTTATTTTTACACCTATGAGCTAAATTGGTGGGCTTTTCACCAATAGGGGTGTTATTTACACATTGTTTTATTATTAGAGCCATTGGAGGCCCCTTAAGCTAATTCGAGCTCCTTAGGAGCCTATATATTCACGTTAGCTACATTCATTTGTAACATCACATTTTGGATTGGATATCTCTCTCTTAGAGAATTTGTACTTTTTCATTGGAGGTGCTTTTTTGGAGATGGATGAATTTTGATGTATGGATTTGAGCTATTTTTCTTCTCTTGGAGTTTTGTTATTGCAACGAGTTGCTAGTTGGATATACCCTCTGACATTGTAAGTTGGTTTTGATGTTATTATTCTTGTTGTTGCATACTGATGATTTGCGCTATAACTAGGGCTAGTTGTTGCATGAATGTAATGTGGAATTGAGCATGTTTTAGCAAATGTTGATGTATGGACCAATGTCATATAAATGAAATGTCCTAGAGATATGTTTTCTCGATAAGCTTGCACTCTTTGCTGGAAGTATAAATGCTTGGAAGTCTTTTATACTTCTCTCTACACCAATATTGGACGAAGTTGATTTTTCAAGCCTCCTTGACCAAGAAACCAAGTTCTTACTCATTAATCATCCTTGACTCCATCTCCCCAACTGAACTAAGGCACTGATCCATATAAGGGTGATCATTTTATCCATAATTTTCCACTTTTTTTCACCTTTTCCCAAGTCTACCCCTCAAGGGTCACCTAGGGCATCAATTTCCCGGGAATTGACCAAAGGAAAATTTTCAATCTTCCCTAGGCTACTGCGCTAGTGGGTCCCCCCCCTGTCCACAAATTTTCAAACCATTCTCACAGTGGAATCTCCAGGAATCCCGAGCCCTATCTCTAGGATCAAAATTTGCCTAAGCATCCCCAAGGGTAGACCTCAATAGGATCAACTTAACCTTTTGAAGTGAATATTATTTTTTGATCTTTTCCCCTCACCTTGTCCAGGATAGGAACAATGTTGGTTGCTATATTCCATCCCCAAACTTGGATTGGGTCCACTTGACCCCGTGTGGTCCCACTTCTCATCAAAGATTATTTGTCAAAATCCATTTGGGAATCCAAGTTCACTGAGGATTTTAGGGATTGGAAACCTCATCCATAAGCATATTCTTTCTACCTCAACCCTCCAATCCTCACCCCTCACCCCTAGTGGACCAAGCCCCTTGCTTAAAGAGCAAGCAAGCTCCATTTTTCAATCCACCTTAGGGAAAGGGTTTTCAGGGTCACTCATTACCTATCCATTGACATATACTTACAAGTGATTCCTATACTACCGGGACTCCTCCCATCGGTGAAAGTCCATAAAGAGCAGGGAGTCTTAGCCGTGGTGACAGTGGGCTAAGCCTCCACCGTTGCCCTTGGCCTAGCAATTGCCCTTTTAGAAAACCCCTTCAGGTCTCCTGCTAGTTTGAGTGGTAACAATACCTATAGAGGTTGAAAGCTTTAGTCCATCTTAGTCCCACTTGGATAGATTTCCTTGGTCAGGAATCTAGTCCATGGCATTGCAGTGCCTAAACTGTTGAGCGACAAATGGATAGATTTCCCTGGTCAGGAATCTAGTCCATGACATTTAAGTGTCTAAAGATTCTTCATAGTTCACATAGTTGAGATCTACCTTGTACTATTGTGTTATGAATACCTCCCTAGTTAAGAGGGAGTGTTGAAGAATGTAACTAGGTTCAGTCTTCATTAATTGTACTTGATTCAATATTTATTGTACTTGTCAAAAGAATAAAGAAAAGAATTTTATATTATTATTAAATGACTTATTAAAGCATGGGTTTCATGTGTGGGTCATACTATTTTAGGTCAAAGTCCCCATTGTGGACTTCTAGGTTTTATTCCGAGTCTATAGGATTATTGCAGATTTAAATTGATCCATATTGGGCTTTTGAATCATGCAAATAGGCCAAGTATTGAGTCAAATATGATTTATGAAGCCTCCACATCAAGTTGACCTTCAAGTGATCAAGTCGGCCTCAAGCCTAGGAATTCGAGCTCATCACAAGCCTATATATATATATCCAGGGGAATCGAACTCACTTGGAACGAATTCACTGCATCACAAAAATTCGATATCTTTACTGCATCAAGAGAAATTTGCGAAGTGGAGGAGGACTTTCTGAGTTCGATTTTGGGCAAGATTAAGGAGCTAAAGAAAATCGAAATTTTGGTGCTACTCTCTCTGTCTTTCGTGCTACAGTTTAGGAGATCGAAGTTCTTCAAGGTTTACTGCATTAGGCGCTGCCAGGTGAAGAAGAAGTCATGGTTGATTTTGCTGGATGTTGCTTTGAGAAGTTGTATTGGGTCAAGATCGAAGTTCTAGGAGCAAGATCGACGTCTTTATCTCAAGATCGAAGTCTTAAGAAGCTAGGTCAAAGTTCCAGGTCAAAGAAGTTGCTTCATAGTGCTGCTACTACTGTTGTTGCTGCCAGATTCAAGAAGGATCACAAGGAAGCCTCACTTGGTGTGGAGGACATCTGGGTCAAGGTCTAGAGTCTCAAGAATCACTATTGAAGGAAGAATTACTAACTAGGTTTTCCCTTATAGTGGGTTTTTCCCTGGCTGATGACCTACATATGGTGTCCTTGATCTATGTGCATTTACTTTGATATTTGCTTGATGAACTAATAAGAAGAAAGATAAAGAAGAACATACTAAGAAGTAAAAGAAGATCACATGTAAATATCAAGAACAAGAGGATCTTTCTACCTTTTTGATTCTCTAACATGAAAAACTCTAGTGAGCATAATTGTGCAATTAGCAATTATGCCCTGTTGTTCTTTCTTCAAAAGCTTTGTCATGCTATTAGAGCTAATTATATTCCCTAGTTTCCCTGCAATACCCCTTAATTCAATTTCCTTTCCTTCCCAAAAAAAATTCAAGAAAAGCTCTTGAAAATTAAAAGCTATCTTCCCCAAAGATTGTAACCATTGGACTCCTAGTACAACATCAGCACCATCCATTGGAATGGAAAGCATTGGACTATTCAATACATATTCCCCCATGGTTAGCTTGATATTATCGCACTTTCCAGAGCAATTTATAGTTCCTCCATTTGCAACCATCACTTGATACTCTGGTGTTGGATATAGAAAACATTTCAATTCCTTGGCTATCTTACAATGGATAAAATTATGGGTACCACCTGAATCAATCAGCACTATTACCTTTTTCTTCTCCTTTTATCTTGAGAGTCTAAAGAGTGGTAATTCCCGCTAATGCATTACAAGATATGGTCGAATTCATTTCTTCTTTCTCTAAGGTTGGTTCTTGGTGTATATCCTCTTCTTTTGATGTTTCTTGTTCATTTTCTTCCTCCTCTTCATAGTCTATGTAAAATAATTTCTTCTCAACACACTTATGACCCTTTAGTGTATTTGCTATCACAACTATAACAAAACCTTTTTGCTCTTCTTTCTTCCAATTGTTGTGGTGTCAACCTTGTAGGTTGTGGAAGACTAGGAGCAACAACACTTCTATCTTTATAGTTGTGAATGGTGGACTTCCTTGTTTCCATAATTTTAATTTCAACTTTTCTTGCCACCTTGAATGCCTTCTCCAATGAATCAAGTTCCCAGCCCTTTAGTGTATTTGCTTTCACAACTATAACAAAACCCTTTTGCTCTTCTTTCTTCCAATTGTTGTGGTGTCAACCTTGTAGGTTGTGGAAGACTAGGAGCAGCAACACTTCCATCTTTATAGTTGTGAATGGTAGACTTCCTTGTTGCCATAATTTACTTTCAACTTTTCTTGCCACCCTAAATGCCTTCTCCAATGAATCAGGTTCCCAAAGGCGAACTTCATGTTGGATGTTATCCTTCAAAGTCCTTATGAAGACATCAACCCTATGCTCCTCTGGAATACTAGTTACCCTGCTATTAAATTTTTGGAAGTCCTCAATGTGCTCCGTCATTGAACCCTTTTGTTTGAGATTTATCAATTGGCTGAAGAAGGTGTTGCTCTTTGTATCCTCATAATGTGTTATCATTTCCTCCGTAAAAATTGACCAAGTGACAAGTGGTTTACTAGAACAAAGTCATCGATACCATACAAACTGATTGGGTTTTAAATATAAAGATGTAATACATACCTTTTGTGAGGGTTGCACATTATGTAGATCAAAATATTGCTCCATCTATAGTGTCCATGTTACCGAATCCTTGCCATCAAACTTCCTCATATTGATCTTTGGAATGTGGTTGGTCTTCAACTCAAAGTTAGAATCTCTAAAATCATGATTAACATTCATTTTGTTCTCATCGTGAGTTTCATGTAATACCTTATCCTCATTAGGAAGCATTTCTTGAAGCAACTTTGTCAAACCTTCCATGTCCCTTATTATTTTTTATTCTAAACCATCCATATTCTGTTTTAAACCGTCCATCTTAACATTCATCATCACTTTCAATTCATTTTTGGTTACTCTTTGTGAGAGTGAAATTTGTTGCACTTGATCTCCATAATTTTGATATATCATGTTGCATTTCTTCCTCTTCTTTATGCGTCGTATTAGAGCTTTCTAGTTTCTTATTGGGTGTATCCATTTTTTTGTTGCGAAGCATATCGGAAATAATGATATATATTCTTCACTATGCCCTTTGAATCGCTTCAAACTGATTTTTCAAACAAAAGCTATGCAAATTTAAAAAATACACACCTTTTTGCTTGTTTTTGGGAGCTTGATATTGAGATTGTTGTATCTTTGTAATTTCAGCTCTCCAAGATCTGAAATTCGGTCCTGCGGTAGCACTCTAAGTCTTCTTTCCAACACCAAAAGTCAGACCAAGATTAGATTCTTCAATATAATGTTAGGTCGGATATCCCACGATGACCTGATTATGGACTGGTTCAGTAGTGCGAACTTGTACGGGATGCCATGTGTCCTTGTTTCAACCTTCGGTCCTGAAATTGATACACGAGAAACTACAATCTATGCATTTTCAGTAACTTTTTACGGAATTCAAATCTAATGTTTTTAACAAAAGTTATGACGATTTTCCATAGGTCGCCTATTTGAGACTGAATTCTGGAGCATGCAAAAACCCTAACATCTTCGGACCATATCTCAAAAAATATAGCGAACCAAGATCTGAAATTTCTACACAAGGTTCACCAAGATTTCGGCTCCACGTGGTCAAAATTTCAGCTTTTGAAGCTTCGTAGAAAAAAAGTTATAGTGGAAATGCCAAGATGACCTGTTTGAAGTAGCAAAACCCTAGAATCCAAAGCTCTAACACCAAATGTTATGCAACCAGCTCACAAAACAGAAGAAAATATATTTCAACAACTTAAAAATTAGCCTCTTCAAGAAGGCAACCTCCTTTACATTACATAAATGAACAATTCTTGGATGCTACAAATGACAATACCTCCTTGGTATATATAGGAGTCTAAGGGGTCACAATATAATCAAGAGCCTACATAACAATAATAATGTAAGGGCACAACAATAACAATAGTGGGCTTCTATGGGGCACAACAATAACAATATGGGGTCTACATGGACACAACAATAACAATAGCGGGCTACACTAATAATAACAATAAGGGAACTACACTAGTAATATAGGGACCTAACAGAGACGTCATTCTTGTCTTCACATTATGAAGAAAGAATGGAGGATTGGGTAAGCATCCGATACTTCTTGGGATAGAAGTAATCTCGAGCACTGATACTCTTTGAGGGTGAAGTAGGGCGTCCAAAAGCAAGAGTAGTCAAAGAGGAGATTCATTAAGGATGTGTAAATTCAAGAAGGGAATGGTCCTAAAAGGACATACCTTGTAAACATTCAGATGGAGTATGTGGCTTAAGAGACAATGATGAAGGTGTCTATAAATCATTGTCTCTCCGGCACTGTGCTCTAATCTAGTGGAGAGATAGAGTTGTTAGTCAAGGCCTTGCTATATGACAATGTTGGTCAAATAATGAGATGCATTGAGATAAGCTTATAAGATGACTTATCAATCTGACTCTTCTTATGAGAACTTTCCAAAGTGAATATTGTCCTTGTACTAGTTGGTCAATTATGAATACCTCCCTAGTTAAGAGGGAGTGTTGAAGAATGTAACTAGTTTCGGTCTTCATAATTGTATTTGTCTCATGACTCAATGTAATTATTATTGTATTTAAGAAAAGAATTTTTATTGTAAGAGAAATTGACTTATTAAAGCATGGGTTTTATGCTTAGGTCAATGGTCAATAGGTCAAAGCACCCATTGTGTGCTCTAGGTATTTTTATATTGAGTCAATTCAAAGTCATGATGTAAAGACCCCTTTGAGGGCTCCTGTCACAAGAAAAAGAAAAATATTTTATGTAAAAGAAAAGTATAGAAACCATCAATGATCAAGTCGGCTAGCCCTTGAAGTCGGCCTTGAAGAGGCCCTTGCACCCATTGGAAAGACTAAAAAGAAGAGGATTCGACCTCCCTAAGACATAGTTGAGCATTGAACATTTTAGACAGATCTAAGGCAAGATAAGAAGTGCGAAATTCTAGGAAGAAGGCAGCGAAATATCTCCCTTTTTGTTTGTTTTTGGTCTACTCTTCTCTCTCATGGCAGCAGAAATTTCCTGCGGAGAGTTAGGGTTTCCACCGGTCTGAAGTTGTGTAGTAAGGAGCAGCAATCTTGTTTGAAGAAGCAGTTCATTGTCTTGGGTGGTTGGCCTAATCTTGGTGAGTTGTCTATGGTTTATGGTCTTGGATGTCTCCTTGAATTGATTCTATAAGAAGAGAGGTTCTCTAGGTTTTCCCTAGTTGAGGGGCTTTGCCCTGGCTTGGAGCCTATTTTTGGTGTCTCTATTGTTGGCATTGTGATCTTCTTTGGCATTTATGTTTATGATGAACAAAACATAATAACAATAATGATAATATCACAATAAAGTATCAAGTTAAAGAGAAATCGTTAATAAAAAAAAACCTATCCAAGTTTGCCCTAGATTTCTCAACACATTTCTCGCATAACTTTCAATTTTATAGCTATTATTACTCTCAGAAATCTTATTTCAACCATTATAAATTCCATTCTCAAGAAATACTTCACTTTTGGTTGCTTATCAGTAAGTCAAAAGTGAAGCTTTGTTGCATGCTAATCAAATTGAAGTTTTACACAAGAATGTTAAGTGGATAATAGCATAGGTCATCTAGGGACACCCCCTAGAGACTGGAAAACACTAGTCCAAACAAAGAGACTTTCAACCGCGACAAGGTTCACTGTCTAAAAGTTTTATGTAGGTTTGTAAATACATATTTGTGTGATAATAGACCTCAAGTGAACTACTTAGTGTTGAAATATGTAACTAGGTTCAGTCTTCATAAAGACATGTAATCATGGTTTCGCGTATTTGATGTAATGAGAAAAATAAATTTATTATTGTTGCTATTAAGGCATGGGTTTCACGCTCAAGGAAATTTATGTTTAGGTCAAGCACCTATTGAGAGCTTATAGGGCTTGACATTGAGTCTACAAGTCATTAAGTTATTGTCATGTATGAATGACCTATTTGAGGCATGTTACATATTGTATAGAAAATTATTTGAGTCAAATTTAGAGTCAAAAGACCCCCCAAGACATTGTCATAATGCAATGAACAATTCAATCTACACAATCAACAAGTCGGCCTAGAGACAGTGACAAGTCGGCCTAATTTGAAGTGACTGAAAGACTATATATAGGGCACTCGGCCTCATTCAAGAACTCACTCACAACTCACTCAAGTTTGATCAAGGAAGAGGAGAAGTGTTGAACAAAAGGAAGAGAAGAAATATCAAGTTTCCAGGATTGTTTTTTAGGTATTCTTCTCACATGTGCAAAGTGCATTAGGGCATCCTTCTGCAGCAATAAGTACCAAAATTGCAGTCATCATCAAGGGTTGAATTCTAGCTCAAGAAAGGTCTCTCTAGCAAGCTGAATTGTCAAAGAAGGGAAGTCTAATCAAGCAAAGAACAAAGGAGGCAAATTTGTCCATTTTCAAGCCACATGTGACCTAGGGTTTCTGCAGAAGAAGCTGAAATTGCAGGTCTACAACAAAAAGTCGAAATTATGAGCTAACGCCGAAATCTGAAGCTATGGAACAAGTTTGACCAGCGTTGACTCGAAGAAAGAGAAGTTCATCAAGAAAAAGCTTTGACTTGGTCTTGGAGGGGTTTTTAGTCAAGGGTCGTCAATGGAAGATTCTATAAGGAAGAAGAATTCTTGTGGGTTTTTCTCTCCGTTGGAGAGGTTTTGGCCCTGACTGATCACCTATATCTTGTGTCCTTTGTATTATTGTTCTTTATGGTTTGGTAGTTGTTTGATGAAGAAAACACTAATAATAAACAAGTGAAAGAAGAAGTTAATTAAGTGAAAATACACCACAAACAGTTAACAAAGAAAGAGAAATCATCCTATGTTGTTGCCCCTAGATTTCTCAACATGGTATAAGAGTTAAGGTGTCAAGACAAGGAAAGACAGCTTAAAAAAAGGACACTCAAGGGTCGAAGCACTAGAAGATCATCAAGAGCATAAATCATCAAAAGGGGCCTCTCATCTCAAAAGCACCACAAGGACAAGGATTACATCATCATCTTGAAGGAGATTATTAAAGAAAACCTCAAAACCCTAGTGCGTTCAAAGAAGGATTCTATACTTGAAGCATTCTTGGGAACCTCACACAATCATCACCTCAAGGAGAAGAAGACCTCAAAGACCCTACCTCTACTCAAAGAAAGAAGGACTACAAATTGAAGCATCTTGAAGTCTCTATATCTAAGAGAAGTGGGTAGAAGCATTGTCATAATCATCAAGGAATCAAGGTGATCTCCCTCTCTTTGAAGGATCACTTTTGAAGGAAGACATCTTCTATCAACATCATCATCAAAATCAAGAAGGCATCAAGTTGAAGATATCGCCATCAAGGAGTATCTTCACAAGTAAGTATCTTTATGTCCACATCTGAATCTATCAAAATGACTTCATTTTGCAAGGAAAGCAACAAATTAGCTGGGTCATTAAACTTTCTTGCATGGAAGAGGAGGATTGATTTGATCCTCATATAAAATGAAGTCGTTGATCGTGTTAAGGGTTCAATCACTAAACCTCCAAAGGAAGAATCTCAAGCTCTTGCAAAGTACATGAAAGGGGAAGTAAGGGCTCAAAGGATCATTATAGAATCCATCAAAGATCCCCTCATACCCTATATATCAAAGTTGGAGACATCAAAAGAAATAAATGATAAGCTAGTAAAATTGTTCTCTGTAAGTACTGCTGGAGAAGTGATATCTATTGAGAAATTGGGGCTTTTATTAAAATCTCTCTTTCATGATAATTACTTGTGATTTTGTTATGCTTCTTTCACTTAGATCGTATCTTCGTTAGATTATTATATTCTTCATCAAGTCAATTATCAAATGCACAAGAGACAATATTT